>OY821517.1:249926877-250267829 GCA_963682025.1 Cordilura impudica
AGAAAATATGAACAAATAGGAAAAATATGAATTAAAAGCAATATTATATTTTTGTAAAATGTTTACTTGAAAATCGTAAAAATCCGAGTGTTACAAAAAATTTCTCACGTGGCACACGTGTCATAGATTCGCCATCACTGTTCTACGGGATTAAGGTCGTTGTTTGCGATGGTCACACCATTATTTAATTCCATTGTCGCTAAACCAATTTATCTGATTTGATGAATGTTGGATATAGTTGTCCTGTATTAATTCCCATATCAACAGCATTTCCTCTTGCGCGAATGGAAGATTTGTTGTTTTTAAGATGTTCACGTAGTCTAGTAATCAGATTTTATGTCCTCATAAAACATTAAATGATGGAGACTATTGAATAAATATGTTTGGCTTCGATGGGAAAACTTATGTACGACACTTATGTGCGACACTGTGCGCACAGTGAACTTGTATAGATATCGATTTAAAATTTTTACCGAATAATCTAGATACTTGAAAGAAAATTTCGCATAAAAAACCAACCCATAAAAACCAAGTTTTTATTATACTCCCTTTATTTGTAAATTAATTTGCCATCATGTAATTAAAAAATTGATGGACTAAAAATACCTACAGAGCCAGACAAAAGTATTCACACAGCGACTTTATTTTTAATCATTCATATTTTTTAAATGAAAGCTGATAGCCCGTTATTGTTTTCAAAAAAATTATTTATTCATGTATTACTTATTTAAATATAAAGACAAATTAATTCTAAGTATGTTACGTAATAAGTAGTGTTTGCTGTTCGGGAAATCCCGCGCGGGAATTCCCGGTATTTCCCGGGAAATTTTTGACGGGAATAACCGGGAAGAATTTGATTAAAATCCCGGGAAAAGGAGAAATATTTTTAATTATTCGTGTATAAAAACATCTTCTGTGTTTAGATTGTATGCATCGGTTTTTGCAGCGGTTTTTGCATTGACTGGCGCTTTTTACTTTAACATTGTAGTAATTACTGACAAAAAACAAAACAAGACAAAAATCAGCTATTCAAAACGTTTAATACATTTGAGCGCCAGTGAAATTTCTAAAGGTAACGTTTACAAATAAATGTTTGATATTTACTTTAAAAGTAAGTATACATTTTATATTAGTATTGTTTTTAAATTAACAATATGTGTGAAGTCTGGAAATACTTTACTAAAGTGGACAATGCAGCTCAGTGCAATATTTGCCCCAAGAGGCTTTTATATAAGGGAGGTAGTACTAGCGGTCTCATAAGACACATCACAATGGTACACAAAGTAGATTTGAATGGCCAAACTTCTGCTGTCTACGAAAAAACAATGTCACTAAACAAAATTTGGAAGAGAAAGACAAACCTGGAGAAACTATAAAAAAATATTATACGGAAAACATTTGCAGAAGTGGATTCAACTTTAGCTGCTGTAGACGGTATGTCGATAAGGACTATTACAAGAAGCACATTTATACGAGAAAGTTTTTCTTCACGTAACATGACAATCCCAAACAATGAAACTGATGTAAAAAATATTATTTTAAAGTACTACAACAGTGTTAAGCAAACTATGATAAAAGAAATATCTACACAAGTTAAAAATAATGAGAGATTTTCATTAATATTGGACGAGTGGGCCAGTATTTCACAAAAACGATATTTAAATATTTGCATAACTGGTAACAGTTCCTATTATAATTTAGATTTGATTTATATATCTGGAAGATGCAACACAAAGGAAATAAAAACAATTTTGGATGAACGACTTAATGAATTCGAATTAAATTTAGAGCACCATATAGTTGCCACGATTTCTGGTGGACCCATCGTCGTGAAGCGGTTTGTTGCAAAAAGTCCTGTAAAAGATTTTTGTTGTTGTTGGAATCATGCGATACATTTGGCTGTACTTGATGTACTTTATATTAAAACAAATAAAAGTTACATTCAAAGTGAATCTGAAGAAAGTGATGATGAATTTGAATCAGAAACATATGATGTTGTTAGTAGGTTGAATTAAAAAATTATAATTTTTTACAAATTCATAAATAAATATAAAATGTATATGTATGTACTTATATTAAACTGAATACAAATATATATATACAGATGTACAATTTTACAAAATTGAGCCTAAATATATACACATGATATTTGAACCGTATAATTAAATAATTTCAACATATATATTTTTTAATAAAACTATAAAGAAGCTATAGAAAACTATAAAGAAGCTGTGGAATCTACTAGAAAAATCGTTAAATTTTTGAAAAAAGAGTGCGCTCAAAACTGCTGCATTGGAAACATATGTTAAACAAGAGTTCGGGAAAGAAGTTCGCTTAGTCCATGATGTAAAAACAAGATGGAATAGCTTAGTTGATATGAAACATTCTTTTTTGAAGATAAAAAATGCCATAAAAAACATTAATAGATTTTGATTCATCAAATTTATGGTTTGAGAACCATGTACAGCATCTAGAAATCTTAGTAGAAGTATTACAGCCAATTAAAGGTGCAGTAAAAGCTTTGAGTCGACGGGACTCCAATCTTTTAATAGCAGATGCTATAATAAATACACTGTATGATCAGCTATCATCAATGAATACCTCACTCTCTAAAAGGATGATGGAATCAATAAGAGATAAAATCAATCAGAAACGTGATGGTAAAATCATGTCATATATTATCATGTCGTTATTTAAAAACAAATAATTGTAATATTGATCCAAAATATTCTAAGAGCACTCTAACAGTTTATACAGAACACATTTTCAAACGCCTTTTCGTTCAATGCACAGCAGAAACATCATCCAGTAGTGACGACGACAATCCGCAATATCAAAACACAGAAAGTTTTAAAAACAAATTAGAAAATGCGACTAGTAAAACTAAGGGAAATCCAAAATTGACAAAATCCAAAAATGTAAATCTTATTAAACGAGAACTGTGTTTATATGATGTAAGTAATAATAGGATCAAAAACTTGGATAATCTGTATAACGTTTTACTGACCATAAAGCCGACGTCAGTAGAAAGCGAAAAAATTTTCTCTCTTTTGCAACAAGATATAGAAATAGAATGTAGAGCGAATTACTTAACGCATTAGTTACTTTAAAAACTCATTTTTTAAAACAACATTACAATGTTTATATTCTCCATTTTATTTAATGCATTTATGTTGAATTTTCATTGATCTCTTGATCTCTTAAGTTTCCCATCTCCCGGGAAACTTAAAAGTCCGGGAAATAGAAAACTCTAGTAATAAGAAAAAAATAAATATATAATTCAAAGTACGATTTTAAGCGGACAAAAGTATTCACACAGTTACAAGTTATAGTTTTAAAAACCAACATTTCAAATTATTTAATACTTTGTTGAGTAGCTATTTCCTTTGTACGACTTCTAGCAATCTTCTTGGCATTGAGTGAACCAGTTTCTTCATAACGTCAGCTCCAATATTTTGCCATTCTTGCATCAGAACTTCTTTGAGTTGAGTCTTACTAGAGATATGGTACTTTTCTACTCGTCCGCCCAATTCATCCCAAAGGTGCTCAATGAGGTTCATGTCTGGCGATTGTGGTGGAGTTGGGAGAATGTGAGGAACATGATAAATAATCCACATTCGGACGTCATTTGCAGTATGCTTGGGGTCGTTATCCTGTTGAAAATAGAAACTGTCCCCAAGACCTAGCTTCTCGACGCTTTGCAGTTTTATCCATTGTACCGTCGATGAAAACGAGATTGCCCACGATACATCCCCACACCATAACTCCGCCACCGCCATGCTTCACAGTACTTAGCACATTATTTTTCTCTAACGCGGTATTTGGCTTCCTCCAAATTCTAGTTCTTCCGTCCGATTGGTAAATATTGAATTTGCTCTCGTCGGAGAATAGAACGCCATCCCAAAAGTTTTTGTACTCATTTGCAAATTTTAAACGTTTTGATTTATTAACCTCACTTATTAGTGGTTTTTTCCTTGCAATTCGAGAGCTGAAACCTGCACCATGCAGAGTTCTACGGACAGTTTTTGGGTGAATTTCTTTACCCATCTCCTCTAAACATTCGGCAGCGACTTCAGTAGTTTTTGTAGTTTTTGAATTTTTTTTAAATCTTTCTGATGATTTTAGTTTCTTCTCTTGCGCTGAGCTTTTTCGGCCGACCAGTACGATGGATGCTTGTAAAATCTGAAGGGTCTTTATATCTTTTAATAATGCTGCATACAGTAAATCGGTTTCTTCCAACTATTTCCCTAATATCTGCATACGATTTATTTTGTTTAAGTAGCTCTAATATGATTTTTGTTTCAGCTTCTGTGGTTTGCTTTTGTTTTCGCCCCATTTTTAAAAAAAAACTAGTTCTTTAACAACACTTTACTAATTAAAAACAAAACAAATAACTCATAACGGTTCTTTCCCATACTCCATGATAAAAAGTATTGCCAAGTAAAAAATACATATATGTAAATAATTTTGTTAGATCATTTTTGTCGTCGCCACGAGTCTGCCTCGTGATCGATTGGATCACGGGAAAAGGGTTAAAAATCGATCCAAAGTTTTATCGACAAGCAGAGCAATATTTTCAGTTAAGTATTTAACTTGGCTCGAAAAGTTTAATTTTTGATTATTTGCAAAACAATTAAGTACAACAACGCAGCGTTGCTTAAAATTGTTTCATTCTTCCAAGTTACTCTAACATAAAATCTACCACATATGCAACGGTACCTTCTTTTGGTGAGATGACAGACGTACTAACTAAATTCGAGCTTAGATCAAACTGCACAATGAATTATCGAAACAAAAAGCACCGAAAAACTCGACATGCAACGTGCAATCATGGTAATACAAACAAAAAAAAAAAATTAAGAAATTTGTTGATGAGCTTCATATGATTTCTATTGAGGTTGAAGAGCAATTTAAGAGAATATTGGAGTAATCTCCGTCCATCATCAAACCACATTTGCAGAACAGTAATATTTATATATGATAAAGAAAATCCTGAATTGATAAGCAGGGGTCAAATCACCGTATTCGTTGTCGAAAGTTTTCGATCGAATTTATTTTTTTTTTTCAAAATAAGAGTAATTTGCTCTGTCACAGCTAACTCACCATAACTCGGTCCATAGTTAATAGTAAAAGTAAAACGAGGTCTGCAGATTGTCCGTCTTCTTTAAATAATAAACCAAAATATGCAATTTCGATTAATTTTACTCGATATCGAATGCGGTGATTTGGGCCCAGCACTGTTAATGACATTAAAAATTAAATTAATGTATTGCATCCAACAGAAGTTTACATTGAAAAGAAATCATTTTACATCCATCACGAATTTTTCTAAAAATGATCGATGGACAACGGTACTTTTTACTTTTAGTGTTTGCCTGATAAAGCAGCAGCATTAAGAGGTAGATTCGAACCATATTGGCTGATTTTATGAATTGACATTCAATATATGAAACCCTTCTGGGTAAAGGATTAGCGTGGGCTTCTTACAAAACGACAGGTAGTGGCAAAAGGAAGCACAAATAATTGAAGAAATACAAATTGAAACTCACACATAAAAAACGGCCGAGTTATTACGTCGTAACTAAGACCTAATACTTGAAAGTGAAAATCTAAAACATTTGAAAAAACTGTGGAGGTTTCAATTGAAACTCGTCACCATATTATTTCCCTACAGAAAATTGGGAAAAGCAATCAAGCAGTTGCGAAGGATCTCAAAGTATCGCGTCGAACCGTGGAAGCGAAGCGGTCGGCCAAGAGTAACAACAAAACGTGAGGTTCATGTTAGCCGCCACATAAACAAGAGCCGAACGATTGAAGTAAGTGTGACTACAGTAAAACGACGCCTTATAGCGGCTGCCTTAAACGGTCCATTGGTCCGATGAATCGAAGTTCGAAGTATTTGGCTTCAAGAGGCGAGATTTTGTGAGGCGTTCAGCTGGAGAACGTGCGTCGGATTCATACGTAGTGCGAACAGTCAAACACGGGAGAGTTTACGTAATGGTTTGGGGTTGCTATGCTGGAAAAAATGTTGGCGAGTTATGCAGAATCGAATAAATACTGGATAAAACCCAGTACAAAACTATCCCGGTCGGAAATTCATATTTGAACAAGATAATGGGCCCGAAACATATAACAAAAATTTGTAAACAATATTTAAAGACCCAGGAAGCAGCTGGAACCTGTAAAGTTATGGAATGGCCACCCCAGTCACCTGACCTCAATCCTATTGAGTTACTGTGGTATGAATTGGACAGGAAGGTTGTAACTATCTGTCCTACATCTAAGGAAGACCTGTGGAATAAGCTGCAGGAAGCATGGAACCAGATCACTCCAGAAACTGAAAAAATTATTATTATTTTATTTATTAGTATTATTATACTTTAAAAATGCGCATAAGTTACATATTTTTACACTTTTTTGTTTCGCTCTAAAATTCTGATTTATTTATATTGTTTCTTATAAAAATTACACAATTTCTTTTAAAAATGTATTCATTTGTCTCTTCTTTGATAGTATTTGGTAACGAGTTATAGTTATAATTGTAGTCCTTTTAAAAAGTGGAAAAATATGTAATCTATGCGCATTTTTAAAGTATAATAATACTAATAAATAATAAAAAAAATAATAATAATAATAAAAAAAATAAAAAGAAAAAATTGATTCAAATGATGCCAAGACTATGTCGTGAAATTATACAAAATGGATGTGATAACATTGATGAATTTAAAAATTAAGAATAGAGTGTATTTATGTAAATTACAAAAGTATATATTAATAATAACTGCTAACGAAAATAAACCGAAGAATATTTTTTTATTTCTTTCTTCCAACTGGAAGTTGATAACTTCAAAAACCGGTGTTCGGTTAGCCGAGGGTGAAAAACCGTTTAGCTGACATTTAATTCAAAAAAATAATCAGGAAAAAGTATTAGTTTAAAGTATTTAAACATTAATAGTAGAAATAAATATTTCATGTAACAAAAATAAAACCTACTATCGCGCCAACAGGAAATAAAAGTAGTATTTTTGATTAAAATCTACCCGTGGCGCGTATGTGTAACAATTACAATAAAAGAACAATGTATGAATTAAATTAGTTAATTATTTTTTTTTTTTTTCATTTATTTATTTGCAATCTATTTTACAATAATAAAAAAATTACAGCAATTAAATCTTCACATGAGTTTTAATCTCCAAAGGGGTTAAAACATTCATACATATGTATACATACTAAAAATTTACACTATAAATAACTTTTTATTTTTTTATTATATTTATTATGTTATACTTTTATATATTTATATATATTTACAAAAGTTTTATTTACATGTATACAGTTTTTATTTTAAACTAATTGCAAGTACGAATGATTGCTAATTATTTCCAAGTATTTGGTGCTAAATCTACTGATTTCATTTAGTTATGGATAAGTCCTTATGGATATTGTCATTTGTCATAAACCAACACTCAGAAAAATATCCTATGGAATTAATACGAAAAATGATTATTTTAATAGTTTTTTACTATTGTTTTTAGTCGATGGTATCGATCACTTTAAATTAATAATATTCAAACTATTGAATCAATAGTCGGTTTCTACTATTATTCTAATAATATTATAGTTTTGAGTTAATACTACATTGAATTAATCTTTAATAGTATGTACTATTATATTTAAAGTAGACCGTATTGATTTAATTCGGCGAAACTCATTAGAAACTAATGGGAGCTCCTATAAAAATAATAAGAAAATCCTATTAAAACTCAGCAAAATACTAGTGAAGCCACTATTGTTTCAAAAGGAATTTCATATAATTTCATATAATTCATTTGGAATACCGTATACAATAGTAAAAAACTATTAAAATAATCATTTTTCGTATAAATTCCATAGGATATTTTTCTGAGTGTATATAAAAACAATATTTGTTATTAAATTTTATAGGTTTTGATTTTTTTTTTAGCCTGAAAGCTTTTATTCCGTCTTTTAGAAGATGTAAATGAATTTGAGGACCGACAAATTCTTCGACATCATGTAAAGTTAATGTATTAATGTGTGTATGTACTATGTATGCCTGGTAATGCTCACTAAATTGACTTATTTACCACAGTACATAATACATAATAAAATTAATCTTCATTTTTGTAAAATCATTTGTTCAATTTCAAAAAGTGAGACGGAATGTGTGTTTGATTTAGTTAAATAAAAACGTTTTCTATATAATTTTCCTCTGAATTGAACTTTTTCGACACAATGACAATTTGACAGATTAATATTAAATATATCCTTATACATTAATTGGAAATTACAAATATATATATCTTTTTCTTCATATATTAAATCAGTTTCAAAAAACTTTTGAGTTACAAGTAAATGAGAAAATTTAAGTCCAGCTTTAATAGCAAGTGTATATGGAAGATTTACTCTGGAATTAGTAGCTTTGGCTGCATTTTTGTTTAGCTTGTGCAACGCTTCAAACCGCATGCACCACAAATTTTTTAATGGTCCACACCTGCGAATTGCAGATGGATAACGTAATAAAAAATTAAACTTTGGTTTCAATGGTTCTTTGAATAATTTAATGTACAGGGAATTATGTTTTGATACTAAATGTTCAAGAGATTTTATATCAATTTCATTTATATGAGGCAGCATAACTAAATCAATAATCTTAATCAAAACTATTAAAAGTTCCCACATTTTATCATTTATGGGTATTAAATCTCCGATCATTAATGGTAAATAATTTACAAAGGTTATAGTTTCACGCGCAGTCAATTTTAAATTACATAATTTTAATGTAGACAAAACAAAAAGTGGACATATGTTTCCAATTTCTGTTTCTTCATAGTCAAACATTTGTTTTCTATAGTTTAAAATATCTAGTGTTATTAATTTAGATATTTCTATATAGTGTACAATATTTTTGTAATGTCATATCTACAGACACCTTCAAAGAGGTCATGCATTATATCAAAGTAAAAATTATTAGTCACATGAAAAGATTTAATTCCAGTTAATTTTACATTATTGCTCATAATATCTGTTGTATAGTTATCAATTGTTCGTAATGAATTTTTATGTTCTGTTACGTCCGACTGCATTTCAAATTTAGACCTTTTACAAGCTCTACAATAATAGTGTGAGTTGAAGCTGGAAGCAAATCCTAAATACGTGTTCAGTCCCAAGTTATCCCCAACAACGAAAACTAAAATGAAATGGATGTGATAGGTTTTATCAAGAACTTCAATTTTTATGCCTTGTGTTTCTAAATTTTTAATACGGTCTATAAAAGGTTTGATTGAAAAAGAATTCCCATACAAAGACCGGTCTTTCGTTTTAAAAAACCCAGCAACAAATATATTGCTTAACTTGGATAACTGATGTTGTGGAATAGTTGGAAATGTACAGGGTTGGCATGATTTAATCATTTTGATTTAAATCATGATTTAAATCATGATTTAATCAAATGATTTTTTCGATAAAAATCAGTGATTTAATCAAATATATTTATTTTTTTTTTTTTTCACAAAAATATATTTTTTTTACAGAAATTAACAAAAAACAAACAAATATATACATGTTAAAGACAGGAATCGTTGACATCTGAGAAATCAATATCATTATTATAATGCTTAAACAAAAACACCAGCTTTCCAGCTTTTTGAATTCCCAGTCGGTTTCTTAATTTACTATGAACAATGCCAAATGTAGAAAACACTCTTTCGACAGCAGCTGAAGAAGCTATCGCCCCAAACAATTGCTTAACAATTGGAAAAATCGTAGAGTATTCTACTTCGGTAAATATGTTCTTCTGTGAAATCCACCACTCTAATGGTGTTACATTTTTTAACACTGCTGGTACGAACATCATACTTTGGAATGGTTTTGATTTTGACTTAAGTTTTACTATCAATGGTAGCAAAACTGAACCATCATAGTGATTTTGTGCTTCCTCCAACGCACTTTCTTCTTCTATATCTGTAAGTGTGAATTCTGTTTGGGTTGGGTCTAATAAAAATGCCAAAAAGTGACTGGGAGTCATTGCTTGTTGATACCTCTTTTGAAACTTCGACATTTGGCTGACATTTATATCAGCATCATCAAATTTAGCTTCAAGTTTCTTCCAAGCCGTTACCGCTGTAGACAGATTTGCATTATTCCTTTGTAAAGTATCCAGTGCTACAGATATTGGCTTCAAAATTAAGA
This sequence comes from Cordilura impudica, assembly GCA_963682025.1. Classification (NCBI taxonomy): domain Eukaryota; kingdom Metazoa; phylum Arthropoda; class Insecta; order Diptera; family Scathophagidae; genus Cordilura; species Cordilura impudica. The sequence continues at coordinate 249,937,087 of OY821517.1, forward strand.
GAAAATCTTCCACTGATCGCTTTATGACCATGTTTTCAACTTTTGTCCTAATATCAGAATCGATAACGTCCCTATTTTCTTCACACACTTTCAGTAGCTTCTGCCACTCCGACAAAAAAACTTCGAAACAGTCAGATACAGTATTCCAACGAACATCTTTTGGCAGCACTAATGCTCTACCTCCTTCTGCTTTGTACAATGCGCTAGCTGCATGATTGTTTCGGAAGTATTTAACTATTTGCACTACGTGTTCCTTGATAATGCCAATTTCGAAATCTTTGGAAAGTAAGTTCAACAAGTGTGCTGAACAGCCGTATGTGATTATGTCGCTTTTTTTTAAATCGTTCCGCATTTTAGCCATATTGTAAGCGTTGTCGGTGACCAAACTTGCCACATTGCAATTGTACTGAGACTTCAATTTTTTTATTAAAACTTCACAAATTTCAGTAAGATATTCACTAGTGTGCGGTTTTCCTGTTGTATCCACCGATTCAAAGAGGATCACTTCACTTTGCTCAGTAGTAATAGCAGCACAAATTACCGGTTCATTATGAACGTTTGACCAACCGTCAACAGACATATTGACAAAACTATCAAATAGCTTAGAGAAGCACTGTTCTCTTTCTTCATGGTATATTTCATCCAATAATTTGCCTGAGATATCCTTCCGAGATGGGGGGATATAACCTGGACGCAATAATGAAAGAGCTTTTTTTACTTGTGGATGTTCGATAGATCTGAAACTACAGTTGGTGGCAAACATAGACCTTGCTATTTGTAGGTCAAGCTTTTTTTTCATAAATGTGGGCGTTTTTACAATAAACGGACTTAAACTATTTCCAGATAGCTCCTTTTTTTTAAGAGATGGTGCCGCGCATTCGTCGCCTTTACCAGAAGAACATACAGAGGTGGTAGGTTCAGAAGGTGGCGCAGATTCTGAAAAATAAATATTTTTTATTCCAAAAATACAATGGTGAAAACTGCATTAACTTACCTGTAACTTCATCATCGTCATCCGGAATATTATTTTTGCATTTTTCATAATGGCTTTTCATCCGCTTCACCAAACCTTGCATTTCTTTTTTACAATTTTTGCATATCGCTCGACAGCCAGTTTTAGAAGTCTGTTTTATTGTGAAATGCTCCCAAATCACATCCTTATAGCGAGGCATCTTTGTAAATATTAAATTAATTTATTCAAGCACACCGCACAACAATATCAACAGGCAACAAAAATAAACGATTCTTACTATCGTTCAACACAGTCGTTCGCTTTTCAGAACGCACATTCTTTCTTTTCTTTCATCAAATACGCAAAGTTTACAAAACCGGGATTCCCCATTTCTTTTACAGCCAGTTTTATCTCAAAATATAATTAAACTCAGAGTTGCCACTGTGGTAAAAATCCACCAAAGTTGGTGGAAAACTTTTAGTTTGGTAGAGGCATGGATTATTTTTCGGTGTGGTCGATTTTTTTTTGAGGAAAGTTGTAGCAAAATCGAAAAAATCGAAAAAATCAAAAAAATCAAAAAAATCGCAAAAAATCACAATTTTGTATGGATTTTTTGAAAAAATCTGATTTTTTGATTTTTTCCGAAAAAATCATGATTTTTTCCAACCCTGGAAATGTATAGTATACACCACAAATTGACTGGTCTTTAGCATGTGAACCCAGAGGATTATCGACACAAAAATCAGCTAAAAACAAGATATAATGAATTGATAGTTTTCCTTCAAAAATTTCGATTTTTTTTCCAAATCGTTCCATTTATTAAGTTACCATAACTACCCGGAGCACATTGGTTTAATTTTTCTGTATTCTCCAAAGTTTGCTGCAATATATTTGTGCTTTAAAAATATTTTTTTATTTGAAATTCCAGGGGCATTATTACACCTGTAACTTTATTAGAATCAATCGTGGGAGAATTATTGATAATAATTTCGCAAACTTCTTCATTAATTGTATAAAACGATGGCTTTTTAAACAAATCTTTCGATTCTAATTCTTGGAAAAATTTGTATTCAGATTTAATAGATTGAAATGGGGCCATAAATTGTTCCAAAATATTTGTAGCTAGTAATTTGTTTTGCGAATTTTCAATGAGGGGTAAAATATGTTTAGATATAAGATCAATTATCGGATTATTTACTTCATCTTCTACTTGCTTCATAATTTCTAAAACGTTTTTTCTATTAAAATTTTGATGGTTGTGTAAAGATAAGGCAAATTTCAGTCCAGTTAAGTTAGTCGATACATGTGGTAAATGAGCTTCCAAAGGCGGTATAGTACAGTTTGTTCTAGTCATATTCTGATTATCAACAAATTTTCTTTCACTTATTGAATTATTATTCATATTACTTTTAATAATATGTACATTGTCTTGGCTTTCTCTACATTCAATTACTGTACTGTCATTAGAATTTTCCATTTTTTTTCATGAACTCTAACAATATGTCTTTTAAAAGAATAGAAATTTTCAATGTGCTGAAAGCAATTATCCTCTATACATATGAAATCTTTAATATGCTCCAAAATATGAGAAGTTTTGATGTGATTAATTATAGTGTTAAATGAAATATAAATTTCGGACTTCTCACGACATGAAAAACATTTCATTTTGACAAAAATTATGACTCTTTTAAAATCTGTAAAATATTGCTAACGTTGCAATTTACTTCTGTTTTGAAATTGTAGAAAAAAATTTCTATGAAATTATATACATTTTGTGCTTCTTTAGGATATTCAAAGTTCATTACGTTAAACAGCTTGAAAGTAACATCCAAGCATTTCAAAAAGGAATTAAATTTATGTACTATATACACCATCATAGTAATAAAAAAAAAATTTCAAATCCGTAGTTCCTTCTGCAATTACAATCATCACCGGCTGAAATGTTAATCCTTTTTGCAGATACTTTTGTTTTAGTTGGTCAATTTTTGACATGTTCTGACTGGCAGATAGACAATAAATGATGCATGATTCCTGAGAATCAATTATTGATGGTTTCCATTTTGTTCTTTTAATGTTTTTCCTTATTGCAATTATTGATGGTTTCAGAACAGCATGAAGAAGTAAAAACAATTTATAATCACGCGAATCTACGGACCAAAATTGAAAAAAAATGTATTATCAATAAAAAATTTACTTATATTTTATTTATTGTAAAATATACACAAACTTACTTTCATCAATATTGTTTTCCAATTCTTTTAAGTTAATTGAAGTTTTCTCTTTAACATGCTTCAAAAAGTAAGGCACGATTTTAATGGAAAATGTTGGCCACAATGCAAATAATTGAGATGGGTTATCTTTGAAAACAATATTGTAATCTATTTCAACCTGTATATAAGTAAAAAGAAATGCTATGAAGTATTTGAAACAAACACATCTTACTAATATAGTTACTTACCAAGGCATGTCCAAGACTATGTTTAAAAAGTGGCCATTTTTTAATATTGTCGGAGTATCTGCAGTTTTTATATCCAGTTGTCTGATGTGTAATACCGAGGCCCATTTAGTTTCTACGGTAGCCCATGGCTCATTATTGTGTGTTAGCCAGATAATATCTTCTGTATTCACATCACTCTCACTTATATTGCTTTCCAATTCTGGTATTGGTATAGTTTCGGAAGGACCTTTAAATTATATTGTTAATTCATACAATGAGTAAATATACATTCAGTAATACATACCCTCGTTAATTCCACATTTTTTTAATTTTCTCACTTTGACACGCGCATTGACTGCTTTATCGTGCAGCTTACCAGTTGGATTCAGTCCGCGTCCTCGTTTGTTTAAATAGTAATGCTAAAAGAAAATGAAATAATAGTAGAATAGTAAAAAAAAGCCTTACTTTGTTTTCTGAAGGAAAAATAGATATGATTGCATTAGTTGCACTAACTATGTCATGCATTGACATTACTTTATTATTATTTGAGAAGGTGTCGACTATAACAGACGTTAAAATATCTTTGCTAATTTCATCTAGCACACTTTTAGATTTAGATTGATTTAAAATTTCAACGCCTTTTTCTGACCCATTCAAAAGCTCAAGAAGTTTCGCATCTGTGAATGTATTATTTTCGCGTTCAGTGGAAGATGACGCAGACACTGGAGTGTGGTCAGTTATAACGGAATTGGATTCGATCCATTCCCTGCAAGAGTTTGAAAGAGACAATGTGCTTGCCTACAAAATAATAACATACAACAAAGTTAAATATGTTGAATAGCAACAAGACTAAAAGAAACACTTGCATCTTTCCTCCAGATGTTCAAATGATATCTGAACTTAGCTCTGGTTCCTAAAAGTGGAACTGGAAACAAATCATTGATGTCCGATTCTGTTGCAACGAGAAGACTTTCAATATCAAAATTATGATCTATAATTTAAAAAAAAATTAAATTTAGTATCATATTCTGTATAAGATAGTAGTTATGGTTAAATAATATAAGACAAGAAATCATTCTTACCAACAACACGCTTGTAAATTGTTTCACAGAATCCAAATGTGCCACATAATAAATGTTGAAAATCGTCAAAATTAGTACTTGTAAGCTTGTTCAGAGAAGCATCTTCTTTTGTAAAGTCATCAAGAATTTCTATGTCCGCCTCAGGAGGACTTGAACTAATTTCATCGGATGCATTGTTGCGATTCATTTGTCATTTTATGTTCTTTTCCTCTTCTGTATGTTGATTTGCTTATATTTAATATGGCTAGTTAATGACGTTATTAAGTTAATGACATTATAAGTCAAATGAAATTCATGTATGAGTAAATTAAACCCAATTTTTACATTTAAAATTCAGTTAAATAGTGATATAATGATCCGTTGGATAATTCTAAACTGTCTCCTTCAGTAAAATGCTTACGCTTCTGTACATGACCAACATGTGATCATCAGCCCCACACTATTGGTGCCGTCCACGTAAACTCCCTGAATCTTTCGATTATTAAGGGCCTAGGACAGGTTAATCACCTAGGTGGAGCATTTTAGCTTAGTCCGATCTTACAGCATACTGAAGGAGAAGTTGAGAATAATGCAAAGGCTATCAAAATAGAAAGCCGATGTCCCAAATTAGGATCAGAATCCTAAAACACGCTTTGAAACTTTTTTCTATTTTTTTTACATAAAACTGAACCGATTTGCGGGCGAAAATATAAGAAATCAAAAAAAAAAAGGCCACGTTAATGTATATATATACTGGATTTCAATCCTAATTTGAAATTGATTTAATAATATACTATATTAAATGAATATACTGGCACAAGTGTTGTTCTTTTAATTTTTGTATGTATATGTATATATATTTTGTAAATAATTCAATAAAATCACTGTTCATTATACCACTAGTTTTTGTTTTATCACAATTTTCCATATTAAATTATATTCATTGATATTATTAAATCAATAGGATTACTGTTAATTTTACCGCAAGTTTTTCTTTATGGTTTTACCATATTAAATGAATAGTATATTCACATTAAAAAACTAGCAGTAAATTTAATAGTGATCCTATTGCTTTAATATGACACAACGCTAAAAAAAAAAAACGCTGGTGTTAAATTGTTGGGGAGGGAGGTAAAGAGAATGAAAGAATTTGCATTTTCTTTACCTCTGCCTCGAACAACTTTAATTGACAAGTATGGACATAGACTTACTTTTTTAACAAATTCACTTTTTGCCGCTTTATTAACTTTTTTCACTAATTTTCCTTTTTTTCTTATACTGGTGTTTGTTTAATTTTTATGCTTTGCATACACGTGTTAACTCCACAAGTGTTTCGTCTTTACTGCTGTAATGTGTATTGGTCATGTCAATACAAGCAACTCAGCGCTGACATCATAGCACAGCGCAGTAACAGCATTAATTTCTAACTGTATTTTAACGGATTTCTTATACGGTGCTCAAATTAGTTCAATAGTTCTTCATATTGATATTAAAACTTGATACGATTATACTATTAAATCAATGGGATTACCATTGCTAAAAAACAATAAGAAACAGTAAACTATTAGAATAATAAAGGGTCCGCCAAATAACTTTTTTTTTTTTTTTGAAAATGCTATAAAAAAAAAAACTACTGAATATTATCTCAAATTTCTTTTTTTATTTGAAAGTACAATCCTTCCGGTTAATAATGGAAAATAATTTCATTCAAATGGCTGCCTCGGCTGGCCATGCAGTAGCCTACACGATCGGTCCAATTTTTAAGCACATTATCGATTGTATGCAGCTGTATTTCACCAATGGCTTCACGAATATTGTCCTTTAAAGCGTCAATTGTCTCTGGCTTGTTGGCGTAACACTTATCTTTGAGTGCACCCCACAAATAATAGTCCAACGGTGTCAAATCGCAGCTCCGAGGTGGCCAAACGATATCAGCTCTGCGGCTGATAATGCGAACTTCAAAATCAGGGCGCAAAACATCGAGTGTAGCTTCGGCTGTGTGGCACGTAGCGAAGTCCTGTTGAAACCAAATGTTGTCAATATCCTCCTCTTCAATTTTTATGAACAAAAATTCGTTCAACGTGGCCCGATAACGATCGCCATTGACTGTAACGGCCACTCCTTGCTCATTTTCGAAGAAAAATGGCCCAATTATGCCTCTGGCCCAAAATCCGCACCAAACAGTGACTCGTTTTGGGTGTATCGGCTTTTCAATGTATGCGTGCGGGTTTTCTGTGCCCCAAATGTGACAATTTTGCTTGTTTACATACCCGTCAAGATCAAAATGATCTTCATCTGAAAAGATGATTGTTTTGGCAAAATCGGCATATTCTGTAAGTCGATCGCAGGCCCACTTAGCGAAGCGAAAACGCATTGGATGATCAGTTGGCTTCAACTCCTGAACCAATTGGAACCATTACAAGGTTTACATGGATACACAGACGGACGGCCGGACATCGCTAAATCGACTCAGAAAGTGATTCTGAAAGTGATTCTGAGTCGATCGGTATAAAAAAGATCTAGGTCAAATATTTTTGGTAGTTACAAACATCAGCACAAAGTCATTATACCCTACCACATAGTGGTATAGGGTATAAATACATGCCAGCATTGGCCATATATAAGTGTAACGACTTGTATTTGGTTTGAGTTTGGGGAGTTCTCTTTTTTCTTAAATAAACGGAACTAAAATCAAATAACAACTATACTTGTCATAGTTTCATGCAAATTCCTTCAGTGCGTAAAATAATTTGTTTTTGAGAGGTCATTTGTTTTAAATCTTCGTTTATTACATATGTACATATTTATTTATTTGTGGCGTTTTTTTTTTTTTTTGTGATAACCTCTTTCATTGTTATTTGTAATGCTTTTCTAACAAATGTGAGTAATTTTGTAATTTGATTTGTAAATATATGTAATTCTTTGGGTTCCTTTAGAAAATGGGCTATGAGGAATTTCATGAAAAACTCCGGAAATTATTGAACGAATCACAATTGAATGATGAAGAGGATAATTTGGAAGAAGTTTTGAGAACATAAACGTATACAACAGTAATTGAACACAGGATAGCAAAGAACTTTTAAATTTCCCGTTCAATGAGGATAAATATGGAATAAAAATCAATGTTTCTGAAAATTCCGGTCCTCGAGATGTCTTTGTCTTACTTTCTACAGAAGATATAGCTGAAAAGCTGCACAAATAATTATGGAAATAATTTATGTCCAAGGAAACAAAAAGCCGGTTTTTTGACCCTTGACCTCTAGGAATCCATAGTCGCGACCACCCTATCGTAGGTAGGTTTTGAGATAAGTTTTAGGATGTCAAAATGAAGATTAGTACGAACTTACAGCTAATTATCTTCAATTCCGAGATTTTGTCTGTATTTTGATTAAAATGACTGGACTGCTAGTAAACTCTTTTTTATAACAAAGGAAAGAAGGCAAGATATGGAATCAAGTTGTATGGACTCACCACCCACGACGGTTATGTGTTAAACATAGAGATATACCAGGGTACGCATGAACAAGATAGTGAAACTACAACTCCAAAAACACGAAATTTAGTATTTCGCCTTATGCAACCATGTTTGAATAAGGGACATTATCTTATCTGTACATAGACAATTATTATAATAGTGTTGCTTTATCTAAAGAGCTTTTGGAATACCAAACGCGTACTGTAAGAACACTTCATGCATACATTATAAACAAAAAGCTTAAAGCTGGTGGACAAATATGGGAAAGAAAGGGAAATGTCTACGTCCCAAAATCGGAAGATAAGCGGGAAGTACTTTCAATAAGTACTACTCATCATCACAAATTGATTGAAGCGATTCAGTACATCCAACAGATGTAAAACTTGTCCAGAAAAACCACCTTTGTGCATTAGTTGCTTTCAGGATTTTCATAAAAATTTTAACTATTTAAAAAATATTTTGTGAATACAATATTCGTTTTTTAATAAAACTTTTAATTTATATTATTGTATTTTTATATTATTTTTAATTACAAATATTTCAAAAAATATTTATATGTTTAATTCAAAAAATAATTATATGTACCTAAAACGATTTGGAAAATTTGACTACAATAGTTGTCATATGCTTAGTAGTATACTATTTGCCTACTATGGTTGTCATTTGAATTGTAATTAGAGTATCATATAGCAAATGACAGCAATAGTTGTCAAAAAAAAAAAAAAAAAAAACAAGTAAGAAAATTATAGTCGGTCTAGACCGACCGATACGATACCCTATACCATGGTTAAGCGACCCTATCTCTTCGGTCCAACTAACTGGATATAGAAAATAAGCATAAACCAAATTTGAGTGGCATTATTATTAATTTTTTTTGGCTGCAGGTATGAAAAAGTTCATATCGGGTGCTATATCTATATGGGGACTAGGTCGAAAAATGGACCGATCCTGACCATATTTGGTAAAGTCACTTATATTTTGAAAAAATATATACAAACCAAATTTAAGAAAAATATGTGCAATATTTTTGTTTCTTGATAGAATTAAGTGAAGATCGGGAAGCAGCTCTATATGGGGCCTATGACTAAGTATTGTCCTATAGGGATTATTTTTGGACTACTGATTAATGGATATAAGAAACACATACAAACCAAATTTGACTGAGTTCTATATAACAATTTGGGACCCTCAAAATTTTTTCGAATGATTGTAGCTTCTACAAAAAAAATGTTAGGAACTTACAACCGTATTCATAAGAAAAGGTTAGTATAGATTTAACATACGTGTTATTCATAACACATTTGCCATACGTTCATTAAGTTCATGCTAACGAACTTCTAAACCATTGCTAACAATAGAGAAACATCTGTTTTCTGTCAAAGAGAACAATTTGGAAAATATTATAAAACAATTTTGTGCAATTTTTTAATGGAGACATTAAATAATTTAGACTCGTTAGACTTTTTAAAAAATAGAGCCCGTAAAAGTGAGACTAAAGTCTATAAAAAAAAGAAAAAAACCCATTTCTTGTTTACAGCGACAGTGAATTTCGTTAAAAATATAGATATACAAAATTAATTGCTTTGCTCACCAATGATTTAAAGGGAAGTAATAACGGTGGATGCATACCATCATATGTTCAAGTTCTATCAGCGTTGAGGTGTTGGGGCCGAAACAACGTTCAGGAAGTTTGCGCCGAATTTCATGGCATTAGCCAGCCTTCAATTAGCCGAATTTGCTAAGAAAGCCAGGAGAATTATTAAAATGCCAACGTCAGCTTTAAACCAGATCCAAGCTATGGAACATTTTGAAAAAAAGCTGGATTTAAAAATATTGTAGGTGCTATTGATTGCACTCATCTTCGTATACAAGTAAATGACGACGATGCGCAACTATATGTCAAAAGGAAAAGCTATCACTCATACAACGTTCAGGTATGATATACATTTTTGGCTTCAAAGGTAAAATACGGCAAAATAATTTTATTTCAACCTGTGCTTCCATACTTCCAAAACCTCTACATTGTTTGTGCTGCTTCAGTTAAGATAACAGATATTGTTGCTTGCTGGAAAGGAAGAACTCACGACTCTGGAATATTTAATGAAAGTTTAATAAAACAAAAATTTTAAAATGGAAATTTTATGGGTCGCCTGATTGGGGATGGTGGGTACAAGTGTACCAACTATATGTTCACACCTGTGCGAAACCCAAAAGATAGTAAAGAAGAAATGTTAAATAAGGTCCATATTAAGACTAGAAATGTTGTGGAGAGACTTTTTGGTGTCTGGAAGAGTCGATTTCGTATACTTCTAGAAAAAATGCGAATTTCAAGAAAAAATGCAAAAGTTTTGATGGTAGCTTTGGCTGTTCTCCACAACTTGGCTATAATATTTAAAGAGGAAAATTTTGGTAAGATGTTATACAGCAATGTGTAAATGTGAAACTAAAAAAATATTTTTACAGATGACAATGTAAACTATAATAGTGAAAATTACCAAATATCACCACCGAAAGTTTGGAGAGTTCTTCAAGTTCCGATATTTCTCGTACCCTCTATATTCAGGAAAATTTCTAACGAAAAAAAATATGAATTAAAATAATAAATATTCAGTAAATAACAATGCCCTAAATAAAAAAATTTTGTATTTTATATTATTTATATTATTTTATTTAATTTCAATACCTAGATGGTATACATTAAACATGTATTAAAAAAACAAGTAACAAATAATAATAATTCATTTTAACAAACAAAACGAGAACGCTTTGAAAAAACAACATAAATCATTTTCCGCTGTAAATTATTTGTACTTCTCAAATTTAATTTTGTTGTTTTTTTAAATTATGGTCTCCTCGGATCTGTAAAATTTGTAATTCCAGAACTGTTTTCTTTTCTTCAAATTCATATTTGGAATAATTAATTTCCAACTCTTTTTGCTGAATGCTAATTTCAAGTAGTTTGATTCTCATGGAATTCTCGTCAATTTTTTCTGCACCTCTCCTCTTGCGTACTTTTGGCTTCGGAGCTTTTTGTTCTGCTTCTGTTATTGACACTTTTTCGTCGTCGCTATCAAAAATTTCAATGAATGAGTTGTCACCAACTTTGGATTTAGGAGATTCCTCATCTAAGGAGTTGCTGTCATATTTGTTGTAATCGTGCTCAAAATGTTTCGGCAGACGTGAAACCAATTCTTTATCAAAGCTATTTAGACGAACAGGTGGTAGTCCACCTTCTTTTTGTCTTATTTGCCTCATGTACGAGCTGTTATTTGCTTTTGTTGCGTACTTGGTTTTGCGCCACTGATTTTGTATTTGATCGACTGTTCTATTATTTTTGGACACCTTGTTAAATAAATCTGCAACGCTACTTACTCCATGCCTCCCTTATCTTTTTGTTCGTATTTGTATCAATTTTGTAATTTTCTAAGGTTTCCAGCCTCTCCAGGATCAGAGCTGATAATAAATCCTGTAAATGTAAATAAAACATAGTAAATTAAAAAATAGAAATATATCAAATTACCTTTTCTTCTTGGTCCCAATTCACCGATCTTTTAATTGTTTTTTTTCCCTTTACTTCGGATTTTTTCATTTTAATTATTATTTTTTTTATTTTTTACAAAATCTATGTTTGCGTGGGAAATACAATTTTAAATGTCAAACTCAGAGTTGATTTTCAATGAAAAAGGTGGCACTCATAGAAATACACTATGGCATCATACAAATTTAGAGTTGTTTTTTAAGTTCTTAGTTGACAGGCTGAAATGTGTTATGAATAAACTCTTCGCTAACTATATTCTAAGTGAAAAATACATTCTAGTAAGCAGCTCGTTAATTGCGATGCATAAGCTGCAGCTAAATTTTACTTATGAATATGGCTGTTAGTTTTTATTTCTGTTTAACGGGTATATAGTTTTCATTGAACACTACAAAAATGTATTCAATATATGCACATGTTTTTTTTTTATAAAAAAATTTGTAAATCAAGTAAAAATAATGTATTCAAAATTTGCGTCGTATGAATAGGTCCCAACTATAAAAAAACAGTTTATGTATAGTTTGCAATAAAAGTTTTTAATTTTATTTATATTTTATGAAAATTTGTACATTTTAAAGTCTTTTCAATAATGCGTAGAGCTTCCTTTTTTAACGATTGTTTCGTAAATTCGACTGGGACCAAGCCACTTTTATGCCTTCAATGAGATCTTCTTTGGTACTGTATTGCTTTCCAGAAGCATAGACTTTACGATCTAGCCATCCCCACAAATTTTCAATGATGTTAAGGTCCGGTGAGTAAGGGGGCCAATCGAGCACATTAACATTTTGATCTCGTATCCATGAGTTTACCGCTCGGGCTGTATGAATTGGTGCATTGTCGTGCTGGAATGTCCACTGTAAGCTTCCAAAAATGTTCTGAAAGTGAGGAAATGCTTCTTGTAACACTCCAATATAGCAACTAGCATTCATGGCGCTAGACAAAAATTTCAGCTCACAGGTACCATAATAGGATATGCCCCCCCCCACCATAACCCCTCCCACTCTGCTATGCAAACGATCCAATTGATGCTCCTCTTTTCGGAGATCGTGAAAGTAATAATTGAAGCCGTCAGTCCTAAATTGAATTTTTTTTCATCTGAAAAAACTACACGGTGCCAGTCCTCGTTCCACGTCATGTGAGTTCTACAAAAATCCAAGCGCATATTTTTGCGAGCATCGTTAAGTCGTGGTTTTTTCTTAAGTTTTAGTCGCTTCAGATGTTCAGCCTTCGAAATTACACGCTGCACTGTTCTTAAGCTTGCCGAAACACCAGTTTTACCTTAAATTTGTGCCGACGAGTCGTGAGAATTTGATGCTGCTCTGAGAATAGCACGTTTATCAGTTGCCGAAAGTATACTTTTAGTACGGCCTTTCATATTTTTACCGTAGCTTAACTCATTCCGTAAAAATTTAGATACCACATTTCGGCTTCTTTTGATTCGTTCAGCAATTTTGTGGATCGATTGTCCACATTCCTTATAAATTCTGATTTTAATTTTTTCAGCTTCTGTTAATGCTTTTCCTCGACCCATTTAAAAACAACTCAATTTTAATTAAAAAAATTTTTTTTCTACTGCACTTGTTCACTTGCTTAAGAAAACTAAAGTTAATGCGAGGGTCCTAATGCGAGGGTCCTAACAAAATATGAAAAAATATTATAACGGGACTTTTCCAGAACACAAATTTGTTCTCAGAGCAAGTAAAAAGAGACACCTTTAAAACACACAACAAACCACCGATAATTGATTGCAAATATCGGAGAGAATTGCAGTTGTAAAAAATACAAAGGGAGGTCACATTCATGTGGCAAGGAGTGTATTTAACGATGTCCGTCCGTCCGTCTGTGTGTCCATGTAAACCTTGTAACCAAACTACAGGTCGCAAATGTGAATATATTTTGATGAAATTTGGTATATAAACTTTTATCGGCCATAGGATGAACGCTATTGGTGAAAATCGGTCCATGTTCAGACCTAGTCCCCATACAAATGACCCCTATGAAATCGACATAAATTGCCATAAGATCCAAATTATCATATAGATCTCAGTCAAATTGGGTTTGTACGTGTATTATATCTATTAATCAGTAGTCCAAAAATAATACCTGTAGGACAATTCTTAGTCACAGGCCCCATATAGAGCTGCTTCCCGATCTTCATTTAAATCTATCAAAAAACAAAAATATTGCACAGATTTTTCTCAAATTTGGTTTATACATATTTTTTCAAAATATAAGTGACTTCACCAAATATGGTCAGGATCGGTCCATTTTTCGACCTAGTCCCCATATAAATATATGGTATGATATGATATGAACTTTTTCATATCTGCAGTCAACAATTTTATTAACAATGCCACTCAAATTTGGTTTATGCTTATTTTCTATACCCAATTAGTTGGACCGAAGAGATAGGTTCTCTAAACGCATGGTATAGGGTATCGTATAGTCGGTCTAGACCGATTTTTCTTACTTGTTTTTAGTAGGCGTCAATGTGTTAAGATTAATGTTTCTTTCTATCCAGTATTTCGTTAACTTGTAAATAACTCGTATTATAATTTACTAATAGAGCTGAATGGTTGGAACTTAGTTCATCAGTTTCTAAGATATCTCAACAATTATTAGCAATGCCCCGTAAACAATAAAATCCAATAAGTCTGGTATTTTTCTGGGGTCGTTGGAAAATATGTGAGTCTGCCTGTAGATAGAACGGAGTAATTATTTTTCATTACGCATTTGTAATGTTCTTTGCCATTGTTCTGGCCATTGACAAAATACGAGCGAATGTAGGCAAATTCCTATAACCATTTCATGTTGGAACCACTCGGACAAAATTTTCTTGTTGCACTTTGTAATATTTATAAAATTAATCACTAGTTAAGAGTTTCGATTAATTAATATAGAAAAAAAATTAACAAAAATCCAGGTAACCTGAACAAAAAACTCGTGTTTCTGATCACCAGTTTGCAAGTAACCGAAATTAGATTACAGTGCACCTAACATGGCAATCTAAACATTTAAATGAACTAAAAATATAATTTGTGTTTACTTCTTGTTTGTTTTTATGTGCATATCGATGTTTTCACATTGTTATTATCTATTTTTGTTTGTTTCGTTGTCTCCACATCTACCGGCTGTTACTTTAAATCTGATATTAGAAAATGTTTTATGTTATTTTGTTTTTTTTACTCTTCATTCGTGTTATTTAATTGAGATACTTTTTATTATATTTCGATTTGTTTACAATTTTGGTTTGGATATTTCTTAGTGTCATTCAACCTTATTCGAATTTTGTTTGTTGGAATCTTAAAATAAAAAGTAGTGAGTTTTTCGCCATCTTTTGATCACATTATTAAAATGAAATCATTATTTTGTATGCATCAAATATTTGTTTTATTTCTCGTAGTACATGGTTTTTTTATTTAGAGAATTTGGGTGCAAATGGGATCAGTACTTTTATAATAATTTTTAAAAACGAATCAAACTTTTTGTGTCAACATACAGTGTGCCAGGAAAGTCTTTGACATAAAAAAAAATTTTGTTGCTTTGGCTTTTACGTTAAAAAATATAGTTCTCCTTTTTTGTTTTAAATATTTTTCTTTGTTTATTTCATATTATCAACGTATTTGCCAACTAATAGTCAAAAAAGTGAAGAAACTAGAACAAAAACAAAATAAACTTTAGAATATTGTTGGCAAGAGTGTTTTACATCACAGGTTTATACACAAAATTAAATGGAAAAAATAAAGTAAAATAATTAGTACTTCGTATGGCCACCTTTGGCATCAATCACGGTTTGCAGTCGCCTTTTCAAGGAATTAACTAGTTTTTGTTCTGTTGGAATTTTATTCCATTCCTCTAAAAAATATTGAATTCAGATCAGTTTTGTTCTTAGGATACCTCTTGGCAGTGCCTTTTAAATTCTTTCTTTTAACTCGTACTCAGGGATACTGCGGCGGCATTTCAAATTGTAGCAGAATATGTAGTAGACTAGAAATAATGTAGTAACAAATGTAGTACAAGTGAAATTAATGCAGTATCATATTTTCATCGGTTGTAACGATAAAATATGACACCTGTTGAATAAAATAGACACCAATTCGATCACAGAGCCACCATTTCTTTTTCAATTCAAATAAATGTGTACCCAACACTGTTGCCAGATTTGACGATTTATCGTCATTTTGACGATTTTTATTGTCAAAAACAGCCAAATGACGATTGGACGATTTTTGCTCTGAAAATTACGGTTTTTACAAATATCGAAAATTGACAACATTTTATCTGTAAACTATATTATATTATGACAACCTTATAATTTTCAGTTAATAAAAAAATACAACTATTTTTTTCTTTACACAGCAGTACATATCGCTCATTTGCGAGAAGACAGGCATAACTCAAAAAATGGGACTTTTGAGTTAATGATGCAGAAATATTGGTCACACCATAATCTACAACATATCAAAAAGTGGTATTGATATCTCTTTTACTCATTGAGTGGCGACCAAAAGGGTTTTGTACTTTACTCAGCAGTTAGTGTAAATTGAAAACTTCAAATGCATTTATCTCGGAATCGCTTTTTTGGAGTTATGCCTGTCTTCTCGCAAATGAGCGATATGTAGAACTATGTGATCAAAGTTTAAAATGATTTGATTTTAAAATTTTAATTGATCAAAACTTTATAATAAATGAAACAACTAATTCTTTTTTTTATTGTTGTTAAAGAGTTCCCATGTTTTGTTAATGAAGAGGATAAACAAAACTTAAATTCCGAATTTAGAGAGTTAAAATTTTTGAATTTTAACAATTAGATTTTTGGAAGAAAATTTCTTAAATTAAACGTGCAGATTCTAGATATTTATTTCCTACTTTAACAAAATTGTTCAAAAAATATTAATTTTGCCACATTCTTTAGGCAATGTTAAAGGAATATTGAGTCAAGTAAATCTGAATAAAACAAAAGTTAGAAATCGGTTAGGAAAAGATTCGATGGTAGGAATTCTTTTCAAAAATATTATTTAAAATTAAAAATAATTGCTATGACATTGCAATAAAAACAGATTTCATAAATATGTTAAATTCTGAAATTTATATATAAACTGTGAATATAAACAGAATTATTTAATTTTGAATGAATTTATTTTCAAAAGAGTTTGAAAATTAAAATTTCAAATTTAATGATATGTGATTGGTATTTATGACATTTCATACATAAATATTAAATATGTATGTAAAAATGTTTTACTTTAAATTTTTATATTATTTATCCTACAGACCAGTGGTGTATTCTATTTTTTGATTTTTATTAAAAAATTAAAACAATTTCTTTTTGTTTTTATTTTTGTTGCGCTACGTTTCGACACTTGGTTTGTGTCCTCTTCGGGCGACTTATGTTATTTATGTTTCTAACAGTCAGTGTTTTTTCCTCATATGTTTTTTTTTATTTAATAATTTACTTATTTTTAAAAAAATTATAAGAATTTTTTTCTTTACTATTTTTGGGTTTCTTTGTTAAATAAATCAAATACATACATATGTATTACATACATACATATATAAAAAATTCGTTTGTTTTTATTTTGGCGATTTTTTTTTTGACGATTTTACAAAATGGAATGACTATTTTGACGGGTTTTCCCCAAAATTTGACGATTTTACACCTAGATTATCTGGCAACTATGGTACCCAACAATACTATTTAATTCACTTGTTTATTCAAAATAAACTGTTTACTTTTTTTAAAACAAAAAAAAAAAAAACAAAAAATATATATATATATATATATACTAGCTGTTTTTACCCGGTCTTGCCCGGGATGAAAAGGCCTTTGACTTGAAATATGGTTCACTATGCTTACCAGGCGCTGAGTACTTAGTCCCCAATTAAAAAATTCCCCAATAAAATTAACTTTCTCCCCAAAAATTTGTATGGGCAGTAAATTCATTTTTTATTTCAATTAAAAAGTTTTTGGTTTTTTAATTTAGAAGTTTTTTATAAGATGCTGCAGCAAAAATGCTTCAAAAATAAGGTGCGAAACCACTTTAAGTTTTTTTCCAGTTTATTTATAAACATCAAATATAACGGAATGGGCCGCAAATTAAAGGAATCAAAACTTTTAAAAATTGAATTACTTCATTCAATAAGTGATCATCATTGAGCAGAGACGTCAAATTCAAGTTTCAGAACTGAAAGACTAATGCGACGTTTAACATTGTCTCGCAAGGTTTCTTTAAGCAACTGCTTATAGTATATGTGTGGCCTATTTTGATTAACAGGTAATTATTTCACACACGTAGATAAAATTTATCATACGACATTTCACTAAGCTGTGTTCCGCGAGCGAGTCGCGTCCGCTTCCGCACGTTTGGAAGCCACACCCGTGCTGCCGCGCAGTTGTTGTCAACTTATTTTAATCGCCAAAATATATTTTTCAGATCATTGCGATATTTTAGCTGAGCTGTGTTCCGCGAGCGCGTCGCGTCTGCGTCCGCGCTCCGTGCACCTCGCGCAGCTTCCTCGCAGCTACTACCCGTGCTGCCGCTTAGTTCTCGTTAACTTATTTTAATTCCTAAAACATTTTTTTAGAGCATTGCGATATTTTAGCTGAGCTGTGTTCCGAGAGCGCGTCGCGTCCGCATCCGTCGCGTCCGAGTCAGCGGTCGCGCGCCGCGCGTTTGGCAGCCACACCCGTGCTGCCGCGCAGTTGCTGTCAACTTATTTTAATCGCCAAAATATATTTTTCAGATCATTGCGATATTTTAACTGAGTTGTGTTCCGCGAGCGCGTCGCGTCCGCGCGCCTCGCGCCACTTCCTCACAGCTACTACCCGTGCCTCCGCTTAATTCTCGTTAACTTATTTTAATTCCTAAAACATATTTTTTAGAGCATTGCGATATTTTAGCTGAGCTGTGTTCCGAAAGCGCGTCGCATGCGCATCCGTCGCGTCCGAGTCCGCGGTCGATATTTTAGTTCCGCGAGCGCGTCGCGTCCGCGCGCCTCGCGCCGTTTCCTCGCAGCTACTACCCGTGCCTCCGCTTAGTTCTCGTTAACTTATTTTAATTCCTAAAACATATTTTTTAGAGCATTGCGATATTTTAGCTGAGCTGTGTTCCGAGAGCGCGTCGCGTCCGCACCCGTCGCGTCCGAGTCCGCGGTCGCACGCCGCGCGCCGCTTCCGCGCGTTTGGCAACCACACCTGTGCTGCCGCGCAGCTGTTGCCAACTTATTTTGAAAAGAATACTCATTTTAAATGCATTTATTGTTGGACATATATTGAGAGCAGTATGCAAATGTTTACTTAAATAAATATTTAACAAAATTCATTAAATAAAAATATGTAAAAATTTAAGAATGAATTTGGGGAGTAAGTTCATTTTTTATTTCGATTAAAAATAAATGGGGAATTTGTTCATTTCTTTTGGGTACCTTTTTTTAAGTTTGGGGAATTTGTTCACCGTGTAGTTATTTCCGTGTAACCCAAATTTAGAGAAATCCATTGAAAAGTACAAATTTGTATAGGGAAGAAATATACCACACAACAAAATACGAATTTTATAAGAAAATTGGGCGTAAAAGTAGGCGTGGTCGGTAAAAATCATAAAGCGACCTTCCCTGGAATATGTACTAAATTTCGAAGAAAGCCATTGAAAAATAAAAGTTTGTATAGCAATCAAATAAAGAAACAAATAAAAGGAAAAAAATAAGTTTTATATACATAGAAGTTGGCGCAAAGTAGGCGTGGCCTGTAAGAAGCATATGGTGACCTTCCCTGTAGTATAGAGATCGTGTGACCAAATTTTAGACATCCCTTGAAAAATAAAAATTTCTATAGTGAACAAATATACAAAAAACAGAAAATTAATTTTGTGTAAAAAGCGGGCGTAGAAGTAGGCGTTACCGGCAAGAATCATATGGCGACCTCTCTGGAGTACAGAGATCGTGTGTAGCAAATTTCAGAGAAATCCGTTAAAAAAATTGTGTAGCGAACAAATGTACCAAAAAACAGAATATGAATTGTATACAAAAAGTGGGCGTAATAGTAGGCGTGACCGGTACGAAGAATATGTCGACTTTCCCTGGAGGAGAGAGGTCGTGTGTACCAAATTTCAGAGAATTCCGTTGAAAAATAAAAATTTGTATAGCGAAAAAATATACCAAAATACAAAATGAATTGTATACAAAAAGTGGGCGTTAAAGTAGGCGTGGCCGGTACGAAGCATATGGCGACCTTAGGTGGAGTACAGGGGTCGTGTGTACCAAAGTTCAGAGAATTCCGTTGAAAAACAAAAATTTGTATAGCAAACAAATATACCAAAAAACAGAAAACGAATTGTATACAAAAAGTGGGCGTAAAAGTAGGTGTGGCCGCAAGAGTCGCCCGGTGACCTGGCCTGAGGTACAAAGATCGTGTGTACCAAATTTCAGAGAAATGCGTTGAAAAATAAAAATTTGTATACCGAACAAATATACCAAAAAGCAGAAAATGAATTGTATATAAAAAGAGGGCGTAAAAGTAGGCGTGGTCAATAAAAAGTATATGGAGACCTTTTCTGGAGTACAGGGATCGTGTGTACCGAATTTCAGAGAAATTTGTTAACAAATAAAAATTTGTATAGTGAACAAATATGAATAAAACTGAAAATGAATTTTACATAAAAAGTGGGCGTAAAAGTAGGCGTGGCCGGTAAAAAGTATATGGCGACCTTTCCTGGGGTATAGAGATCGTGTGTACAAAATTTCAGGAAAATCCGTTGAAAAATAAAAATTTGTATAGCGGTCAAACAAACAAACAAACAAACAGAAAATGAATTTTATATATATAGATATATATTCTTATTATATATTCTTATAAGTAATTTCAATAACTCACATTACATATATACCCCTGAAGTGGAGGGAGACGAAAGTGGTGTTCATTCCAAAAGCTGGAAAAAGTTCAGACACTGTCCCAAAAGACTTCAGACCAATAAGTCTATCATCGTTCTTATTGAAGACAATGGAGCGTATGATAGATTCTTACTTACGAAGAGTTATTGATCCTAAACTGCTGTCGGCGCGACAACACGCTTACAGCAAGGGAAGGTCAACCGAAACAGCTCTTCACGAGCTTGTGAGTACCATCGAGAAATCGCTCTCGGTAGGAGAATACACCATGACAGCCTTTTTGGATATAGAAGTGGCTTTTAACAATGTCACACCGGACTCGATATTAGCGGCACTATCTAGTCTAGGAGTGAACTCTGTGATCATCTCATTGATTGGAAATCTGCTTGCCAACAGGCGGATAACGTCTAAATTGGGAACGACTCTAATATCCCGATTCGTGAACAGGGGAATGCCACAAGGAGGCGTTCTGTCACCACTTCTATGGAACTTGTCGCTGAACTCAATGCTACTTTCGTTGGAGAGACAAGGCTGCAACGTGGTCGCCTATGCTGATGACGTGGCCATAGCCGAAAATGGGAAGTTTCTATCCACACTTAGAGACATTCTACAGAGGGCTCTCACTATGCTATCTAGCTGGGCAAGTAGTTGCGGTCTGGGGGTAAATCCGACCAAAAAGGAACTTGTTCTTTTCACGAGGAAGTATAAGATACCTACCTTCGACCCTATTTCTCTTTACGGTGCTGATATCGCCTTCTCTGATGGAGCCATGTATCTTGGCGTATTCCTGACAAGGAAGCTGAACTTCAGACGGAACTTGGAGGAAAGGGCGAAGAAGGCGACTATAGCTTTATACTCCTGCAAAAAGGCCATTGGTAAGCGGTGGGGCTTCAGCCCGAAAATTGCTTACTGGATCTACACAGCAGTGGTTCGCCCAATACTGCTCTACGGGGTCATCGTCTGGTGGCCTGCTCTAGAGAAGGCCTCTAATACAAACCTTCTTGCAAGGGTACAGACAATGGCTTCCATGTGTATCACTGGTGCCCTTCGTAATACACCTACGGATGACTTGAACATCCTCGTACAACTAATACCGTTGGACATATTAGGAAAGCAGTCGGCGGCCTCATCGGCCATTCGACTAAGAAGCACAATACAATGGCGTGGTCATAATTGTGGCCATGTAGTGATCCTGACTAACAGGAACTTACCATTGAACGTGGATTACACTACTCCGAGGAGTGTGTTCGAACGACACTACAAAACTCTGATACCGACCAGGAAATCCTGGTCAGGGAGGATTCCAGGTAGCAGGCGTTCGATAAATTTCTATACTGACGGATCGAAATTGTGTGGTCAAGTTGGTTTCGGAGTCTCTTCAAAGGAGCTTGGACTAAATCTAGCTCGCAGGTTGCCAGACCACTGCAGTGTTTCTCAGGCAGAGGTACTGGCAATAAAAGAAGTTGCTGACTGGTTGGGTCGGAATATTCTGTCTACAACCGCAGTCAACATCTACTCTGATAGTCAGGCCGCGTTAAAATCCTTGCAATCAATGTTCCTGAAAACAAGAACCACCCTTAGCTGCCGCACGTCTTTAAATGAGATGGCCAAGCAGTTCGACATCAGACTCATATGGGTCCCAGGGCACAGGAATATACCGGGAAACTGTAAAGCTGACGAGTTGGCAATACAGGGCACTACCTTACGGGTTCCAGCGGACTTGGAATGTGTTGGTATACCCCTGGAATCTTGCAAGCTGGAACTTCGGCTTCACACCGCCGGCATAACCGACAACAGATGGGCTAATGGATCAACGTGCAAGATCACGAGACAGATCTGGCCGGCTCTAAATCATAAGCGCACTAGCGCGCTACTATCACTTCCCCGTGGGGAGATTTCAACAGTAGTTGCTGTTATGATTGGGCACTGCCTCATAGGGAGACACGCTGAACGCCTCAGGGTCTCGTCAAATGACTTCTGTCGTAGCTGCATGGATGTGGAGGAGATGGAGAGCATAGAACACTTCCTTTGCTATTGCCCGGCGCTCTCCAGAACAAGACTTCGGACATTGGGATCGCCGTTTCTTCACGATCTCTCTGATCTCTCAAATGTGGACATTTCACATATCGGGGGCTTCATCAGGAGCTCAAACTGGTTCTACGGTGGGGACTGAGGGGAACACTTATTCGTCCCGTGGTATCACAATGGACCCCGAGTCTAAGTGTGCTTTTCCTTTGGTTTAGCAGCCACTTTCAACCTAACCTAAAACCTACATAGCATACCACATATAACAATAAATACATAAAATTGCTTTATTTTTTAAGGAGATCCTTTTTAATGGTGTCTTCCAGCTTCTTTAACATTTCCTGATTTGGTTGCCAGTCTTTGGCATGATCACTTTCAAGTAAATTTAAAGCTGAAAGACGCATATCACAGGAATGTATGAGCAGTCTGTTTTTAATTTGTTTTTAATTGTTGCTAACTTCGAAAAAAAAAACCTCTCTGTCGCTGCACTACTGTGTGGCAGTGTTTTTTGCACAAAATTGCATAGATTTTGAAATTAGTTATCACCAAGTATATTTTTAATTTTTGATATTTTAATCCAAAATTCCTCTATGCATTCATTTGATTTAATCGTATTAATATGAATTTGCTTACTCCTCCACCACCTTTTCTTCGTGTTCAGTAAGATTTTTGAATAAATAAACTGCATTAAACATATTTAGTTTGCATTCTTGTGCTTCTTCTCCAATGATCGTTCTGGATTTAAAACAGACAACGCACACAACTTTTGATCGTCAAAGTGAATCCGTGTCACAATCTGTTGACATAATTCGATATAATATTCTAATATGCATTTAGGAATATTGACTAGATCAAGGTCTTTGTAATTTTTTTCTTTAATAAATGTTTCAGTTTCAATGCCTGTGTATACGTTCCTCAATTGTGAATGATTATCTTTATCAGAAAATTTTATGTCCTTAAAGTTATCTGGAAAACTTACATAATAACTTTCTCAGATAACGACAGCAATAAACATTTAAAATTTGAAATGTATGATATTAATTGGGATGATTCACTTTGAAATTTGAGACTCAATATATTCATTTTTTTGAGTATGAATTGCAGGAATTTTAAATACACGAATGTGTCGTCATTGAGATGGAGCAAGATCCATCTAATTCTTGTAACTATTGAAATATCGGTCTCTTCAAGTTATGCTCTTAGGAAATAGTGTTTGAGGACTATCCATTGTTCAAGTATTATGTTGACAACTACTTCAAATGCCAACCACCGTGTATCAGCGTGTTTTAACAATTTATGTTATGGTACATTAAATATACTTTGTAGTTCATTCAAGTCCAGAATCCTTTTAGCACTTTTACTGAAATAGCTGACGCAGTCTTTACATAGCATTTCCATGAGCGCTGGTAATTTTTTTTGGCGGCAGCATGGTTTATTAATGCGATGGTGTGACAAACACACCCGATTGAAAATAAATTTGGAATTATTTTTTTAATATGTGCCACAGCACCATTATGCACGCTAACATGGACCTCGCATTATCAGTAGCGATTCCAATAAAATTGGTAGTTGGAATCTCATATTTTTTTATTTCATCTAAGACATAATTAGATATTGCAATGGCCGTTGCCTGCCTCATTTATTTTAACTAATCCAAAAACATAATTTTTGCTATGTCCTGTCATATTGTTAAAGATTCTGGTGACAATTACTAGTGATTTTTCAATTGCACAATCTGTAGTTTCATCTGTCATAATGCTAAAAGAATTAGCTTTAAGTTTTTTTTTTTGGCAATATGATGTTTTCCTTCCATTCCCAAAAAATATGAAAGCTCTGTGGTCTTTGTTCTGTTACATTTTACACTTGAAGCAAGTTTTGAGTCAAAAAATTGGCATCCATTAAAAGTGCATAGTGTGTCCGCCAATTTAAAAGGTAAATTATTTTCTATTAAATAAAAAAGCTGCTTTAGCTCGGTGACCATTACATTTCTTTTAAAAGTATTCTTTTCTTTAAGGTTCCAGATTTTTTCATTTTGGTTTTGCAGCTGTTTCTTTGGTTAATTAATTGCATATTTTTGACGTGAAGTTTAATAGTAGCATGTCTCTGTAAATGCGTTACATTATTACTGAACGATTTTTTACATGCCTTACAGAAAGGTTTTTTGGCTTTTAGCTCAAACTCAAGGAATGGAAACTTCTCAAACACTCAGACTTGAATTTTTGTTGATGTTTTTTCTTTGGAATTTTTTTTTTTTTTTGTTTACCACAACTGTTGATTTATTGTTAAAATTCAAATTAATTTCATCGTTGCTTATTAATATATATCGTTTTTAATTAAAATTAACATTACCTGTCCATTTTAGGATTTGTAAATAATTTTGCAGAATAAAATTAGCCTGCACGTAGCTGATGAAAAACAAAAAAACAATAAAAAAAAAAACCAAATTTTCGTTTCAAATTTTTGTCGGTTGAGTAATCGAATTTGAAAAATGTAGCAGAAATGTAGTAAAAATTAAAACTAGCAGACATGTAGTAGGCGAGAATAAAATGTTGTATTTCTGCTACAATTGTAGTATCGCAGCACCCCTGCTCGTACTCTGTCTGTCTGTCCGTCGTGGGTCAATCCCATTCCCCCTTATCCAATTGATCTGAAACTTGGCTCATAGTCTTGTTGTGAAAAAATATTAATTTTGGGGTAGTCACGCACAGCCACGCATAGTCACGGAGTGATCTAAATATCATTTCCCCTCATCCAATCCATCTGAAACTTGGTCCATACACTTGCTTTGAAAAAAAATTAACTTCGACTTAGTCACGCACAGTCACGGAGAGACTTAAAACGGATTTCGCATCATCCAATCATTCTGAAACTTGGTCGATAGACTTGCTGTGAAAAAAGTTTAACTTTGACATAGTCACGCACAGTCACGGATAGATTAAATCCTCACTTCCCCTCATCCGATCGATCTGAAACTTTGTCCATAGACTTGTTGTGGCCAAAGATTGATTTTAAGATAGTCACACACAGTCAAAACTCATATGCATAAGGAAAGAAAGAGTTTTAATAAAAACTTTGTTTTTATGGGTAAGATTATTTTTTAAAGTAAACGCACAAGTTTTTATTGGGTTTAGGTTAGGTGTATCCATCTCTTTGCTACAGTTGTAGGGAAGCCATGACCTTACCATATGCGCCTTGTGTTTATGGTCATTATCTTGATATAATTTGAAATGCGGCTTTCTATCAGCATAAAACCAAATTTATCCTCGCTGTTAATTATATTACACTTCAAAATATAACAAGTAAGAAAATTATAGTCGGTCTAGACCGACTATACGATACCCTATACCAACCGTTTAGAGACCCTATCTCTTAGGCCCAACTAACTGGACATAGAAAATAAGCAAAAACCAAATTTGAGTGGGATTTTTATTAATTTTTTTGGCTGCAGATATGAAAAAGTTCATATCGGATGCTATATCTATATAGGGACTTGGTCCAAAAATGGACCGATCCTGATCATGTTTGGTAAAGTCTCTTGTATTTTGCAAAAATATATACAAACAAAATTTGAGAAGAATCAGTGCAATATTTTTGTTTTTTTAATAGATTTAAGTGAAGATCGGGAAGCAGCTCTATATGGGGTCAAAGGGATCATTTTTGGACTACTCATTAATGGATGTAATGAACGCATACAAACCCAATCTGAGTAAGATCTATATGACAATTTGGATCTTATGGCAATTTATGTCGATTTCATATGGGTAATTTGTATGGGGGCTAGGTCTGAACATGGACCGATTCTCACCAATTTCAATAGCGTTCATCCCATGGCCGATAAAAGCTTATGTACCAAATTTCATCAAAATACGTTCATATTTGCGACCTGCAGTTTGATTACAAGCTTTACATGGACACACAGACGGACGGACGGACGGACGGACGGACATTGTTAAATCAACTCAGAAAGTGATTCTGATTCGATCGGTATAATTAAAGATGGGTCTAGGTCAAATATTTTTGGTTGTTACAAACAGCAGCACAAAGTCATTATACCCAAACCACATAGTGGTATAGGGTATAAAAACACATAAAAACCAAATTTGACCGTAGAGTGTCACTTAAAATCGTACACATTTGAAATAATGATTACGTGCTCCATAGAAGTGTGTTTTAATGTCAAGAAAAATAAATCAAAAGTAGTTTAGTTTCTTTAATATTTCAACCTGTTATTTAAGCATAAAATCAGAGGAAATTCAATAGTCCACTAAACAAAAAATATTTCGTGTTCACAACTTAAAAATTTATCTTAACTTCAAATCGTACAGGATATGTTATTTGATAAAAATAGAAAAAACAAGTAAGAAAATTATAGTCGGTCTATACCGACTATAGGATACCCTATACCATACGTTTAGAGACCCTACCCCATAGGCCCAACTAACTGGACATAGAAAATAAGCATAAACCAAATTTGAGAGGGATTTTTATAAATTTTTTTGTCTGCAGATATGAAAAAGTTCATATCGGATGCTATATCTTTATGGGGACTAGGCCCAAAAATGGACCGATCCTGACCATGTTTGGTAAGGTCTCTTGTATTTTGCAAAAATATATAGAAACAAAATTTGAGAAGAATCAGTGAAATATTTTTGTTTTTTGATAGATTTAAGTGAAGATCGGGAAGCAGCTCTATATGGGGCCTATGACTAAGAGTTGTCCCATAGTGATCATTTTTGGACTACGGATTAATGGATGTAATAAACACATACGAACCCAATTTGACTAAGATTTATATGATAATTTGAATCTTATGGCAATTTTAGTCGATTTCATAGGGGTCATTTGTATGGGGGCTAGGTCTGAACATGGACCGATTCTCACCAATTTCAATAGCGTTCATCCTATGGCCGATAAAAGCTTATCTGCCAAATTTCATCAAAATATATTCATATTTGCGACCTGCAGTTTGATTACAAGCTTTACATGGACACACAGACAGACGGACGGACGGACGGACGGACATCGTTAAATCGAATCAGATAGTGATTCTGATTCGATCGGTATAATTAAAGATGGGTCTAGGTCAAATATTTTTGGTAGTTACAAACAGCAGCACAAAGTCATTATACCCAAACCACATAGTGGTATAGGGTATAAAAATAAGTTTAGTATTTTGTTGGACCACCATTTGTGTTATTAAGCGTATTAATCCTTTTTGGTAGCGAGTCGACTAACTTTTTGCGTTTATTGAGCTGATTGATGAATGGTTTGTGGCGAAAAATTCGGCCATGAAAATCTTTTTTACAAAGGACTCTTCTTTCTGTTGAATCACTGACGTCCTTTTCCAGTTAAATTTTACGCTCATTGTTAATTTTTGGGGCCGATATTAATGGTTTTTCCTACATACCTTTCATCTGTAGCAGTCAGCTTTTTATTGAACCGAGTTTTGAATTCGTTTGCCTTTTTATGATGTACTGAATAGTCCTGCGGTTTCTGTTCAGTATTCCTGCGATTTCTGCATAACTTTTTCCTTTTTTATGATAATAAATTGCCAATTTGCACTCTTCGAGAGATGCTTGCTTCGTTTTTGAAAATTTTAAAGCATTTTATCATATTAGAAAACTCTTAATAAAACACTGGAGACAACTCAAGCGGCAATATCTGTGCCTTGTAATTACAAAATTCAGGGGTTTCACCGAAATCTAATCTGGATTATCAGCTGTACAATTTTAAGTGACCTCATCTGCTGAAATTTTTAAGGTACGACTCCGACTCTGACTCCTACTCCAAATCTGTTTGCGATGCTAAATGTATATAGACATATTTATAAAACAGTGATTATTATGTTGTGGGTAATTGATGCCAGTGAATCAATATAACATTTATTTTTTGAAATATTTTATTTATTTTTATTAATTCTATTAATAATAAAAAAAAATACTATAAGATCGGAAATTAAGAATAACAAAACTTCAAAAATAACTCTGCGCTTGTCTTTAAAAATAGGATAGCTTCAATAATATCTGGCTTCATTGGTGATCTCAAATCGGATCTGAGGATTCTGAGTGCAGAATACAATACTTCTGCGGACACTTGTTTCGGTGGCAATGCCGCGTTGATGAGAGCTGCACCCTGGATAATCTCAGGGTACTTTGGAATGTATCTTTTTTGCTAAATCTGAAGAACGGTCAAATTTCTCTACCCTCTTTATGCCTGGTAAAAGTATTTCAAGTGTAGCTAAGACTGTTGGTGTTTCTATGTCTCCCGTACTCTCTAGTAAATTTAAGCGACTAGACTTAGACTCCTCCTGCTCGTCTAATTTTTTTTTTAAATCATAATGTGTATTTTTTTAAATTTTTATTAAGAAATTATTATAATATTGTTCAAATTCGATTAAATTAACCACAAACACAAAAAAAAAACAATCATATATTTTCAACTTGATCAATAACTGAGTATAAGTTCCGCTAATGCAATTTAGACTCTTACCCGCATTAATAAATAAAATTCCAAAATAATTTAAATCATGAAATACTTTTATATTATTTAATTTAAGTACTGGAATGAACTTACTCTAAAATAAAAAAAATAAATTTAAATCTACTTATACATAGCGATCTGTAGAGTATTACGACGCCAATTTCGAAGAATTTTTTTTTTTTTTGGCAAATATTTTAAAAATTATTTGCATTTTTCATGCACGTGCGCAATAACGAAACTCCGACTACGGTACAAACACCGCAACTCCGACTCCACAACTCCGATTCCACAACTCGGACTCCGACTCCACAGCCCTGCTTTTTTGTCTCTTGGTGTTTAGAACACGGCTGGAAGGTATCAAAGATGCGGAACAGCCGAATTTAACACTTCGAAACAATCATAATTAAAAATACCATATTTTTGTGAGGAAAAAAATGTTTAAATTTTAAATTAAATTGTTCATTAAATAAAACAAAATTTTATATTTTTATCAAATACAGTAGAATGTCGAAAAAGCTAACCAAATGCCCCAAGGGTAATTAACTTTTTCGAACTATTAACTTTTCTAAGCGTTTTAAAAAATTAAAAATAAAAATACAATAATAAATATAGATTGTTTGGAATTAACACTTGTTTTTTTTTTCTTTCTTTTGTGTAATACCTTTGACCATTTTCGTGGGCATATCGTTATCATTATAAGTGGTAAGTGGTTTATGCATTAATCCTAGCAAGTCAAAATATCTCCTAATACATAAACGATATGCATATCCAGAGTTTGGGAATGACTTTGTTGCATTGACTTTGTTTCAATAACAAAAAATCTTGCTGTAACTTTTAATAACACCCTAACTTTGTCGAACCATATTAATACGACAGTTGTTTAAACTTACATGAATCTCAGAACTCTATGGTCCACTCAATCTTTTACTCCCTTAAAAATAAGAATACTTTTAGCCAGAGTCCCGGCATTTTATACGAATGTGAACTTTGTGCAAGTTGTGATTTTCATAGTAAAGTTAAACTTAATGTTATATATACATATGTAACAGCATAATTAGATAATTTTATACCCTATACCACTATGTGGTTTGGGTACAATGACTTTGTGCTGCTGTTTGTAACTACTAAAAATATTTGACCTAGATCCATCTTTTATTATACCGATCGAATCAGAATCACTATCTGATTCGATTTAACGATGTCCGTCCGTCCGTCTGTGTGTCCATGTAAAGCTTGTAAACAAACTGCAGGTCGCAAATATGAATATATTTTGATGAAATTTGGTATGTACGCTTATATCGGCCATAGGATGAACGCTATTGAAATTGGTGAGAATCGGTCCATGTTCAGACCTAGGCCCTATACAAATCAACATAAATTGCCCCTATGAAATCAACATAAATTGCCATAAGATCCAAAGTATCATATAAATCTTTGTCAAATTGGGTTTGTATGTGTTTATTACATCCATTAATCAGTAGTACAAAAATGATCCCAATGGGACAACTCTTAGTCATAGGCCCCATATAGAGCTGCTTCCCGATCTTCACTTAAATCTGTCAAAAAACAAAAATATTGCACTGATTCTTCTCAAATTTTATTTGTATATATTTTTGCAAAATACAAGAGACTTTACTAAACATGGTCAGGATCGGTCCATTTTTGGGCCTAGTCCCCATATAGATATATCATCCGATATGAACTTTTTCATATCTGCAGCCAAAAAAATTAATAAAAATTAATAAAAAATTTTTTTTTAATTTTTTTTATTGTTTTCTTGGGTTTTTTAATAATTAAATTTGTAATTAAATATGTTTGTACCTGTACTGTAATTATAAGATTTATTCCTGCCGAACAGGAAAGAAAAAAAAATAGCCTAGATTCATCTGCGTTATATGGTTGCGAGACGGAGATGTCTATTTCATAAATTTTTGCTCGCAAATTATAAATGAAAGGCATTATTTCCAAAGGATCGCTTGAAGGATTTCCCCACAAATTTTAGATGGCGAATACCGTGTCTTTTCTTAAAATTTGTCAGCTATCCATCACTTGCATTAAATTGTTTTTAGGGTGTTGTATGGCGAATTCGAGCTTAGTTCTTGATTTTAAAATTGAACCGTTAACTCAAAAGTTTACTTTTTAGAGCGTGGTACGTGGACGCTGAAATTCGATTAACTTAACTGAGCGATTAAATTTTGAGCGAGTTAAGTTTTCCGCGATTCTACTGTATGTTTAATATATTTCTTGTGGAAAGATAATGCTGTTTTATACATTTATTACTTATATAAATTAAATTTACTAATTTCAGTTTTAAAAATATATTCAATACTTAATACTTACTATAATAATGTGTGCTGCAGAGTGATGCATGAAGGTTGCGTGAGTGATAGATTTACCGTAAATACTGGCGTGAGGCAAGGTTGCATTTTATCCCCCCTGCTTTTCAACATGTCTTAGACAACATCATGAATAAAGCAACCCGTGAAGAAAGAGGAATTTCATGGGGATTTCATAGAAGGCTTGAGGATCTTGACTATGCTGATGACATTTGTCTGCTTTCACATAACTACAACGACATGGCGGCAAAGATCACAGCAGTACAGAAAGAAGCAGAAAAAGCCGGTATGAAAATAAACATAGCAAAGACCAAGGTAATGCGCATCATTCCAAATTCACCTACCTGGGTAGTTTATTAACAACAACGGGTGGTTCCAGTAATGATATACAGAGTCGCATTAATCTTGGTAAGCGATCATTTGGTCTCTTAAATCCCATTTGGCGATCTCCTCACATGTCAAAAAGAACAAAAATTAACATTTTCAATTCTTGCATTAAATCCGTGCTTCTTTATGGATGCGAGTCTTGGAACGCAGCAGTTCGTGATATAAACTCATTGCAAGTGTTCATAAATCGATGTCTACAAAGAGTTCTAAGAATATTTTGGCCTCAAACAATTTCGAACGAAAGGCTATGGAGAGAAACAAATCAAACCCCCATTAGTAATGAAATTCTTAGAAGAAAATGGCGTTGGATTGGTCATACTTTGCGAAGGCCACTGAATGATACCACAAGAAATGCTATTGAATGGAACCCTCAAGGTAGCCGAAGAAGAGGAAGACCATCACATACATGGCGTCGCCAAATTGAATTGGAAGCTGCCAGAATGAACAAGAGCTGGAACGAGATTAAGGCACAGATATGTTATGGCCCTATGCTCCTTATAGGAACGACGGGAATTTATTATTATTATTATTAATACTTAAGTAGTACTGACTATAAATACATATATTTATACAAAATTAAGAATTAAAAGAAAAACTACTTAAAAAATATGAAAATGAAAGTAAATTGAATAATAAAGCTATCTTCCTGAAATTTTCACAGAAGCTTACTGTGGATATGGGAATTGCTATTATTTTTTAAATATTTTTAGTGGGCGTGGCACCTCACATACAAAATAAGTTTTTAATATATATATTGGGTACTATTATAGGGAGAGCTTTGTAAATTTGTGGGATGTCACTTATTGTTAATGTTAGTAGCTATGCCGGAATCGGAAAAAGGGGCGTGGCATCCCTCAAACAAAATATTGAATGCCATATATCTGGAGTACTGTAATAGTGAGAGCCTTATGACTTTGCGTGAGTCCTTTCCTTACGATGCGGTGGGGAGAGGGAGGGGGTAGCAAAGCACACTGGGTTACATCTAGTATTATACAAATCAGTTTAGGATCCGCGGAGATATTGACAGTTAATTTCCAAAATACAGTTTTAGTAACAAAGTTTTGTTTTTGTTTTTATCTAATATATAATGTAAGCCGTATATGGAAAAATTATTTTTATCATAGTATATTATATACATTAGTAAATTGTGATAAGTATTATATATCGTTTGATAGATTTTCAAAAAGTGCTAACATGATGGGAAAAACATATTATTGCCAAACAAATTCAAAAGTTATATACGATTTTGTATATATGATTTTTGTATATTTTTTTATGGGAGCATATTTTAAATTCAAATATTTTATATAGATAAGATCAATGTGCTCAGTAAAACAACAAGAGTGATACCCATATCGCTTATGTTTGGTGTAAAAAAAATTAATTCGGAGAGAGTGTCAGGTCAATAGATATCAACTAAAGAAATAACTGAAAGATTGTAGGAAACTTGCTTGAATCACAAAGAAACGCTAAATTTTACATATATGTATCTTAAAAATTGAATCCTACACCGAGATCATTGTGGCGTGATATAAAAAATCGTAAAGTCTCCTTTGGGAATGGAAGTTTGGAATGGAAGTTCTTGTAGAACATCTTAAAAAAGTTGTTATAATATAACAACTAGTTCAATAGTTGAGTTTCCACCTGTTGTACCACAGCATAGAGCAGTATTCCTTCGTTTTGAGATTCTAGGGGTCAAACAGGTTCTCTCCAAAAATGGTTCGACGATCGATGGGATCAGTAATAAAATACTTTTTGAGTTACCCCAAATAACATTTTCTCCGAGATAAATGTTACACAAAGATCGATTCATATAGTCTAACTTGTCTAAACTTAGTATATCCGTTGATCAAAATAATGTCATTCCAACATACCAATTTGGGTTTAGACGAAAACACAGCACCACTGAGCACGTCCATGGGATTGTAAGTGCTATAGGAAGAGCCTTTGAGGCAAAAAAGTACTCTTTGACTCTTGACGTCACGCAAGCTTTCGACCGGGTATAGCACGAAGGATTCCTCTATAAAACTTAATAGTTGTTGCCCCGAACACTCATAATCTAATGGATAGCTACACAATTAATAGAAAATTCTCTATTAAAGAGATAAACTTTGTGAGCCCCCCACAAGATATTCAAGCTGGTGTACCACATGCTAGTATTTTGGGCCCACTTCTCTACTTCCTTTACACATCTGATATGCCAACAATTGAAAACACTCTTAGAACGATTTTCTCAGATAATACTGTCGTTTTAGTGTACACGAAAACCCCTCAAGAGCATCACATCTTTTACAAAGCCACACTGAATAACTAAAAGATTGGCTAGACATGGGGAAGATTTCGCTTAGAAGGGAAACTTGTCCTAAAATTGGAATTAAGAATCAGCATATACCATAACATTACTTTGTTAAATATCTTGGACTACATCCTGATCGCCGGCTAACGTAGAAAACTCACATCGACGTCAAATAAAATTGATTTAGTCCAATTTACGTGGCTAATTGGCAGGAATACTAAGTTAAGTCTCGTTTGTAATCTACACAGTGCAACACATAAAATGCAAACTCGTTCTCGTGTGCGGTTTTCCAAGTACTGCCTCTGGTGCCTTTAAATTACTAAAATGTCGACAAATTTTAATTTTTTCTATCTTTTTTCACCATCTAAAAAAAAAAATCATAATTCTTCAGAACAATATAATACAGGAAAATGCTTTTTGTCACATTTTCCAGTGGTATTTTACATCGAAAATTCGAGGTTTCAGTTTATTAACTACACTTGTGCTCACATAATTAAGTCACTAGTATGCTACTCGGCATTATTGTCAAAAATACGTGAACCCATTTTTTTAGTTCGAATATAATTTTTTTTTATTATTCTTATATGTTAGCAATCAATTTACAGTGAAATTAAAAATTACAAAATTTTGGTTCATTCCAAAAAAATTAAAAAACTTGGAAATTAGCCAAAAAGAGCTGCTCACATAATTAAGTCATCTGAAAAAAAATGGTGGAAATTGTAGAAATAAGTAATAAATTTTGTCGACAGTCCCATTTTTTCATTAGATTACTTCAATATTAAGTAGGATAATCTTTTTGCTTCCACTCTGTGGAGCATTGCTTTGGCATGCTAGCTACAAAAGAATCGCACTGGCCTGGAGTGATTTTGTGCAACTCCTCTTGGATAACTTTCCATAATATGTCCTTATATGGCGGTTTTCCTGCTGCAATGACTAATTTTATTAAGACCCACAAGTTTTCGATAGGGTTTCAGTCGGTACTCTGCGGCGGCCATTCCAGAAGCTTGATGCACTGTGTTGCCAACCACGATTTAACCACCTTCGAACAATGCTTCGGGTCATTGTCGTGTTGGAAAATACACGCAAGCGACAAATTGTCAGCATATTCGGTGGCCAAGTTTTCCTTTAGTATATTCTTATACATTTCCCCATTCATTATACCGTCAATCTTGACTATAGGACCCACACCGAATGCGGTAAAGCAACCCCACACCATGACTGGTGAGCCACCGTGTTTCACAGTTTTTTTTTTTGGTGTATTTTGGATCCAATTCCTTAAGTGGAGGACATCGCACATATGGTCTACCATCATTTCCAAAAACATTAAACTTGGATTCGTCGCTCCAAACAATTAAATTTCAAAAATTTAGGCCTTTAGCAAGATGGTCAGTCGCAAATCGGACCCGCTTCTTAGTGTTCGAAGTGCAATGAAACATTTACGCCATAATCCGTTTCCATTTGAGCTCTGGTTTGCGACGAAGTTAAAAAATGATCAGTTTTACTCAGGTTTGCAATGCGTCTGTCATCATTTAAAGTCGTTTTTCTCTGTTTTTGGCACGGAATATTTTCAAAAGTTGCATATTTTTTGTAATGCGTAATGGCATTTGTAATTTTACCCCGAGAAAGGTTCAAAATCTCCACTACTTTTGCAATATTATTGTATCTTTGCAAATAATCCCATATTATTTTCTCTTCAGCCGAATTTGAACTTTTTTTGTTTACCCATAGCATTTCAGCTGATGTTATTTGTTTTTAATTTAGTTGTTTTTAATTTATTTATTATTTAAACCGCAAAAAAAATCTTCAAAACACTAATTTGCTCACGATAAGCGTGGTGACTTAATTATGTGAGCACAGCGCATATGACCTTTTTGAGGTCTTCCATATTTTTCGAGGAATACCCAAATTTTTAATTTTGCTTCAATTGCTACCATAGCAGGGTTGCACAAAATACTAAGGTTAGAATCGGATGAAATAGGTTTAAGATACAAACTACAAAAACATTTCATTGCATACCCATGACTTAATTATGTGAGCATAAGTGTATGTGCAATTTATTTTTCCACAGATGGCGTTGTTGGCTATCCTTGAACTAACCCTAGCAGTCAATACAAATGTCATGTAGCCACATGCTGTCATTAATGTGACAAGACAATAACACATTGTTTTGAGTAAGTAACAGCAAAAACATTAATGCTTCAATATGGAAAATAACAAATGCTTAAAAATAAATGAATTTTATGTTTGTGGTCATATAGTGTTCAAAGTTGGAAAGAAGGAGCGAAAAAGTTAAATTTGCATAATTTCGATGAAGTGGATACAAGTTGTGATTTCACGTCGAATACAGTGTGCAGCAATTGCTACAGCTCTATTTTGAATTGGTTTCATCTACGAAGAGAACATTTTGCTAAGCCGGTAATCTGGGTAAAAGACCCAAACGATCATGATAAAACCACATGCATTAATTATGCTGTTGGAACAAATAAGAGGAACTTGAAGACAAAACCATATGTTGAATCTTTTACTGCCTCACTTCCAGTACCATGCTCTGATGGTGTCGAACCACCTAAACCTCCGATCCTCAGAGCATCAACTTCACAGGCTTTACCGAGAGCATCAACTTCAATGGATTTAATTGATTAATTCATGTTTTTTTGAATTTTCGATGTAAAATACAAATGGAAAATTAATAATTTTGTTTATTTTGATGGAAATAAAGTTTAAGGAAAAGAGATCTTGTTAGATGAAAATTTTTCCGACATTTTAGCATTTTTGAGGCACTAGATGCAGTTTTTTCGGGTTAGCTTATTTTACACTTTTTCTCCTATTCTATAGCTACAATTGTGATAGGAAAACAAAATTCCAATTGGTTTCCGATATATAGCCGTGAGAAGAATTGCATGTTTTTAAAAAAAATTAATTATTAGCCAAAATATACATGAGGCCATAAAATCCGAACAACAGCTAAACTAGCAAACGAGAAGGATGACTTCAAAAATGTTGCACAGTGCTATTGATTTATACCTCGATTTTTAAACCCATTAGAACATTTAGAGAATATAAAGATCCAAAACAAGATTTTAAAAATGATTACAGGTACATAATGGTATGTGAGAGATTCATATTTGCACATTTGTTAGTAAAATGAGAAATCGTTGGATATATGAGGTCGGTCCCAGAACAACCCGACCTAACAAAAAAAAAATACAACAAATTTATATATCAACATAACCCCCTTTTTAGCTCGATACACTTTTCCCAGCTATATTCCATAGCTTCGACAACCTGTTTGTAGTAAGAAATGTCTAGCTCCTTGAACTAGTCATCAAACGCAGACACCACCTCTTCATTGTTGGCAAAACGTTTACCAGCGAGGCATTTTTTCAAGTTTAAAAATATAAAATAATCCGAGGCAGCTAAATCTTGCGAATAAGGTGTGTGATGAACCAAATGCATTTTTTTTTTTAAATTTCGTCAATTAAACGCTGCAATAAGTTAGCATAATACTCGCCGTTGATTGTTCTCCTTTTTGAAGGCAGATGGAATTGTCTTCGCTTTTAGTCACGATTCTGTTCTCTGTTCCTTGTCGCAAGTGTGAAGTGGTGGACCCGTGTCTTATTTATGGTTACGAATCGAAGCATAAACACGGCTTTATTGCGGTGAAACATCTTCAACATCGTGTGAGTAAACGCGGCACCCATCTTGCGGACATCTTGAATTACATAACGATAACCAATTTTTTCTATGTTTACAAATTCACTAAGATCGTTTCTTTTTATGGATCCAAAAAAAATACTAAACAACTTTCATAAAGTTGCCACTTTTGAGCAAAGTAATTTTTTTCAAACTACTGCCGCCATCTATAAGTCAGGTCGGGTTGTGCTGGGACCGCCCTCGTAAGTGTAAATTTTTTATAGAGTATTTATTGTTTCGAAATAATGCCAAAGATAATGGGTAAATGCTTTGATTATTAATTCCTAGTATGCCCTGTCGTGCTTCGCTGCGACTTACCGATACTTATTGACATGTTAGTTTTCATAATCAATTTTTCCTATGTAGTTTGTATTGTATTTTATAATATTATTTAAATTATTTTTTCAATACTTGCTGATATAACAATATTTTTTTTTAATTCCGTGCAAAAATTGACAAATATTTCGGCGTTCCTATTCTGGAGCAACCTACATATATGTAGCTGCCCATGCGAAACCCATGGATTTTCCAAATTAAATCAGGCAATAGTTAACGATTGGCCTTGAATTTAGAATATCATTTGGCAACTTTTTATTTGTCGATTTTAAATTTTTTTTTTTTTTTTTGGCGATTTTTGATTTTGCCGATTTTTAATTTTGCAGATTTTTGGTTTTTTGCGATTTTCGGTTTTGGCGATTTTTGATTTGGCAATTCCGCCCATATTTGTCACGACTACTCACATTGGTAATTAATGTACTTGTCAAATGCTTCAAAACTGTCGCTTGCATAGTACTTGTATATGAGGTACCACACCCACTAATCCTATCCCGTCCATTTTTTATCTGAATACTCACATTAATATCTGATGAACTCGTACAAAGTGTGGCTTTCCCTCTTATAATACTCTATTTATATATTATTTATATTTACTTTATACCGCCTATATGGTACCGCGCCCACAGCTGTGAGCACTCCCATTTTTTGTTTGACTATTACTCTGGAAATATGACACTTAATATTTACTTTGTTTGGGAGGTGCCACGCCCATTTTTTGTCGTCTGACAAATTTGCTGTACGCTAGATATATAATTATTTTGTATGGGAGGTGATCCCGTCTATTCTTGGTATGGCTACTAATATTAATAATAGATGACCTCACACAAATTTACAAAGCTCTCCCTGCCATAGTACTCAATATATGTATATAATAATAAAAATTCAGGTACAGAGTAAGACTGTAAAAATTATATATACATATACCCCCGAATTCATAATGAAAAGCCAGCTGCTGCTTATATGTCGCGCTCAACGAGGGTCTTACTAGTCAACCGATTAGCCTTAGTTTTTAGTTAGCACATAGTTTATTTATAATCAATTTTTTGTTGTCATCTAATAGCTATAAAAACAACTCTGAAATTTGTAATGCCACCATATTTTTTGCATTAATGCCACCTCATATAGTGAAAATCAACTCTGTTTACATTTCAATTTGTGTGATTTCACTCCTTCATTTTTTTAAATTTACAAGTGTTAAGTTTACGACAAAATTATTTTAATTTGAAACTTATGTAAAAAAATGTTTAAAGTATCCGTAAAGTAAAAAATATTTGTTTGCACTTAAAAATAATTTATATATTTTGTTTTTCTTAGTTTGACACACATCAGCTGTTTTAACGTACTTAGTCAGTGTTTGAAAGGTTGTTGATCTGAGTTTAGCAAACGCAGCAGCAAGTGCATTATAAATAATACTCATGCTGGATACTGCATAAGTATTCATTATAAATTAATTATTCAATTAATTTTTAAGTTGGAAATAATTGACTTAAATCGAAGGCTGTGTTAATTCCAAGACTGATCAGATAAAATTTCTATAAGCAATAATATTGATTTAAACTCTACTAAAATCAAGTTATTTTGTATTTATTTTTACAGATATTAGGAGGATATCCTTCAAAAACACTCCCCCTTTCAATCACAACAACGATAACATAAAATTATTTTGGTACAAATATTTTCTTTTACGTCTGTGTTATGAAGCATTTTTGCAAAAATAGATTCACGCAAGCGTAAAAGGTTCATACAGACCACAATGAAGGAGATGGTCGGCGGATGTTGTGTATGTTCAGATGAGCGTGGGTGGCCAGAAAACCCGCTCGTATATTGTGATGGCCAACATTGTACCGTTGCTGTGCATCAAGCCTGTTATGGCATTGTTACCGTACCTACGGGTCCATGGTTTTGTCGTAAATGTGAAAGTCAAGAACGTTCAACGCGAGTACGTTGTGAATTATGCCCGTCCAGAGACGGGGCTTTGAAGAAAACAGATAATCAAGGGTGGGCACATGTAGTGTGTGCTTTGTATATACCTGAAGTGCGGTTTGGTAATGTTACTACAATGGAACCGATTATACTACAGTTGATACCTCAAGAGAGGTATGGTAAAAGTAAGTTTTTTCTATGCAAATTTTTATATTGGCGCAACAATTATCTTATGCTTCTTTTATTTTAGATTGTTATATATGTCAGGAATTGGGTAAACCGCATCGTGCTACAGTAGGCGCTTGTATGCAGTGTAATAAATCTAATTGTAAACAACAATTTCATGTTACTTGTGCTCAAAGTCTTGGTTTATTATGTGAAGAGGCTGGTAATTATTTGGACAATGTAAAATATTGCGGTTATTGTCAACATCATTACAGTAAATTAAAGAAAGGAGGCAACGTTAAAACCATACCCCCCTATAAACCCATAGCACATGATACTTCTTCGGATTCTGGATCTTCCCCGGAAAAAGAAATTGATTCTACAATGAGTGCTATAGCATCGTCGACATCTGCTACAAGCATTAAAATCACCACCAATTTATCCTCATCTTCGGCATCTTCAAAGCAACGAAAAACTTCAAATGCTACCAAACAATCCTCTTCGTTATCTAGTTCCAGCAATACGGGAAATCTTTCGACATCTGTACACAATCTAAGTAATGCAACAGCAGCGGTTTCGACGGGGTCTACATCATCAAATCCTAATACCAATCCTACTAACTCCACGGTATCATCTATAGGTTTAGGTGGTAGTAATTCTTTACCAACAGGTGCTGGCACCAATTCTACAAATGTGAGAAATTCTTCGAGCAATTCTGGAAGTGGTTATAAAGATAAAGATGGCAAACATAGCAAAAATATAAATAAAATATCAAGTTCTAGTAAAGATAAGGATAAAGATGGTTATTCTTCGTCGTATTCATCTCGAGACTCTAGAGAAAAATCCTCAAAGTCATCTAAGAATAAAGAAACGAATTCCGTAAACAGTTCAACAAACTCTCAGATGAACACTACCATAGCCTCCGCTACTTCTTCATCCTCAGTTGCAGCGACAAATCCTTTCAGTGTTGATCATACATCATCTGGTGTACAAAATCTTTCAACATCCAA
Organism: Cordilura impudica; assembly: GCA_963682025.1. Lineage (NCBI taxonomy): Eukaryota > Metazoa > Arthropoda > Insecta > Diptera > Scathophagidae > Cordilura > Cordilura impudica. Next base: position 249,978,081 of record OY821517.1, read on the forward strand.
TTCGAATAGCATGCCATTTGCTACACAATCCAACTCTTCTAATCCACATGTCAATATTTCTTCTTCAACTTCTTCCAAAGAATCGGTAAAAAATCCATTTTCTTCGGCTACAAATCAATCGCAGTCTTCAAATTTTCTTACTGATCTTCGTTCTGCAGATGGTACTAATTTAACACCCACTCCCATGGATATTATTTCAACGGGTAATACAAATTCCAATGTAGCAGCTAATTTTAGTTCTTCATTTAATAAAAACTCAAATAATTCACAATCTTCTTTACCGGGCAACGGCAATAATAATAATAATGCAAATTTGCATATAAATAATACTTCTAATTCGTCCTCGTCTTCATTTGCTAAAAAACGCAAAAATGATACAAAATCAAATTCATCAGAAGATGTTAATAGGTACGTGATTGTGTGATTCGATATGATGCGACAATATTGTTTACTTAATTTTTTCTATTATTTTATCTTAGTTCTTTTCGCGATATTATCAAAGTTGTTACCGTTACATTGACCCCTTTGACGGATTTTGAAAAGGAAATTGAAAAGAGTTCGAAAAAGGTTAGTGAACTATTTTGTTATAGAAATTTTTTCCGCGAATATGGTTTTTAAAGGTTTACAAAATAATTAAATAAGTGACTTCACCAAATAAATTATAGTACAGTTTGATATAACCAAAATCTGATCTCAATTATTTTCTAAAATACTTGGCAAAATTTGTTTTGATGTTGAAGATGGCGGTGTTTAAAAACACACAAATTGCCGCAAGCATTTATAAATTAAAATACATGTATAAAAAGTTAGACTACAAAAGACGGTGAAAAATGTTCTTTCATAAGACAAAAAAACACATTAGGAAGTAAACATAATTATAAAATTTGAGTCAATTTAAACTCTTTAATAATATTAATTAAATCAAAAAAATTATCAATATTATATGTATGTCCTTAGCAATTGAATAAAACACATGTATTTGTTAAAAAATTTATTTTCTTCGAATATTATAATATTTGTTACAAGAAAAGAAAAGGTGATTAGCATTTTTCAATAACGCCACGAGAGTTGGAATCAATTACCTTTATAAGATGAAAATATATTTTGTGAAATAGGATCTACCCTCCTAAACCAAAGTTTTATTTGAACCTCAGGATTGGAGGAAAAAATAGAATGACCCCTTACTTTGAGAAATTTCAGAGTAGGGTTCATTCCATTCTTCCCTCAATGAATGACGGATCAATACAAGCGCTCAATTCGTCGAGTAATCTACCTGTAATGTGGCCTTACATTCTAAAGCTGACTCAGCCAATCAACTACACTAGTCAACAGTCAAAATGTACTCGGGATGCGATAATTTTTTCTGTGTAGATAACCTTGACATGAGCTCGAAAAACGCAATAAAAAATTTTTTTTTCGTTTGGTTTTCTTTTTTTTTTTTTTTTTTTAAATTTTAAAAATTTTTTTTTTGGTTAATTTGTTTCGTCCGGCATAACTCGGGAACCACTAGCCCGATTTAATTGAATTAAATTGTAAAAAATTTAAAATTACAATTCCCTTAATCTGTTTATATATTGTTTTCCTATACAAGCAACAGTTTCCAAGTTAAAAATGAATATATAAAGGAAAAAACTTATTTTTGCCTAAAAATTTAAATTTTTTTTTTTTTTAAAATCCATAAAAAATCCCAAATGAAAAAAAATTTCAAATCTTATTACTTTTACGTAAAGATACATAACATATGAGCAAAATAAGAGAAAGATCATGAAAATCGATGCACGCGTTTCGCTTTTATTCGCAATTGAGTAAAGGTATGAATTTAAAAAATTTGCTCGACATATGCACAACTTTGTCTATGGTAAGGTTTTTTCTTTTTTTTTATGATTCTCAGAATTAACAAAACGGAATAAACAAAGGGTTATTTAATTTTTATGATTGCGTAAGCAAAGTAATAAACGGTAATAAATGTGCGTGAACAATTAAAAGGAAAAAAGGAAAGGGGACTTTTTTACTTATTTGGGTTTTCCGGTGACTACCTGTATGATTTTTTTACATAAATGCAACCCACATTTATTCGGAAAATTTAAGACTCACACATGGTGAAACAGGTATGTAGCCACCGTAAAAAAATATACACCCATTTATAAGTACCTGTCAGTAAAATACTAAACAATACACAGTACAAATAGGTCTTCATTGATCGATTTTACTCATTCAACAAGTGTCGACGAACGCGATAGTTAAAATGAGCAAACGTTCGCGAGTATTTGAATGCAATACCAATCCAAGTAATTTTTGTTACATGTGCGGAGAATACGTTTGTGGAAAAAACAAGCGTTATTTTTCACCTAAATTGAGAGATTCATTTGAAGAGAGCTTCAATTTAAAGGTCTCAAACATAGATGAGCGGTGGACACCAAGTGCTCTATGTCCAAGGTGCTACGTACAGCTAAGTGACTCAAGGTAAGTGTAGATTACGAAATTCAAGAACATATATAACTTATTATTGCAATTCTTTCAGACGACAGCCGAGAATCATCATGCCAATGCTTTGGAGAGCTCCGCTTTGCCATGCAACAGATTGCTACTTCTGTCTTAGCAAAAAAACAGGCGTGGGAAAAAATATACGATGGACTTACGCTGCTGTTTCAACAGTGAATTTTCCAGTGCCATTTTCCAAAGAACCAGTGGACCCGCAACCGCCCGTTTCAAGATGGGCATCTAATAATGAGGCGATACATCCATCATCAGATCCGGAGACAGTAGGAACCACATCAGAATGCGAGTCAACATATACATTGCATGGAGGTCAACGCTTATGTTCCCAAGCAGAACTGAACGATTGGGTTAGAGAATTGAAACTCTCCAAGGAAGATGCAGAGTTGCATGCATCGCGCATGAAACAGTTCGGTTTCTTGGCTCCTGGTGTGGTGACAACAATCTACAGGAAGCGTCATGAACCATACGCAAGGTACTACACAAAAAAAGACAACATCTGTTTTTGTAAGGACATTCCCGGATTATTTGGTGAACTCGGGTACTCTTACGATCCAGGAGAGTGGCGTCTTTTCATCGACAGCAACAAGCAGAGCCTTAAAGCAATTTTACTGCACAACGGCAACAAGAAACCTTCGATTCCAATTGCTCATGCCGTTGACACCAAGGAAACATACGAAGTCATGGACAATCTACTAAAGTGCCTTAACTATGAGAAACACGATTGGAAAGTTTGTGCCGACCTTAAGGTTATCGGTATCCTTTGTGGATTACAAGGTGGATTCACAAAGTACTGTTGTTTTCTCTGCCTTTGGGACAGCCGCGATCGTCAACATCATTACACCAGGAGGAGTTGGACAGAAAGAGTTAACTTCATCCCCGGCAGCGACAACGTGAAATATACACCACTCATAAAAAAGGAAAATGTTTTTCTCCCACCTCTTCACATAAAGCTCGGACTCATAAAAAACTTCGTGAAAGCTATCAACAAAGATGGCGAAGCGTTCGCCTATTTAAAAACCATTTTTCCTCACCTTTCATCGGCAAAGATTAAGGAAGGCGTTTTCGACGGTCCGCAAATTAAAAAGTTGTTGCAAGACCAACAGTTTGAACACATTTTATCACCAAATGAAGCTGCAGCTTGGAACTCATTTCGGCAAATTGTTTCCGGATTTCTTGGAAACAACAAAAGCTCAAATTACAGAGAGATCGTCGAACAACTACTCCAAAATTATAAAAAAATTGGAGCAAATATGTCGCTTAAGATACATTTTCTACACTCGCACTTGGACTTCTTTCCGGACAACCTGGGCGATGTGAGTGACGAGCATGGTGAGCGTTTTCATCAGCAAATGAAAGAAATTGAGCACCGATACCAAGGATTTTGGAACGAAGCTATGATGGGGGACTATATCTGGTTCCTAATAAGAGAAACAGACCCACAACAATATAAAAGAAAGACAAAAGCACATAATTATTTTTAATTTGAAGGTTTTTATTTTTGTGTTTAGATATTTTTTTTTAAAACTTTTTTATAATTAATTAATGTTGATATCCTTAGGATAATTTCTTGTACATATATCGAATTGTTTTTTAATTTAAAGTCATATATTTTTGTCACCCAACAAATTTTAATTTTTTTTGTAATAAAAAAGAAAAAACCTTACCATAGACAAAGTTGTGCATATGTCGAGCAAATTTTTTAAATTCATACCTTTACTCAATTGCGAATAAAAGCGAAACGCGTGCATCGATTTTCATGATCTTTCTCTTATTTTGCTCACAGGTTATGTATCTTTACGTAAAAGTAATAAGATTTGAAATTTTTTTTCATTTGGGATTTTTTATGGATTTTTAAAAAAAAAAAAATTTAAATCTTTAGGCAAAAATAAGTTTTTTCCTTTATATATTCATTTTTAACTTGGAAACTGTTGCTTGTATAGGAAAACAATATATAAACAGATTAAGGGAATTGTAATTTTAAATTTTTTACAATTTAATTCAATTAAATCGGGCTAGTGGTTCCCGAGTTATGCTGGACGAAACAAATTAACCAAAAAAAAATTTTTTAAATTTAAAAAAAAAAAAAAAAAAACCAAACGAAAAAAAAATTTTTTATTGCGTTTTTCGAGCTCATGTCAAGGTTATCTACACAGAAAAAATTATCGCATCCGGAGTACATGAAATTTTTTTCATTTTGTTGAGTAGTGCTATCAGTGAAAATAACATTATCTTGAATAGCAGTCAATGTCGCCTTCCTAATCGCAATAACTTTAGCAGACAGCTATTAAAATAAAAGAAAAAGAGATTCACTAAAACAAGAAATACTGCTCAACCAGAAACAGAATCAGACAGAGAAGTATCTTTGGCCATAATGTTCACCATTATGAAGAAGACTCGTATTCGCTACATTCAGTATTCAGTGCAATACGCTCTGATAGACTCTTTGGGAATACTTGCTGCCAAAGGGATAATCAACCCTAAAGGTGACTCTTGCAGAGACAATTTGAACTTAACACACTTACCGAGTCTATAAAAAAATATGTCTAAATTTAGAATAAACAAAAGAATTACTACCATCAACATTACTAATGTCACAAATCATATGTAACAGAGAAGGATTATAGATAAAAAGCTGAAGAATTCACATGCAAGAGCATAAATGATATGTACAAGATTAGATGGTGTTAAACCAAGACATCTTCTGAACCTGGAATTTTAGGAGAGTGTTAAGTGGCCCCCTCTTAGTGGCAGTGCTAGAATATTCAATTTTGCTTCGGATGAAGCACCTATTGAATATCAGGGAAACATCTGGTCTAGGACCTCCTTTAACATTATACTTTAGAAGTTAAACGGCAGTTAGATGAGTGGTTAGTTAAATACTCCTTAAATCTTTGTATCTAAAAATATCAAAGAGTGAAATATAACACTTTTCCCTTCTGAGTATTGAATATTAGATTACGTGGCCCGAAAATTTCGTAAAAATCACGAATTTTTGTCAATAAATTGCCAACTGTCAACAGAACCTTCAGAAATCCTGTTAAAAGATACAATGATAAAATTATGTGAAAATCATAAATTTTGAAGCAAGGCCTGAGTAGGCCATTAAACACCATAACCGAGTGTTTGCCCAAGCAGTCTTTTGTTCGATAGAAAGTTCATAATCCATTCAATGAGAGGAAAGGGTATTCGATATCTAAGCATTATTCTTCGGAGCAATCAACATTGACATTATCGCATGTACTATTTATATCAATAGTAGCGACAATAATTTTATACCCCTGTAATTTGAGTGAGGAAACTCTAAAGAGAAATTCATTAAAGCGGACAAAATCCGAGCGATTTTTCTATAAGAAAAAGATCGCGCTGGAATTAAGACATGGTTTTCATAAATACTGAAATCAAAGCTATTATTATTATTTATTTATTAAAACAAGTCTTATAAGTAAAGTACAGGATTTTCATCGTTCAAAAATTTGCCACAAAATTAAAATACAATATAAAATTTATAACTTATTTATAACTATGGGTCTGTAACAAGTGTGTAGTTCTAACCCCCTCTTAGGAATTGGTACAATCTTGATGGGATTTCAAAATAAGTCACACGATCACAGCCGCCAGCATAGATGCGTTTGTTTACCATTTAACAGCATTAAGCTCGAAACAAGTAAAAGGAGTTAAAGGACCAAACAACATTTTAGGAAAAAAAATCTGAGTGTTATCAGAAACGTGTACTTTTAGATGTATAAGATAAGGTAATTTGTTCCTATCACTTCAAGATGATTGCCAAGGGTTAGAAGCATTCTTGATGTTATTATTGAATATCCAAGCATCATGACTCTTGGACTGGGAGTCGATTTAATTAATGCCGTTTTGTTTTCTGACAAAAGATGTCGCATTTTATTTGCAATTTTTTCGAAAAGTGTATTTTTTGTATATTCTAAATTAAGAGCAACCTTATTTTATACATCGATCGAAAGGTCCCAAAGTCGAGCGCTCGTAAATCGCAAAAAATTGTAGCCATTGACTTCTTTCTAGTAATAGTGTGAGAATATTTTCACATTGTTCTCCTTTTTTGAATATTTTCAGGCCATGAGGATAATAATAATCAAAATTTTTTGCATATTATGAACACAGCACTTTGAGACATTTTGATTGATGTATAAAATTAGGTTACTTTTAATTTAGGATATATAAAAAAATAAACTTTTCGAAAAAAAATGCAAATAAAATGCGACATTTTTGTCAGAAAAGAAAACGGCATATGTCTTTTACGTAGAGAATCAGATTTAGCCATCCTTACAGCATCATCCAAATTCTCAGGAGTTTGTTATTTGGAGTCTTTTTTCGTAGCTGCAACCTGTAATCTGAAAAAATTTCTTTAATATCATCAAAATTAGAAGTCAGATTAACTTTGGAAAGATCAGACATAAGTTTACATTTGGACAGAAAAGGTATAGGTTCAGGATCAGGAAAGAAGTCATATAAAAACGTTCCTATTGGATAATTACAGTCATCGCCCCAACGAGAAGAGCGTGCATTAAAGTCATCAGCAATGATCACATTATCAAAATTATCAATGAAATCCAAAAGACGTTCAAACTTTGAGCGAAACGTATTGACAGAAAGTGCATTACGATGACTATTAGGCCTTAGATTTATGATTTTCACGATGAGAATGTCAAGTTCAGTCATATAAGAGACTTTGCAAGCACGTATATTTTTGCTTACAATATGGCACATCCACCAGAGCTATCAGCTCTAGGTTTACAAAAGGCATTGTAATTTAATAATTATAATCATCGAGTACTCTGATGTACGAATTTTCTTTATGCTTAGTAGTATTCTCTCATAACATTAGTCATTTCACTGACTAATTTTTCAAAATAAGATACCTTATCCAGCTTGCGATAAATTACAGGAGAAGGTGGATCAGTATTAATTGGTTGAACATTTTTGAATGGTTTTATTCAAACGTGGAGGATCCTTTGGTTTGCAATATTTTTAAATTTCTAGTAATTATTTTATTTACCTCATTGTCCTTATTCAGAATACCCCCAATCCAAAGGTTTGGCTTTAGCCGCTCCTAGAGCGGAGAAATTTTCATCAAAATTATCAAATGTATCTAAAATGTTCATCGAGTAGGAGTTTAAAACATAAGCTTCAAAGTCATTACTTTCGAAATATCATTCTCATGGACCCATTTACGACATTTTAATTTTTCAGAAAAGAGACGTTCATTCGCTCCACAGAGGACACATATTCTATTAACCCAGATAGCGCAACCGTTCTTTTAAAAGGACATCTGACAAATGAGATAAAAGCACCGATAAGCACGTGCATTTTTGTGCATATTTTTTTTATATTATTTTTATTTATGCTTTGGACTAGGTCTGATCATGTACCGATGTTCACCAATTTCAATAGCGCCCATCCAATGGCCGGTAGAAGCTTCGTGAGCGAAATTTTAAGCTTCGTGAGCGAAATTTTAAGATCGAAATTATTTTTTTATTCTCCACAATATAATACTAAGAGTAATTTTACTCTGTCATAGCTAACGAGTTATGGTCCATAGTTAAGAGTAAAAATTAAAATAATAAACCAGAATATTGAATTTCGATTGATTTTACTCGATATCGAATGCGGCGATTAGGCCCCTGTAGTTTGATTACAAGGTTTATATGTACACACGGATAGACAGACGTCGCTAAATCGACACAGAAAGTGATTCTGGCTCAGAAAGTGATTCTGAGTCGATCGATATAATAAAAGATGGATCGAGGTCTAATATTTTTGGTAGTTACAAACATCAGCACAAAGTTATTATACCTTAACTACATAGTGGTAAAGTAGTGCATTTTGCTACTGTCCTTTTAAAAGGACACCCAATTCCAGGAAAACTGTGGGCTTAAGAGAAAAAAGTTATATTAAATGTTTAGAAACTCATGAAGATTTAAGTTTCGAAATAAAAATTTTAATTAAAAAAAAAAAAAAAATCGGCGCTATCTAGGTTAACACAAGATACATCACATGAGTTAACTATACCATATTTATGGCATCCTCTAACCACAATTAAGATATTGACGAAGTTGAGGATTGTAAACAAAGACCTCTACAACAGTGTGGTCTAAAATATCAGCTGGAATTTCATTTGCGATGAAACCAATCTTCCCTTAAATTTGAATTCCTCTTAATGTATTTTTTTTCCGTAGCACCACATGTGTAACACAAAACAAGTTAATCACCAAAGTGACTATCAGAGTACAATAATTTTGAGGAGTAGGAGGAGCGACTTCGGAAGACGAAAGTAAATTTTCAGAAGAACTCGGTGTAGTTGAGTTATCAGATGGATTATTTGAATAATAGAAGAATCCGAAATATTTGTCAAAAGTATAGCAACTTGTATTGACTGATTAAATTCAAAACATCGTCAATTAACGGAGGGTACTCATCTTTACCAAACAAATTGCACACAGAACCAGTCTTGTTAATAATTCCACGCCTACGTTTTTAGTGCGGTATGTTGAAGAAGAGATAATCATCCGTTATTAATCAAACCAATCCGAAGAACTAGAAAATTTAGGATTATTAACTCTTATTTTTCAGGAAAAAAAAACACAAAATTAGATAAAAAACTAGCCCATAAATACCAAGTTTTTATTATACTCCCTTTAACATTAGATGACCTCACACCAATTTTCAAAGCTTTCCCTCTTATACAACTCGAGATATTTGATATTGAATAATTATTTTTCTGGGAGGTGCCACCCTCTGATCCGATCCCGCCCATTTTCGGCACGACTACTCACATTAATAATAGATGTCCTCACACTAATTTTCAAAGCTCTTCCTATTATAGAACTCAAGATATTTAATATGTATTGAATAATAATTTTGTATGGGAGGCGCCACCTCCACTGATCCAATCCGATCGAAAATTTGTTAGATAATTTTTATCGTCGCCGGGAATCTGCCTGGATTGGATGACGGGAAAAGGGTTAAAAATCGAAGTTTTTCGGCAAGCAGACACTACGAGTTAAAACACAAAATGTTAAATATAATTGTTAAGAAAATTGTAGACAGCTCGAGAGTACAATGAAAATAATGCATTCTGAATTGGAATATAGAAAAATTATTTTTTTAAAAATAATTTGTAACAAAAAAAAAAAAAAAAACAAGTAAAAAATTATAGTCGGTCTAGACCGACTATACGATACCCTATACCATGCGTTTAGAGACCCTATCTCTCAGGCCCAACTAACTGGATATAGAAAATAAGCATAAACCAAATTTGAGTGGGATTTTTATTAATTTTTTCGGTTGCAGATATGAAAAAGTTCATATCGGATGCTATATCTATATGGGGACTAGGCCCAAAAATGGACCGATCCTGGGCATGTTTGGTAAAGTCTCTTGTATTTTGCAAAAATATATACAAACAAAATTTGAGAAGAATCAGTGCAATATTTTTGTTTTTTGATAGATTTAAGTGAAGATCGGGAAGCAGCTCTATATGGGGCCTATGACTAAGAGTTGTCCAATAGGGATCATTTTTGGACTACTGTTTAATGGATGTAATATATACATTCAAACCCAATTTGACGAAGATTTGCATGATAATTTGGATCTTATGGCAATTTATGTTGATTTCATAGGGGTCATTTGTAGGGGGGCTAGGTCTGAACATAGACCGATTCTCACCAATTTCAATAGCGTTCATCCCATGGCCGATAAAATATCAAATACCAAATTTCGTCAAAATATATTCATATTTGCGACCTGCAGTTTGATTACAAGCTTTACATGGACACACAGACGGACGGAGGGACGGACGGACGGACGGACATCGTTAAATCGAATCAGATAGTGATTCTGATTCAATCGGTATAATTAAAGATGGGTGTAGGTCAAATATTTTTGGTTGTTACAAACAGCAGCACAATGTCATTATACCCAAACCACATAGTGGTATAGGGTATAAAAATGAAATTACCGTGTTCAACAGTGGGACGTGTTATAAACACCTTTAATGAATGGTTGACATGTCTAAAGGGGTTATCCTTAATACAGCTTATAAATATGTATTTAAGAATCCATCCATTTCGACCCACGCTGTCACTTATTCTTTTAGACAGCTGAAAAACCAAAAAAATTATAATTTCAAATAAAAATTAACTCAAACCCTAAAAAATAAAATTATTTAAAAGATTACAAATAAGATTATTAAGGAAAAAGATTATAAATAAATTATTGTGTGACGCCACCTAGTGTTATCTATAGAATAGCAAACAAACTTTGAAAAAAAAAAAATAAAAAATACAAAATATAAGTACTAGAATATAAAAAATGTTATTAATAATGAATATTTAAAGCTAACGGAAAAATACAGCGCCATCTAGCGTTAAACAATGGAAGCAAATAAACGTCACGAAATGAATGGGAAAACTGGTCTAGAATCGGCATAAACGTACTACTTAATTGGTATTCGGAATAGTTTTAAAGTGGTAGCCGTACCTAATATTGGGTGTAATATGGAGTTTAAGACGCAGGTGGAGGGTATCATCAAATTCGGCACAGCCGAATTTAACACTCTTACTTGTTAAACCGTAATACGGTTTTGGTGGATGAAACTTCGACCCATTGCAACATACCGGAGATCAACCAGTCTAAATAATGGGTTTCATAGGCGCCTAGGTGTGCTTATCGACACAGTTCATTACCCTCAAAAGGGAAACACAATAAACGGTGAATATTATGCTACCTTATTGGACCGATTCAATACGATACCCTAAATAAGGCAACTAAGACAGTTTTTACAACTGTATCGATTTATATTCGTTGCGTTAGTCGAAGTCACACTGTATATACTTTAAGCAATTGTTCTGCACAGTATTATTCATATTTTGTTCAAACTATATTTTAAAAAAATCAACACGTGCTAAAAACAATATCCTGCCGGGTTTTAATGAGTTTTCAAAACAAAAACATCTTTGTTTACGGCTCTCATAAATATTTGATTATGTCAAATCTTTTTCATTTGCATGTATTTTACTAAGGAAAATATTTTATGAAGGTGTCACAACTGTAGTTAGAAGAAGTCATAAAAAGTCATGAGTGTTCCCTTTTCAGAAACAAAAAAAAAAAAAAAAAAAGGAAAATTCCCGTGAATAGTCGAATAATAAATACAGATTTGAATATTATGTGCTCAGTTGAGGCTCGTAACATATTCATACAAACATGTATAGACATATGTATGTACATATATGAATTGATTTGTAATGCTTTCAAGGTTATTAGTAAGTTTAAGTTTATTCAGTTTTTAACAACAGTTAACTTACAACTTACAATGCAGCGATTAGTACGTACAAATGACATGCAGGCGTTAGTATTACTGAAGCCACAGTGGGTGGTAGAGAGTTATTGTGGTGAATTTACCTATAAAACCACACATAAAATAAATGAAATTATTTACAAACATGTAATGAAAACTACCATTTTTTTACAATACATAATTCATTATTTAAAAAATGGCATATGAAATAAGTTTTTTTTATTGGTTGTTGCTTCAAAACGAACGACACGAACGTTGACTATTACAGTGGAGTTTTTAGAATTAATCATAATATGTTACCAATATCCTTCGCGATTTCTGAACTTTTAAATGTTCTTACTTTACATATAGCCATGGACATGTAAATAGGGCATATCTTTGTACTAAAGTAGAATGCTCTCTATTTTTCAAAATGAAACGAGAGTTAAAATTTGTATTTCATACATCGGAAGTGTTATTTCCGAATATCATAATTCAATATTTATTTCTATATTATTTAAAGAAAAAAAAAAAAAAACACAAGACCGACTCTACGCAGCAAAAAGCAGGACCTCAAAAGGCACTAAATTAAAACGAAACCTAAAGCGCTAGTTATATGTTTTAAAACAATAAAATATTTTTGAGATCATTTAGCATTTAATGAAACGTTTTGAAGTGTCAATAATAAAGAAGAAAATACGTTAAAAACCAGTTTTTATACCTGTTAATTTTCAAAGAAAAACATTTTTTCTCCTCATTTTCAGGCCATAGTATTATTTTATCATTAAATTTTGATGTTTGAAGAGAATTAATTTTAATAGAAACATTTGATGAAATTTTGTAATTAATACAAAAGGCATTTTTAATCTTTAGTCCATATTTAATGTGTATTAAAGAATTTATAAGTATTTAAAGACATTCTATTACTTATTTTGTTTTAAAAAAGTTCGACTTCAGCGCTTGAGAACATAAACTTGATAATTTAAACTACTGATTTTCCTTGTCAGTAGTTTTAAATTTTCGTACTGAATTCCGATCAGCTCGAAGCGATGTCAATTATCAAATTAGGATCTCTAAATCAGAATATTATACTGCGTTGGATTCTAAAAAAACTTGGCATGCCATACGCAAAATTGGTGTTGGCAATTTCGGTTAAACTAGAACTTAAACTGCCCTATTGATGCTGATGAACTCAATAAAATGTTCACTAATATAGCCATGATTCCAACAGACATTTCAAGCTGTAATAATTTTCTCGCAAACGGCAATCACAATTTGTTTCTAGAAGAAAACAAGTTTGTGTTTTCCTGCGTCAGCCAGTCAGATGTTTTCTCTTGTACCTCTCTTGTAAAATTTAATACTGTTGGATACGATAATTTACTCCCCCAATTTATTATTACTACTAATCTTGCCATATATCATCTGTTCAACAACATCATCACGCCGAGTCGTTTCCCTACTAAATGGAAACTTGCAAAAATAATTCCACTACCTAAATCAAACTCAGAGTATCGTCCAATTGCCATACTTAGCTTTCTCTCGAAAATTTTGGAAAAACTACTGCACTTGCAAATGAGTATATACTTAAATGAAGTCAACTTTTGACTGACAAGCGATCCGGCTTTTGTCCTAACCATATAAGACGTGAGTTAGATGACGGTAAAGTTAATTTTTTTGGTTCTTCTTGATTTTTCTAAAGCCTCTGATGCTTTCAATCATTATACTTTATGTATGAACTTAAGTCAATTATTCAATTTTTCTTCAACATCAATACAGCTAATATTGAATATCTCTCAGAACGGGTACAATTAGTATTAATAAATAATTCAGTATCTGAACCATTACCTATTAGTAGAGGTGTACCCCAAGGATCAGTTTTGCGCCGCTTCTTTTCTCTATTTATCACATTGCAATGTTCATATGTATGCAGGTGATGTACAGCTCTATCTTAGCAGCGCTGTTAATTCCATTCGTCAAAATGTGGATAACTTAAACCACGACCTTAACAGAATAAATAGTTGGAATTTCTAATGGACTTTGTCTCACAAAAGACTATAAACCCACTTATTGATATGGAAATATCAATAAATAATTAAAGAATTGAGATAGTTGCAACAGCTAGAAATCTTGGATTGATTTTCAACAGCAACTTAAATTAGACAAGCCACATCAACATGCTTGTTGCACAATCATACATAAAACTAAGGACCCTTTGGTCAACGCAATTCTGTACACCATTAAGAGTAAAAACACTAATGGCAAAGCGTTACCTAATTCCAACACTAACTTATGGATGCTAACTATTTTCTAATTGTGATTCAATCAGCAAGAAAAAACATGAAATGCTTTACAACAATGTTGTTAGGTACGTGTATGGGTTAAGGAAATTTTATCGCATATCGTTCTTCTCGAAAAGCCTGTATGGGGTATCACTCGAAAACCTACTAAAGATTAGAGTACTCATTTTTCTACATAAGATACAATGATATACGATTTGCCAAATCAAACAGAGCAAATAATTAATTATTCTAAAACTCGATGCCTTATATAACCTTCATCTCACCCTCAAAAAAACTTACGTTGTTAACCCTCGTGTGTCGTTTTCCACTCATACGGGATGTCTACATATTTTGCACTAGCAACATATTATTCAAAATCATGATTTACCATCCATAACTTATATTTTTATATTCTGTTACCTGTTACATCAAATTTGTTTCTCTCCAACACATTTTTAACAAATATCACGGTTATTACTATGATTACATACACCTTTTTGGCAGAAACAGCACATCGTTTTATATACATTGTTCTTAGTTTTCCACATCTCGTAATAACATATGTGACGTGTAGCTTTTTCTTTGATTCTCGGAGGAACACATTTTGATCTTTTTGGAGGAATGTGGAATGATACTGATGAGTGCTCTCCAGATTCTGAAGGTTGACGAAACGTTGAAGATGTAGACTGGATTATTGAGCAACTGGGCTCCCCCACTGATTCATTTTGTAAATTGTTGCTAATGCAAGAGATATTCCAAACTCACACAAGAAAACTCGTCTCTTTGTTTGTTTGCCAATTTGGGTCCACATCTTTGAATATAATCAACGCGTTTAGAGCTGAGACATCGATCATATTTGTGAAAACTGTTAACGGCCATCGATTAGTCTTTCTTTAGAACTGTAACAAGACAACATTTCGTCGTTCGTAAATTATTGTGTTCTATATGCTTTTTGTTAAAGTTTAGTTGCTAAACTTTAGTTGCTAATTAAAAAAAATTAACCGATAAAATTGTTGCGACCTTCCTACCAAGGAAAGTAATATAGTTTGTGGTTTTTTCTGTTTAAAAAAAGTTCCTCTTTGAAAACGCCTTTAAGAGTAAGAAGTATTAGAACTTAAACATATAAATCATTGAAACGAATTCTTGGTTCTAGTATAATATTGACTGATTATTGGCGGCTTTTTTCCATAAGATTCTACATTATTCGAGGCATGTATGGGGGTATGCAGTACTACACAATTTTCTTTTCTGCCGATATATGATACGGGTGTTGTGTTTTCGGTAAATGGAAATTTTCAATGGAACAACGGAACTTTTTTGCATTCCAAAAGTTTTTGTGGGATGCTCCTTTTGTATTTGCGCATTATACCGACCACTTTTAGCGCTTGGTATAACAACTTTTGACCAAGTTCGTAAGATGGGAAAAAGTTGACCGTTGTTATGTTATGACTCTTCTCTCTGCGAACAAAATTCGAGGCCACACATTCACCCTGATTTTTTTCAGCTTAACCACCAACTGGTTTACCCAAATATGGTTGGATTTTTCAAACGTAATAAATTCAGAGCAAACTAACAGCCATATCGTATTAGCTTAGAAGAGATATATTGTCGAAACTTGCATCTTCTACGAAAACCTAGCAATTGCTCGTCAACAGTAACATGTTAAGATGGATTACAACAATCAGCTAATAGTTCAGAACATTTGTCGAATATTTTACGAATTGCAGCAAATTTGTCCGTAAAGCTTCTTTGATTTCTGCTTATAATGTTATCGAACCGAATAATACTATTCATGTATTGAAATGCCTCCTTCGACAATATAGCTCTAACTATGGGACGTCCATATTCACCATCAAATAAATCCAACATTGTCTCATTCTTTCATCTAAATTATTACAATTATATCTAAAACATTAGATTTGTTAGAAACATAGACCTGTAAAGTCCACCCAAAATAGGAACACCGATATATGCATGTAACAAGTTTGAGTCAATTTCGGTATAGCTGTCACAACATTGTGCCTTTGCATATGCATTTGATCACTTCAGAATAACATTATCAATTGTCTATATTGTATAATAGGTATACAGTTTGTCAGAACTTCAATAGGAATGGACATTTAACGGGAAAAAATTATGTTCCTAGTGCAAAATATATATAAATTACATATGTGTGGAAAACCACACACCAGGGTAAGCAATGTCACTTTTTGAATATCTCGCTGCAAAAATATATTTTTGAATCAATGTTTTTTCTGTACAAAATTAATGCGACAGGAAAAGTCAAGAAGTTTCATGAACATCGCTTAATTATTATTTTTTTTATGTACAAAATACTTTTATATTGTGTGGTTTTCCACACAAGGGTGAGATGAAGGATAAGAATGGCACTTTTTTTATTTATTTTCTCCATCTTTTTTGTATTTTTTATTTAATTTTTTTTTAAGTTAATATAATTAATGTTATACACTTTACAATTATCAATTGTAATCCTTGTATCAAATGTAATCCTTGTATCAAATGTAATCCTTGTATCAAATGTAATCCTGCACTATAATTATAAACTTAGTCTTGTTGTGTAGGAAGTCAAATAAATAAAATAAAAATAAATAAATAAATAAATTTAGGTCTTAGTTTATAATAGAAGTACATTTCTTTGATTTAATTGTTTGTCCGATTTTTCAATCCAAAAAGGGATCGATTGATTTCATCCTCCAAAAAATCCCTTTTAATAACCGATATAACTCATAATCAAAACTTTTGTGTGCTCCGCATTATGAACTTTGAATGCCATAATCACTTTTTCTTATTCTCATAGAATTGTGCCTAATATAGTCTCTGGATTTATTCTACATATTTTTTAACAGTGTCATCTCAAAAGATTTTTAATTAACAACGTTAAAATGAGTTTTCAATCGAGACACATGGATCTTTCAATAAGCCATCTGGTTGGTGCTACCATCGGAATTTTTATTGGCATGTCGGAATCTTTGTTAATCAACTTATATATATCTTGTTACATAATTTTTGTCTTACTGACGAAAAAATCTCTTTGACCAAAAAGTTTAAATTTGAAGGGCAGTTGTAAAGGGTTTTTCAATAAGAGCGCTACAAAAGTTTTTTTAAATAAAACAAAAACTGTTTTGGATATCAATGAAATTCTTTTTTCCTGTGAAAGTACGTGCGATGCCATTATGTATGGAAATTAATCTCTTTTGCATGGCCACCACGGGCTCGCTTACAGAAGTCCAGACGCTGAACCCAATTTTCTACGGTTTTCAAGCATAAATTGGCCGATACTGCTGCAATTTCACGTTCGATTTCGTACGAAGTTCATCAATCGTCGCTGGCTTGTTGGCATAGACCATAGACTTGACGTAGCCCCACAGGAAATAGTCCAACGGCGTCAAATCTCACGACCGAGGCGGCCAACCGACTGGACCATTTCGTGAGATAACACGTTCTCCAAACTTGGTTTCCAATAAATTGATTGTGAAATTCGCTGTGCGGCTTGTGGCGCCGTCATGTTGGAACCACATGTCCTCCAAGTCCATATCATCCAATTGGGGCCAAAAATATTCGGTTATCAGTGAACGGTAGCGATTCCCATTCACATTAACGTGCCGGTCTTAATCATCACGGAAGAAGTACGGCCTAATGACGCCGCCGGCCCATAAACCGCACCAAACCGTAATTTTTTCGGGATGCAATAATGACTCATGGAGTACGTGTGGATTGCTGTCTGACCAATAACGCATATTTTGTTTACTGACGAAGCCATTCAGCCAGAAATGAGCCCCATCGCTGAAGATGATTTTTCGATGAAAATCCGAATCATTTTCAAGTTGTTGCTCAGCCCAATTCACGAACATACGACGCTTCAATTTGATCTTGTAAGGATTTAGGCCAAGATCTTTTCGCAAAATTCGCCACAACGACGTCACAGAGATGCCCAACGCTTGAGAACGACGTGTGAGAGACACTTTAGGGCTTTCTTCAACTGAAGCCTCAGCGGCTGCAATATTCTCGGCCGATACTGCTGCAATTTCACGTTCGATATTCGTACGAAGTTCATCAATCGTCGCTGGCTTGTTGGCATAGACCATAGACTTGACGTAGCCCCACAGGAAATAGTCCAACGGCGTCAAATCACATGAC
This sequence comes from Cordilura impudica, assembly GCA_963682025.1. Lineage (NCBI taxonomy): Eukaryota > Metazoa > Arthropoda > Insecta > Diptera > Scathophagidae > Cordilura > Cordilura impudica. The sequence continues at coordinate 249,996,324 of OY821517.1, forward strand.
CGAGGCGGCCAATCGACTGGACCATTTCGTGGGTTCAAATTTTTCCACTAGACGCTCAATTGTTGATCAGCTAGGACGATTATGACGACCATAAATTGGACGTAGCGCTCTTAACGTTGAGGCCACTGACTCCAAATTTCGGTAGTTAATTTTAATAATTTCGACTCGATTTTGGCTCGTATGTCTTTCCATCATGAAATGGCAAACCTTACTGAAGAGAAATGTCAAAAGACCGGCAAAAAATATGGCGTCGTTTGCTGTCCCTGTCTTTCTACTTTTGTAGCGTCCCTGTTGAAAAACCATTTATATAAAAGGCGCTGAAGCACTAAAAAAGGAAAAAGAAAAACGGTAATTTTGTATACGCGTTAAATGGAAAAAATTTGCTTTTTGGATAGTTCAAAGGCGCTAAATATAACGCGAAAAGCGTTATACGATACCATATACTAAGAGTTTAGAAAAAGGGTCTTCGATCCAATTAATTTGATATAGAAAATAAGCATAAATCAAACTTGAGTGGTATTCTCATAAATTTGTTGCCTGTCGATATGAAAAAGTTCATATCGGATGCTATTTTTATATGGGGACCAGGTCAAAAAACGGACCGATCCATGGGCATATTTGGTAAATGCACAAATACATATATATACCAAATTTGAGAAAAATGTGTGCAATATTTTTGCTTTTTATAGTTTTAATTGAAGATCTGGAAGCAGTTTTATAATGGGTCCTATTACTTAAAATGGTTTTATTTTTAGTCCACCAATTAATGGTGTAATAGACACACAAATTAAATTTGACAGAGATCTGACAATGACTATGTGGTTCTTATGGAAATTTAAGGCAAGCTCAAATGGGTCATTTTGTGGTTCTGAAAATGCACCGATTTTCACCAATTTCAATACTGTTCATGATATGGCCGAGCAAAGCCCAAATGCAAAATTTCATCGACCATTGACCCAGAAGATTGTGCTCAATCGATCGGTATAATAAGAGGTGGTCAGATAATTTTGACAGTTAAATCAGCAGCACAAACTCATTATACCATGGCTACAGAGTGATATATGGTATAAAAAAGATTTTTAAATTGCACGTTCTTAATTTTTTAAATTAAAACGAAATAGTTTTAGTTTCTTCGGCTTTTAGTTTCTTCATAAATAACGAAATAACAACTTCAGTTTTTTGAACAAAAAAAAAAAAAAAAGAAGACGATTCAAAAGACTCACTTCATAAAAAAATAAAGCTATAAAGGTTATAATAAATGTGTTATCGACGTTTTTTATACCCTCCAACCAGTGTACAGAGAGTTTGTCATTCCGTTTGTAATAATTGAAAAACATATATATTACAACAAGCGGAGTTGATATAGCGATGTCCGTCTGTGGAAATCACGATCACGCCCTCAATAGCTCAGCTAGGGTGCTCATTTTTAGTAAATATGTTTAATAAACCTCCTGAGAAGTTTGCTGTTTAAAATCATCAAAATCGGTTCAATAGGTCCTGAGATATCAATGAAAAAGTAAAAAATCGTTATTCCAAATTTTGTATAAAATAATAAAATACCTAGTTATAAATAACAAGTAAGTGTTAAATTCGGCTGTGCCAAATCTTTGATACCCTCCACATGTGCTCTGAACAAAATATTATAACCAAGATTGTCTACACGGACAGCTATATGACCAGCTGTCTGCAAGTATGTTCTCAAAACATGATCTAATTTTTTTATCATACGACTTTAAAAAGAGATTTTAAAAATATTGTTTTTCTATCAATGAAAACTGAACTTGCTACAATTAATCTGAACCAAATTTTTTATATGCCTTACGTTGATGATCAAACAAATTTTTTGCAAAGTAATATTCAAAGCTTATACAATAAATTTGTCTTGGTGAAAACAAAGAAACTTAAGAGCGAAAAACCATGGTTATCACCAGAAATAAAGTCCTTAATTGATAAGAGAAATTTAGCATATGAGCGTTGGAAAAGATTTATAACGACCGAACTTCATACTATTTTCAAATCCTGTAGATCTCAAGCGAATTTAAAGATACGAACTGCTAAGACACAATACTTCGATGACAAGTTACAGCTATCTGTTCTAATAAAAAATTGAGAGAAATACGTAACATGGGTCTCATTAATAATGCTATAGCAACTGACAACACAATTAATGTAAATGAGTAAAATTCTCATTTTGCCAATATACCAATGCCAGATATTGATGAAAACTTTTACAACTCTTCAAGTACAACAAATAATAATGTCCCAAACAATCTACAGACGATGTGCTTCGAATTAAAAAATATTACCCATATAGATGTCTTAAAATCTGTTTTAAGTATTAAATCGAGCTCTGCTGGATATGATGAAGTCCACCCTAAATTTATAACATTAATCCTAAGTTACATACTGCCGCACATAACACATCTTTTTAATACAATAATAACCACATCAACTTTTCCGTCAATGTGGAAACATGCGAAAATAATTCCAGTTCCTAAACAAGATAAGAGCTATAGGCCTATAACAATATTGCCATTCTTATCGAAGGTCTTCGAATTCTTAATTCATGCACAGATAAGCCAACATCTTTATGAAAACAAACTTCTAACTGATAGGCAATCTGGTTTTAGGCCAAAGCACAGTTGTATATCTGCTCCTGTTGATGTCTCAGAGGAGATAAGAACTAAATTGGACAACAAGATGATGTCATTTTTGGTTCTTCTGGATCATTCTAAAGCTTTCGACACAGTGGAGCACTCAACACTTTGCTTTAAGCTTAAAAATATGTGCAATTTTTCACCTACGGATACAAAGCTTATTAGCACATATCTTAATGGTAGAAGTCAATATGTTTACAATGGCATTGAGATATCAAACACTTTACTAATTAAGCGTGGTGTACCTCAAGGTTCAATACTTGGTCCACTTTTGTATTCCATATACTCCAATGACTTACCTTCACAACTAGACAATTGTAAAATACAAATTTATGCAGATGATGTGCAGCTTTACATCAGTTATATGCAGTCGGATGCCATAAACTGCATAAGAAAAATTAATGAAGATCTCAAAAAAGTATCTAGATGGGCATCAGCCAATGGGCTTTGTTTAATCGCGAAAAAGTCAAAAGCAATGATTATTGGAAACTCTAACATTCTACCTACCACTCTGCCACCACTACTTTTAGATAACTCAACTATTGAGGTTACTGATAATTTTTAACAAAAAACATAACTGGTCTGATCATGTAAATGCTGCCTGTGGTAAAACGCATGGTATGCTGTGAACTCTGTGGATGACTCAATATTTTACACCATTAAATATTCGCATGCTCCTTGCCAAAACCTATATACTGCCGACACTTTTATATGGATGCGAGCAATTTGCCAGTTGTGATTCAATAAGCAAACAAAAGCTAAAAGTAACTTATAACAATGTTGCCAGATACATATTTGGACGTAGAAGATTTGATGAAATCTCGCAGTTTTCAAAGCGTATAAACAATGTTTCATTCGAAAATCTGCTAAAATGCCGAACTCTAATATTTCTGCACAAAATAGTTAACACAAAGCAACCAGATTATCTTTACAAAAAGCTACAATTTTCCCGATCTAATAGAGGGAATAAAATAAAATCAATTAGGTATCAAAAACAAATATCTGAAAGACATTTTTTTGTGGAAACTATAAAACTTTGGAACCAACTACCTCATAATATACAAACCATTAGCAATGCAAAGCTCTTTAAAACAGCAATATTTCGCCACTTTTATTAACTTAGTTTTTTGTGTTGCACTTAAATTTTTTTTCTTTTTCATTCTAAAAAAAATTTTTTTTTCTTCATTTATTTAAAATAAACATTTATGTGTAACTACCTATCAATTTTGAACAAAACTATTTTTTTTAAAAAAACTTAAATTATTAAAATTATTCTTTAATTATGTCATATAATATTATGCTTTTTTATTTCATGTTAAATTAAATAACACCTTCTGTCTTAACTTTATCTCCCCAGTACTGTAATATTAATAGGATCTATTTCTTGTTGTATTGCATTCTTCAAATAAATAATTAATTAAATTAAATTAAAAAAAAAAATTAAGAGACAAAAAAACTCGATTTCAAAGGTGAAAAAAAACAAAAACAAACCAAATAAAAATGTGTATGCATCGCTGATATATGTATATGTAGCTATATGCACATGCCAAACGTGTGCATGTAGCAGGATCGTTATTGGATAAAAGATCACGTTCTCGTGCGTCGAGTTTTGCATCAAGAATAAGTAGTGCAGGAGCTGATACCAACCATCTGTACGCAGGTGTGGAGGGTATAAAAATCAACAGTATGAAAGAAAATTATAATAAAAAAGTACATAGTTATTAATAAAAAATTAAATAACTATTTTTAGATTTTAATAAAAATAAAAAAAATTTATAAATTCTTTAAGCGTTTTTCTTTTAAGATCTCTTAATTTGAACTTATAGAAAAATTTTGATGATTCAAGATATAAATAATTCACGACGTATGACAACCCTCGCTATGAAGCAGGGGTGGGCACGTAAATGGCTTGTTGGGCCAAATTTGGAATTTCACCTACTAACGGTGGGCCGCACTATTATATTTCTGTACAAATATCCACTTTCAAACAAAGTAGCAAAAAAAAAATACCGATGTTACGGAGAACATTTTTTGTATAATATGTTAACCCTTTAACTCCTCAAGTTATGGGTCATTTTTGTCCTTCTTTTAAAAAGAGCAAAAACACCATTAAAACACGGATTTAAGCGGTTAAAATGTGCCGCACAAATATTCGCCGTGAAATTTAACTATAAGTCTCTGAATACACCAAAACGGAAAATTCAACCAGAAAGTCAGAAATAAGACACATCAAAAGAGAGTTTAGGGCTAATTTCGCATTTATTAAGAAGGTAAAATAATAGAGAGATATTAGTGATTTTTAGTTAAATTCTTAATAAAATTTAAAAAAAAAACATTTTGAAATTTTTGTACTCTATACCACTATGCGGTTTGGGTATAATGACTTTGTGCTGCTGTCTGTAACTACCAAAAATATTTTCCCTGGACCCATCTTTTGTTATACCGATCGACTCAGAATCACTTTCACTTTCTGAGTCGATTTTGCGATGTCCGTCCGTCTGTCTGTCCGTCCGCCTTTCCAAAAATAATCCCTGTAGGACAATTCTTAGTCATAGGCCCTATAAAGAGCTGCTTCCCGATCTTCACTTAAATCTATCAAAAAACAAAAATATTGCACAGATTTTTTTCAAATTTGATTTGTATATATTTTTTCAAAATATAAGTGACTTTACCAAATATGGTCAGGATCGGTCCATTTTTCGACCTAGTTCCCATATAAATATAGTCCCCGATATGAACTTTTTCATATCTGCAGCCAAAAAAATTAATAACAATGCCAACTAAATTTGGTTTATACTTATTTTCTATATCTAATTAGTTGGACATAAGAGATAGGGTCTCTAAACCATGTTATGGGGTATCGTATAGTCGGGCTAGACCGACTATAATTTTCTTACGTGTTAAAAAATTTTTTTTTAATTAACAAACAAATTTTTTTTATTTTGTTTTAAATTTATATGGGGCCGCACAAAATGTGTTCGTGCATTTGCCCATGCCTGCTATAAAGCAATATGAACATATATTCATTAGCTATTATGTAATTTTTAGTGACACATTCAATTATTTGGCGGGAAACTTGTGAATCGGATTTAATCAATTTAATTTTATTTTTTATTTTAGAAAAATGGCTTTAAACATAATGTAAATTTTCATGTTAAGGATATAGTAATCTTATAAAGCATAGAAACACATCACTAGCGGTATTCACTCTTGGTGTTAAATTTACAACCCTGTTATATTTACAACGATTTTATGCTACAAAACGTGAACGTCTTTTGTGTTGTGTACTGTAAACTAATAAATCAGCTGTTTTTTGTTTTGTTTTTTTTTTTTTTTTTATCAATTTGAAAACTTAAACTATCAACAAGAATTTGCAGATAACTAAAATGCCCAAAATTACGGAAAAAGAAAAAATTATAAATTTTTTAGAACAAAATGTAGTTGACGAAATAGAATTTGCTGAGATTCTGGTAGTTGAAGGTACGGTATTACTTGCAATAATAAAAACAATACAAAAATATAACTACTCTCCTTTTGTAGATATATGTGAACATGATGGCATTGACCACATTTGAGATGAATTGGTTGATGACATTATTTTAGTTAAAGTGTACCACCGCGGAGCTTGGAATTCGGTTCCAAAATCAATGAAGTGGTCACTAAATGTCTTAACCTAATTATATGACAACAGATTTTTGCAAATGCTGAGGGTTATTCGAATTGAGTTTCATACACTGTGTCTATGATTTCTGGAGGTACAGAATTTTACCAACCCCATTCATGTGAACAATTTCCAGTTGAGTACCAGTTAGCAATTGTCCTATACAGACTCGGGTCATCTGGATACATTTTTTTGTATTATTTTGATTCATTGACCACAAAATGAAAAATAAAAAAATAAACAATTGTTTTGGCAGCTCAACAATCAGCTGTTTCAGTCTTGTAAATGTTCAGTCTTGTAGATGTACTTTAGCTTTTACCCTTGTACTTTTAATACAGCGTAGCAAATTTCAATTTCATACATTTTGTTGTTGTGGTGTTGTAAATAGTAGTAATTTTACTATATCTACAATATTTACAAGGGTTACAAGGGTACTTTACTACCAAGAGTGAAAACCCTTACTATTATCCATTAATTCTTTTGATATTTACTTTTACTAAAATTTTTTTGTTTTTTTATTAACAATAGGGTAGTTACGAAAACTTTGATAAATGTTCATTTAAATGCTTAAAATTGTATAGGTGTCTGCAAATCCATCTAAGCATGTAAAAAAAAGTTTTTGTGTATTACTAATAAAATTATTTGAATGAGGTATATTTTTGAGTCCGCATAGACCAACTTTTGCTTCTTACTTGTTTTTATTGTATTAAATTGATCTTTGTATTTATCATGTTTAACAATTTTTATTTTTTTTTAATATCTGGACATTTGCTGATATAAGGTAAAACAAAACTTGACAAGATTTTTAGTCAAGACTAATTTGAAACTTTTTTTTAATTTTTTATATTCTTTACTTTGACTTTAAGTACTTTAACGTCGCACAGTGGCGCCATTTGAGTTTTTTCGTTGCAAAAATCATAACATGACAATTGTCGAACAATGCGCTGCTTACTTATGCGTTATCAAAGTTGAAATTTGTTAACGACGTGAAAAAAATCATGTTTATGTTAACTAAAAAACAAGATTATTAACTATTTTATATTTTTATGTTTCTTTTTGAAGGTTTTTATGTTTTAAAATTATTATCCATAAATAAAAAATGAAATAAGATTTTTCGAATTAATGTTTGCATATGTCAGGCGAAGATTATTTGTTATACTTTCGCTTCTCTGCAGATTATCGTAAAAGCAATAAAGTTGTTCTAAAAAAGCAGCTTCCACGAAATCACCTGGGATGGTTGAGCTTCTAAACAGATCAAAAATAATTTTCCACACTAGATACAAAGCACTTGTCGTGCCAACTTTCAGTCATAGAGTAATCCAGGGATTATTTTTATTTTACAATATATAGTTTGATCTATTACATGATAGGTACCGTTTGGATTAAAGGTTTATGAAAGGGTTACGCTCCCATGCTACCTGTATGCTCATGAGATTTAGGTCGAATTACGCAATGTTAATGTTTTTTTGTTTGGTAGGTGCGACTTTAGCCTTTAATTTTTGCTATAAAACGTAAATATCGACCGATAATAAAAATAGTTATGGAGGGTTTAAAAGACATTTTAATTTTTAGTTGAATGTTAGTACAAAAGTGAAGTATTAAAAGTTTAAAAAAGGTTTTTTATATATGTCTTATTTTTTCAGTTAATTTTACAACTAGTATTTTTTAAAAATTTGTAAGTTAAATTTTGTCAGAAAATGCCAACTTTGGCCGCCGTAAACTTTTTAGTCCTATTGTTCACAAAGGCCAAAAGTTGGATTTTTTTTGAAAGAGCCCGAGTTAAAATATATTTTATTAAGCAGCGTGTAAAAGTTACCTGCTATTGGTTCAAAATAGAGAAGTTTCAATGAAGAAGTCGTATGTTTTTACTTTACTTTCTCACAGTTGAAGAATTTTCAATCCGGATAGAAAAAAGAGTATGCTGAAGCCCAAAGGCCTTAAAATTGATAAATTGTGGTACGATTGGTTTGTGATGGCTCGAAATAAAGCCATCCCTCTGTCGGGCACACTTATAAGAAGCAAGGCTAAAGAAATTGCAGAGAAACTGAATTACGACGATTTCAGTGCATCATCTGGTTGGCTGGAAAGGTTCAAAAAACGGCATAACATAACCTTTCGTGCAATTGCTGGAGAAGCCATTAGTGTAAACCAAGATGATGTCAAAAGTTTTACCGAAAAAGTGCCATCTTTGATTGAAGGATATGATTCGCGAGATATTATTTATAATGCAGATAAAACTGGTTTGTTTTTTCGTGTATTATCCGATAAAACATTTGCATTAAAAGGTGAGAAATTCACTGGCGGAAAAATGGCCAAGGATAGGCTCACGATATAGCACTGCGTCAATATGGCTGGAGAAAAGGAACGTCGTTTTGTTATTGGGAAAGCTGCAAAGCCTCGGGCGTTTCGCAACATTAATTTAAACAATTTATGACTTTGATGACTGATTTTCTAGTGCATTTCAATAGAAAAATGCAGCTTCAGGAACGGAAAGTTATTTTATTTTTAGACACTGCGGCTTCTCATCCTCGAGATCTCAAATTGAAAAATGTTAAAGATATTTTTCTCCCAGCAAACACAACAGCATTTTGTCTGCCCCTGGATCAAGTCGTTCTAAAAAACTTTAAGTTTTTGTACAAATCATTATTTTTAAAAAATATTTTGTTGCAGATGGAAGATGCAAATTCTGCTTCGGATTTACCAAAATCAATAAATTTTTTAGATGTTGTTTATTTCATACACAAAGCGTGGGAGCAAGTGAGTTAACAAACAGTAAATAATTGTTTCAGGAAAGCCGGTTTTGCGAAAAAAGATATCCTCGATGATAATAGCGGTTGGACCGCAGAAGATGAGCTTCCACTATCAGCACTTGCCTAGTTCACCAATGTTGTTAATCGAGTTCAGAGCCAAATCCAAGTTGACATTGAAGACTATATCAATTTAGATAATGAAGTCTTCATTAATGATGAATATGTGGAAAACATTAGTACTGAAATGTTAATTGCTTCCCAAGAAACGCTGACCAACTCGTCTGAAGATGAACGAGAAAGTGAAATTGAACACAAGTTAACTTCTTATAAAGAAGCTTATTTAGCTATAAGAAAACTAAAAGCTTATTCTTTACATCACAGCGACCTTAAAGGTGTTTAATATCTTACTGACCTTCAAATACATCTTCAAGATATTGAAATTAAAGCAAAAACTCACCAAGCTGAAATTTCTGACTTTTTTAAATCCATTTGAATACCTTACGCAACTATTTTTTTTTTTCATTTTTCGAAAATATGTTAATGAAAATTCTGTTTACTTTGTCTAATATTTGTATGTTATTGTTTTGACAATAAAACTGAAAAGATAAATGCATTACAAATTATTATTTGCTCTTTTTGTACTTCTCTCATAAGCGGACACCTCTCATAAGCGGACAGATTTATTAGTCCCTTAGGTGTCCGCTTAAGAGAGAGTACACTGTATATCAATTTTTATTGTAAATTTGTAAAATACATAAATTTTTACAGCAAAAAAAATTTTTAACTATATAAAAAAGAGTATAACTTATTGTAAGTGTACTAAAAAACTTTGAATCAAACAATTTTAGTAAATATTTCTTCTAAATAACCTTGATTTTCATCTTCTAGAAGTTGTTTAGCTTCTTCGTCTAATTCAATAAGGTGGTTTTCCATTTTTGTCGAATGTTGGACATATATGGATCTGAAGTGAAGTTATAAACATCAGGGCAAACTCATTATACCCTAACCACTTAGTGGAAAACTTTTGTATTCATAAATTTTGCACAAAATATCGCACCTTAGGGCAGAAAAATTGTTCTGGTGCACACGGGCGGAAACTGGCGGGTATACAATGGGGTTACGAGTGGCTTTTGATGGGTAGGAATTATGCTATATTAAGTAGGAGATTTTCGGGAAATTTCGACCTTTAAAAAAAATTTTTTTTTAATATCTAAACGTCTCAGTGACTTTATATTTCTAACATTAATAGCTTAGAAGTTAAAAAATTATAGTAAATTTATTTTACTTTAAAATCTTTTTTAAAAAAAAGGTTGCAGTCATTTAAAAATTAAAATTTACAAAGAAATTTTTAATTTTAGCAAAATACTGAGAAAGTTAATTTTCGAAGACCGTGTTCGCTGTGATATAGTTGAAATAGAAGTAAAAAGTAACTTTAGCTAAAGTTTTCGTTATTACAACTTCCCAGTAAAATAAAATTAATATTTTAGATAATGTGGCAACACCAAAGGAAACCCCGATTACTTTTGATCAAATCAATTTATTTGATTTGTTTTTTTCTTTTCTTTTTGTGTCGTGTGGTAAATACACCAAGAATATATTTAAAAAAACAATTAAAATGACGACGCCAAACAAGGAAACGTGGTCTGGTCTGCCTTCCATTTTTATTCTTTTATTTCCAAAAATAAATGAATGTGAATTTCTTCTTCTTCTTCATTGATCAGAAAATGTGGCAACTTTAAATACATAAACCTTACGTTAAAGGTTAAAGCAACACTATTTTCCCTTCAGCTTATCGGTCACTTAAAATATACTTATAATAACGAAAAACTAATAATTAATAATTAATAATAAATTAATGGCCCTGAAATGAATATCTATATACATATATAAAATTCATTTTCTGTTTGTTTGTTATGTTTATTTGTGTTTGTTTGACCGCTATACAAATTTTTATTTTTCTATGGATTTCTCTGAAATTTGGTGCACACGCTCTCTGTACCCCACGAAAGGTCTCCATAGGCTTCTTAGCGGCCATGCTACAGATTGTAGGATTACTCCGATGAGGTTAATTCGTACAAATATTTCCATTTCGCCTTTTTAAGTACATTGGAAAACAAAATATTACATTTATTTCCATTTCGCCTTTTGGCTATATTGATTGGAAAGCAACCTATTACAAAATTTCCATTTCATCTTTTTCACTATGTAAATGAGTTGTAAAGGTGGAAAAAGAACTATTTGCAATTGCAGAACTCTAGAGAGCCCGATCAAACCCAAATTCGTATCGAGTCTCAACGAGTTAGACAATCTGAATCGAGAAATGCTGAAACTCCTGAGTAAACCCAATAACGCCTTGAAGCCCAAAGATCAAGACAAGCTTTGTTAAGAGTGGCGGAAATGCTTATATCTACTCCAGTGCGTCTAGAAATCCAGCGGCTAAGACAAGCTGAGTCGATGGAATGTGAAACTCCTGAAACGACTCAACAACGTCTTCAGGCCCAACGGATAAGACAAGCTGACTGCAGGGGATAAGAAAATCCTGAAACGCGACAACAACATCTTGAGGCCCAACGGATAAGACAAGATGACTCTAGGGAATTTGAAACTCCTGAAACGACTCTAATATCCCTACCAGAAAACTTTTGTAAGTTGGTTCCTTCATTGCAAGAGATGGTACAATCTCTTACGGTAGCAGGTATCAACTTAGAATCTCCGTGTGTTTCTCATAGACAATTATATGTCGCCTGCTCCAGAGTTGGGAGCCAGCACAATCTTTTCCTATATGCATCAGAAGGAAAACCAGAAATGTTGTATATCCCAAAGATCTAGAATAGCTAAAATTCGTAACTTTTAGACATCATACACTCAAAATAATTCATGCATAAACATAGTTAGTTGCAATGGTAAGCAGGCGCTGAGTACTTAGTCCCCAATGAACAAATTCCCCCAAAAAAATGAACTTATTCCCCCAAAAATTGCGGAACAACTTCATGATGAACAAATTCCCCAAATTTTTAAAAAAAAGTTCCCCAAAAATAAATGAATAAATTCCAAATACTGCTCTCAATATCTGTCCTGCAATAAACGCATTTAGATCTGTATTCTTTTCAATAGCATCATTTCGGTGCGCGGAACACAGCTTAGCCAAAATATCGGAATGATCTGAAAAATATAATTTGGCAATTAAAATAAGTTGACGACAACAGCACGGCAGCACGGGTGTATCTGCCAAACGAGCTGATGCGGACGCGACTCGCTCGCGGAACACAGCTCAGTGAAAAGTCTTTTGATAAATTTTATCTACGTATGTGCAATAATTACTATACATACAACCTTGCGGCACAATTTTAAACGTCGCATTCATTTTCGATTTTTGAAACTTCTATTGAATGCAGTAATTTAATTTTTAAAAGTTCATTTAATTTACAAACGATTCCGTTATATTTGATATTTACAACATAAATAAACTTAAAAAAAAAAAAAAAAACTTAAAGCGGTTTGGCAGCTTATTTTTGAAGCAGTTTTGCTGTAGCGTCTTATAAAAAAACTTCTGATTTAAAAAATCAAAAAATTTTAGATTGAAATAAAAAATTAATTTACTCCCAAAAAAAGTAAACATTGGGGAATTTTTTTAATCATGAACAAGTTCATTTTTTTTTGGAGAATTTGTTCATTGGGGACTAAGTACTCAGCACCTGGTAAGCATAGTGAATCCCGGGCAAGACCAGGTAAAAACAGCTAGTATCAATATATAACTCTCCTATTTTACACAAAAAAAAATATATAAATTTATAACAGAGATAAATATCGAACAATTAAAGGAAAATAGTGATATATATAAATACGATATAATCGATCTAATACATTTTGTTAGATTAGGTTGGTACACACAGAAAACGTATTCGTTGTGGCAACCGAATTTGTTGCCAACCAAATTTTGATAGTCCCAAGTACTATTACATTATTCTGTTTATAATTTCAAAATAACCGTACGAAGTTTAAATTCGCGCTTAAAAATAATGTTAAATACTATTTATTTATTTTACAGTAAGGTTGCAGTTTTTGTACCAGTAGATGATAAATCTGTGGTTTTCTAGAATAACCGCGTATGTCATAAAATCAAATTGTTCAGGGGAGCCAAAAAACGTTATATTTGAAATTATGGGCTCGATATAAAGTTTTTAAAGCTTTTTATTTAACAGTCCTGTTGATATGGGCAATAAATACTTTATATAAAATTTTGAGTCAAAAATCTTCAGAGGAATAGATCCTAGAGAAGGACGAAAAAAACAATATGTAAATAACACTTAAAGTGTGTGCAGATAAAACAACTTATGTCGACAAACGTCGTTTTCTTTGAAAAAGAAAACTACCAATGCAACCACCCATGTAGACATAAGTTGTTGTTGCTTGTAAAATGGATTTTTTTGTTCGTCAACAAAAAGTTAACGGGACTTAAGATGAGAATATAACAACGTATCAAGAATAATAGTGACAAAAAATAACAGAAATAAACACACAAGTTTTTATAAGTGGTTATAAACTGAAAACTATTATTTTGTCGTTTTCTGAGAAAATAATTTGTCAGCGATCAAACGTAAGTTGACATGCGTCGATACTGCTGCAAATTAATTTAATAAACATTTAAGTTGCGTCGTTATTTAAAGAAAAAACTCAGAAATGGTCAATATTTTTTTTAAAAAAATTTAACACATGTAAGGAGCGTTAAAAATTAATATATTTGGCATCGTTAACTCAAAACTGACAAAAATTGACATACGCGGTTATTCCAGAAAACCACAGAAATAAGAACTCGTTTGTTTCTCTTTGTGTATAGATATTTTAAGTGGTTAAAAATGAACATTAGTTATAATTATCCAGAAGTAGTCAATGAAAATTACCGAGTTATGAAATATCCTTTATCAGTAGACCATGCCGAGGCAGATTATTTAGCTTGATGAAATTTTTCAAAACTGACCGACGCACTGTGGACCATATTTTGAGAAGGCGACCAAAAAAAAATTTTTTTTTTATGGCAAAAATATTTTTTTTATGGTTACTGATTTTAAAGTTATGTTATTCGTTTGAAAATAAATACCAGTGAAACTCGGGAGCCAAAAAATTGCGACTCTATTTCAACGATATCACAGCGAACAGGGTCTTCGAAAATGGACTTCTCAGTGTTTTGCTAAAATTAAAATTTTTTTTTTGTAATTTTAATTTTTAAATGACTGTAACTTTTTTGTTTCAACAGATTTTAAAGTAAAATAAATTTTCTATAATTTTGTAACTCCTAAGCTATTAATGTCAGAAATATAAAGTCACTAAGTCGTTTAGAAATTAAAAAAAAAAAAAAAATTTTTTTTAAAAAGGTCCAAATTTCCCGAAAATCTCCTTCTTAATAGAACACCTGCCCATCAAGAGCCTTAAAAAATCTTGTACTTTTCTGTAGTTTGAACCCTCCCCTACACTCCATTACCCCATTGTATACCCGCCAGTTTCCGCCCGTGTGAACCAGAACAATTTTTCTGACCCAAGATCAGATATTTTGTGCAAAATTTATGAATACAAAAGTTTTCCACTAAGTGGTTAGGGTATAATGAGTTTGCCCTGATGTTTATAACTACCAAAAATATTGGACCTATACCCATCTTTTATTACACGAATCGACTCGAAATCACTTTCTGAGTCGATTTAACGATGTCCGTCCGTCCGTCGGCGTGTTATGAATACAAATGTTGGTCGTACCGGTGTATTTTTTGCGTGAGTTTGTTTTTTATACTGACAGAAAAAGTAAACGGTAGAGTTGTCTCTATGTTATATACTTATAAAAAAGGGTTGAGACATAATGCGCCTAATTCTTAAATTGTATTAATGGGTAAAATCTTTTTTATTTTGACAGGTCGGAAATTGAGTTATATAGTTATATAGTACCTGACAAAATGGAAAAAAAATTTAAATAACAGGTAAATGGTAAAAAACTATTGCGACACACCCTTTTAAGATATGAGCAGGTATTCTTCATCTTTTAAAAGGGGTTAGGGTCTGGGATTTTTATGCTTCAAAAACAAAGTCAAGAAAAATATCTACAGCTAGGCCTCATAATCGACCAACCAAAACAAGGAGAAGGAAACTCAAATGATGGAAATAATGCAAGGAGATTTTTTTCCGATCCAGAAACTGCAGCATCTATCACAGGCGTAGATCATGAGTTAATAAGACGATTCAAAATCATATCACAAGTTCTAGCAGGTAGCAGAAAGATAAATGCAAAAAAAATTGGAGAGTACGCCAATAAAACAGCTATACTTTATAACGAAAAATACTCTTGGAGATATATGCCATCCACAGTTCATAAAATTTTGTACCATGGGGAACAAATAATTCAAAACAATATGCTACCAATAGGAGATCAATCTTAAGAAGCGCAATAAAAAAAGGAGCAAAGACTACAGATTGTTTCGCGAGCACAACACGAGAAAAATGTCCAGATGTTGCACTAATGAAGACATATCACTATTTTGTTGTGCACTTCAGATCCATATATGTCCATTAGACGAAGAAGCTAAACAACTTCAAGAAGATGAAAATCAAGGTTATTTAGAAGAAATATTTACTAAAATTGTTTGATTTAAAGTAGTTTTTCAGTACACTAACAATAAGTTATACTCTTTTTTTTTTTATATAGTTAACAACTTTTCTTGATTTGAAAATTTATGTATTTTACAAATTTACAATAAAAATTGATATAGAAATATTTAGAAAGACAATAAAAAAAAATTTTTAACTAAAGTAAAAACATACGACTTTTTCATTGAAACTTCTTTATCTTGAACCAATATTAGGTAACTAGAAAAGTTTACGGGGGCAAAAGTTTGACATTTTCTGACAAAATTTAACTTTAAAAATTCTTAAAAAGTATAAGTTGTAAAATTAACTGAAAAATATGACATAAAAAACCTTTTTTAACCTTTTAACACTTCACATTTTTTAATTAAATTTAACTAAAAATTAAAATGTATTTTAAACCCTCCATAACTTTTCTTATTATCGGACGATATTTACGTTATATAGCAAAAATTAAAGGCTAAAGTCCCATCTACCAAACAAAAAAAAAACTGTATATCAAAATTCTAATCCAATCAAAAGTTATGGATTTTTGACCGCCTTCTCGTGAAATGGTCCACTGTGCGTCGTGGCCACTTAATAAGGACGAAGAAGTAGAAATATTATGATGGTGATGATTATTCGTTAAGGAGTTATAACTCGTTGGAGGTTGTTTTTGTTGATGTAGCAAGTGTTGACGGGTGGGTTGCCACTAGCGTATTTGTCGTGTTCGAATTGGAGCTTTGTTGTTCTTGTTTTTTTGTGGAGAGTCTATTCGTAATGATCTTCGTTCCTATACAGTCTCATAATGGACTTTCTAATTTTTATTTTCGTTTTGCATGCTTACAATTTGTTGTTTTCTTTATTTAAAAATTTTATTTTTTTAATTTGTATTTTTATTATTCTTAAATTTGAATATTCGGTTGGCTTTACATTCAATTATATTTTTTGGTACTTACAACAGAATTTGATTCATGAACTTTTCTTTCAATTAATACTACCAAACCTTTGTTTCAACCGAAAACTATAATTCTAATTACTAATACGTTTTTATTATATTTACCATCATATTCGATTCAAAATATATTGTTTTAATATTGAACCCTTTCACGACCAAACCTAAACTGCTGGAATTTTTTTTTTTTTTTTTTTTTTTTTTTTTGTGGATTCGTACTTAACGACCCAAGATTTGTAAACAAAAGTGTCGTCAAAAATATTTTTTTTTAATTCCTTCAAGGAAAAAATCCATGGGCCATATATGTATATCCCATTGGTCGTCAACGGTCAAAATTAGCAACTAATTTACTCCGCTCAAAGCAAGTCAGTGATTTGTGTTTTTATTTTTTACATAAATAACTGTAGCTTTGGTTTTGTATTTGTTGTAAATTTTTAAATATACATAGAGAGAGAATCGATTACTGCTTTTTTAGTTTGTACTAAAAATGGAAAGGAAAATCGGGCCTTTTGTAAAAAAACCATTTTGTTTCACAAAAACTGTAATTGCTTCGAAGATTACCATAATTGATTTTATATTTTTGAGATATTTAGAATTAATCTTTTTCTAAGTCTTTTTATTTATAGTTTAATTAATTGTTGATTTAATATTATGAATTTTTTGGAATTTAAAAAAAAAAAATAAAAAACTATAAAACATCTTTTTTGCCCGTAATGAATTTTGCTGAATAATAAACCGATTCCCAATATTTTGGTGTTTCTGAAAACCATAAATACTGCTCCATGTTATATCAAAATTTTAATGTTTTCGGTTCAATAACATCCGAATTAATGACATCCAAATATCATTTGAAAAAAAAAACACAATTTTCAGCCTTGGGGACACCGTCTTAGGTCATGAGAATTAATGTGCCATTTTTTTGGTATGAAAGCTAAAACTATCCTCTATCGACTCAAGTCAGCTTTAAAAAATCGGTTGGAAAATGTGGAAAATTTATGAAAAAATAAAAATGGGACATATATATCCCATTGGTTGTTAAAGGGTTAAGAATTAATCATGTTATAGTGGGTTTAATTTAGTTCCGTCAATTGAATTAGTATAATAATTTTTATAAAAACATTGATTGGTAAACGGAATTTCTTTTTCTATGGAAGTACGCTCATTCCACAAAAATTATATTTTTAATTATGATAATAAAGAAATCCGGTTGAATTTTAAAACAGTTTTAATTACAATAAAAATGCTTATTATCTGATTAAATTTTTCTAGGGTTCTAACTAATTTTTTTTTGTGTGTACATAATTCTGACAAAAATTCTAACCAATTTGAAAACGCACGATTCACGAGTGTAACTAACAATTAAATTATAGAAAAAAGAGTAGTGTTTCCTATTAAAATGCTCGTTAAGTTTAATTGATGTAATATATTTTGTGGCATTTGGTTGGTTCATAATTCTAACAAAAATTCTAACCACATTAAAAGGTAGTGTCAAATATATTAAAACAGCAATAAGCTATTATTAAAACAAAGAAAACTATACTACCTTTTAACATTCTCTGCTTTCAATTATGATTAATATTATTTCCATTTTCCTTAGATACAGTTTGAAGATTAGATCCTTTTATTAATTATGTAATTAAAATCGAATCATTTATCCTTTAAACTAAATAAGAAAATTTAAATTTATGTAAGCGCACTTACCACTTTACCAAATTGTAGTCATTCAATTTAAAGCAATAATATTTCCGTCTGCTTAATTAGTTAGTTTGTTTGTATGTATATGTATATTGGTATAAAGTAAGGATTACTAAGCTTAGTGAAATTATTTTTGTAAAGCCTACGGGAAATAATTTTATTAGATTTTCGGTAATGTTAGAATCTGACATACAGTCAGAGACTTACGTTTAAATACACTCTTCGAAATTGGGAAAAGTAAACATTTTACCAAAATTGTAAGTATTTCATTTCATAAGTGAAAAAATATAAAAATATAAAATATTCACAAACATAACGGTAATTCGAACAAAACTAAAAAATTTAGGGGACAAAAGGTTAAATACATACAATGGAAAATTATGTTTACGTTCTTTTCTTAGCTATTTCTTCCAAAATACCGTTATATTTCTTGTTTTGATCAACTTTGTTTTTTATCAGTCTAAATTTGTTATTAGATTCGTTTTGATTGCTATCAGTGCAAGTTTAATTTTTAATTATGGGTAAAGAAAAAGAAAATGAATCATGTGTTAAAATTTTAAATGTAGATCCGACGAAGGCAAATAGTATAGAGGAATAATAAAATGATCCATTTTCCAGTGTACAAAATATTATTACGAAATATAAACAAAACGATGCATTCAAAAATTTGCCTAGAATCGGACGAGTAAAAAACTGTCCCGTCGAGATATTAGCTTTATTATGAGGGAAGAGCGCAAGAATCCAACAGTAAGTGTTCCGAAACTATCAGATGATGTCGCTAATATAACCAACAAGCACGTTCATACCAAAACCGTGCAAAGAGCATTGCGGGAGATCGGGTGTAGAAGTAGAGTTCCACGAAAAGAAACCTCTAATAAGTGAAAAAAATAAGACGCTTAGATGGGATTTTGCAAACCAAAACATAAGAAATGACGTAGAATTTTGGAAGTCTGGCCTTTTCATTGATGAATCTAAATTCAATTTGTTTGGAAGTGATATCGTGCAAACCTAAAATCTCATTTGAGAGAAAAAATTTGAGTCCAACTGTGAAGCACGGTGGTGGTAGTGTAATGGTTTGGGGAGCAATAGGAGCAGCTAGCGTTGGAAATTTGGCATTTATTGATGGCATAATGGACCAATATCACTACAAGAGCATATTGCAACACAATTTACAGGCTTCTGCGTTTAAATTGGATCTTGGACCTCATTGGATCTTCCAACAAACCAACGATCCTAAGCAATTCGCAATTTCGATGAAAGAATGACTGCTTTATTATTCTCCAAGGCAGCTTCATAGCCCTCCTCAATCACCAGACTTAAGCCCTATTGAGCATTCTTGGAAGTTAATGAAGCGCAAAATGGGAAATGCAGCATTAACTGGCAAGAATTCGCCAAAAGAAGCTCTCAAGAAAGTATGGTCAAAAATAACGGCGTCTGAAACGGAGAATTTGATGCTATCCATGCCAACTCATCTGCAAGCAGTCACAGACAGCCAGGGCGGTCCAACTAAATACTAAAATATATTTTGTTGTCAATTTTATAAAATTTCATTGTATTTTAGATAATTTTTTCATATTTTGTCGTAAGATTTTTTTGTTTTTGTTCGATTTACCGTTACGTTTGTGATGAAGTAAATATTTGTTGTTTTTGTTTTTGGTCATTTATGAAATGAAATAGAACTGCATACTTACAATTTTGGTAAAATGTTTACTTTCCTTTAAACTCCAATTTTGAAGGATGTTTTTAAACTTTAGTCTCTGACTGTATATTAAAGAATAACAATTAAACGTATTCAATATGAAAAACAAAAAATATGATAAATTATGTATATATAAAAAAAAACTTTGTAAATCATTTTCAAATTTTCTTTATTAAAATCTTGAAATTTATATTTCATTTATTATTAATGTAATATTTAATGTAAGTAAGCCGCCTAATTAAATTTTCGAAATATTAAGAAAATACTCTTTTTTAAAAAAGTACTTCTTTAGGCAAAGGCACTATTCTAAAAAAAAAAAAAAAAAGATACTTTTTCAGAAAAGGGATTTTTTTTAAGAAAATGTACTTATTTAAGAAAAGGTAATTTTTTAAGGAGATATACTTTTATTAAGAAAATCTACTTTTCTAACTTAAGATACCTTTTTAAAAAATTTACTTTTTTAAGAAGAGGTGCTGTTTTAAGAAAAGATATTTTTTTTAAATAAATGACATTTTTAAAAAAAGGTACGTTTAGAATAAATGGCACTTGTTTAGGAAAAGGTATATATTTTTTTTAAATGTGTTTTTTAAGAAAAGGATTATATTTTTTTCTTTCATATTGGTGATTTTCTTTATTATATGTACATGACGATAAAATGTGTAGCAATAATTGCTTAAGCTAATATGACACATGCAGTATAACCATTCACACAACGTCTACAAGAACTTTAGAAAAACGACTAACATTGAATGTTTTTATTTTTTGAAGAGA
The DNA here is from genome assembly GCA_963682025.1 of Cordilura impudica. NCBI lineage: Eukaryota > Metazoa > Arthropoda > Insecta > Diptera > Scathophagidae > Cordilura > Cordilura impudica. The sequence goes on from OY821517.1 coordinate 250,017,118, forward strand.
TTTTTTTAAATTTTCATTGATATCTCATGATCCATTGGAGCCATTTTGATGATTTAAAATAGCGACCCAAATCAGGATGTTAATAAACGATATTATACAAAAACGAAGATCCTAGCTTATTTATTGAGGGCGTGATCATCGCTAAATCAACTTCTCTAGTTGTAAGGATCCAGAAATATATAGTTTATGGGATCCCCGCAATATATATATCGATGCGTTACAAACGGAATGATAAACATACATATTAACATAAAGAATAATTTTTTTTGCTTCCTCTGAAATTAAAAATAAAATCAAATAAGAATTGTTAACTTTTTATAATCCTCTCATATTAAATTTACTAATTATTCGAAATAATGGGTAAAGATCGTCTTATTGAACTCCATCCTTCTATAGATATTGATTACCAGGACTGTTTTACACTACTCCGCAGATCATTATTATTTATTAGATTTTATTAGTTTTACTTCTGATATTTATTTCATACATCACCAATAAATATTCGATAGGATGTAAGAGTGGCGATTGCGCAGGCCATCCCATCACTGTAATTTTGTTGCCCTGAAAACAATGTTTAGTCTTTCTATTGGTATAATGGTATTTATTTGATGATTAGGTACAACTCCATAGTATGAAAAACATTCCCATTGAATTCGGAATTCGGCGACCCATTTATGTGAATTTTTGCAAATTCTATCCTTTGTGCTACATGTCAAGAGCGAAACTTTTTTGGGTTGTGGGATTGAAGGTTATGTTCTCTTAACCTCCAGTACATAGTTTCAATGCATACCCGGAGATTTAATTCTTTTTTGACTTGTAGGCCGATACTAACATATCTTTCTTCACCTGACGCACTATGCTATTAATCATAAATGATGGTGTTACTGTTTTGATTCCACGTCGTAATCGCGTGTAAACGCATTTCTTATCGTTTTGACAATTTTTTTTTATTTTTTTATTTCGGAATACGGTTTTCCCGGAAAATTGATGTTTCAATGCTTAGCACGCCCCATTACTATCAAAATAATGCAAAATTATTAACATTTAAATATAAATTTTAATAATATAAAACAGTGTTTTCGTTATACTCGTATATTTAGTACATTTATAAAAAGAACAAATTTTGAACCTTTAAATTGTCTTATTACAAAGTTATTATTGACTTACGATAAAAAGTAATATTACAGAGTTTACACTACTATACCATTTAGAGATTGACTACTATTAAATATGACATGAAATCAAGTGGAAACTCTCTCGAAAGTGAAATTGCATCAGATATTTTGCGCGTCAAAAAAAAAAGGAAACACTTACTTACGCTTCATTATATTTCGGAGAAGAACCTTAAACTTTTTGTGACAAATTTGTACTGATCACATGTTTAACTTTACTAAAAATCATTTTAAGTTGATTTGCACTAATTAATAATAACTAAAAAGATGTAAAAGCAAGTAGTCTCACTACGGGAAAGCAAACATCGTCTGATACTCGGAAAATTATATTAGATTTAAAAGAAAAAAGTAAATCGTGAAATTGGCGAAATTATGGGTAGAAAGCACGGCATAATAAAAAAAAAATAGTTGATTAATACGTCAAATTCTATCAGGTTGAAGATTTACCGAGATCTGGACGCTCAAAGCGACTTAGTGGTACCGAAGTTAGAACTGTAGTAAGATAAGTAAAGACACAGACATTCGTTAAAAAGTACAAACATGAGGTTCTTATCTGCATATAATACAGATAAGAGCAAATCCGAAATTTTCGGGGCGAAAAGGCCCCAAAACCTTCAAAGAAAAGTGTGTTTCCAACACTGTAAAACACGGTGGAGGTTCAGCTATGATTTAGGGCTATATGGCGACAGCACGTGTTGGTAATCTTGTTTTTATTTACTCCACTATGAACAAAACGGATTATTTAGCTATTTTAAAGGACAATGTTGGCCCTAGCGTCGAGAAATAATGCATGACTGGAAACTGGATCTGCCAACAGGACAACGATCTAAAGCTTACATCTAAAATTTTGAAAGAGTGACACTTATCCGGACTCCTAAGACACTTGATCATCCGCCGCAGTCGCCGGACCTTAACCCGATCGATCATCCGTGGGAAAATCTTGACAGAAAAATAAATCGAAGGGCTATTTCAAGCAAGGCAAACTAAAAGAAGGCTCTAAAGGAAGAATGGAGCATAATCTCCCCCGAAGACAATATGAGGTGCTTAAGGCCAAATACAAATAAACCAAATATTAAAAATTTTTAAATGTTTACTTTTTGTATTGAAATTCTGTTGCCTTTTCTTTGCTGTTTACTTTTTTTTTTTGACGCGTAAAATATGGTCATTTTCTAAATAAAGTGCATTTATTTCTGCTTTTATTACTTTTGTTGCTTGTTTTTATTGGGTTCAGCTATTATTAAATAATTCTTGAATCCCTTATAAATATTTATTTTTGATTTTCTGTTCATTACTGCATATTAATAAAATTTTTGATATGAGTAACTAAAGTGTTTACTTTCTTTTGACGCTCACAGTATATCTAATTCAATGAACTCGTGTTTTTAATCAAAGTTATTATAAAACATTATGTATATTAAATATTCTATAAACGTTTACTTATAAATACAGTTAATTTTCTTTTTAATTATTTGCATAATGCATTTTGATTTATTTTAGATGTTTTTATATGATGACAGACATAATCACGTGTCTGACATGTAGGTATGTATGTGTATTTTAAATACAAATTCACATATACCCACTACAGACACACACACAAGCAAACAAACACAAATTTACCTCAATTATTTATATAGACTTAACAAAAAAACGCCCTCTTAAACACTTTGCTTTATTCTTCTTTTTTGCTTTTCGTTGTTTTTATTTATTTTTTTTTTTTGTTATCAACTATCATCATCATCGTCATCATCATTATATAAACATATAACACAACATCAAAATCACGTATGCACCTCAAACTACCGACCAACTAACCAAACCAAGAATAAAGCAACTTGCAACTAAACTAATTATAACCTTTTTAAAAATATTATTTCACTTTAAACTAGAGAAGGGCGCGTGAGTGATTTTTACTCAAATCATGGATTAACTCTTGCATGACTTACGAAGAGTAATAATATGAGCAGATATTTTTTTTTTTTTTTATATTTTCTAGAAGTTGCTACCCAGGTAAAAATCTATTTAGACGTAATTTGACTTGACGTGCCCATCTGTCATTTATCTATGTATTTCATATTTAAATTCTTTGCCTGTCCAGCATTGTAAATAAAAAGGATTTGCTACTTTTTACGTAAAACAAATTAAAGTACAAGACAAGATAATTTTCTTTTTACATTCCATTAAGTTTTTGCCCGTACTTGAAATAATATAAAATTATACCTTTTTTAAATTAAATTTTGTATATATGTATTTATGATGGAATATACTTAGATAAGTATGTATGTACGTATGTATATGTATGTCTGTATTGTTTGTTTTTATTTTGTTTTTATAATATTTTTATTTTTCATCCCTTGTGTTAAGGCTATTAAAATGTCTGGCAAATGTGTCTGGCTTGTTGCTATTATAACCTCTTCTTCATCCTTTGCGGCTGTTATACTGTATTGTGTTATTAAATTTGTATATACATGACTTAACTCCCCCTCTGGAGATCTCTATAAAAAATATTTTGCACAAGTTGTTTGAATTATTGTTGCACTTTTATTGATTGAGGTTTCGTTTTTTAAAGCCTTACATGATTTTGGGTAGACTGTTTTTATGTTAGAAAATTGTACTGGATCATTTTAAAGTCATGTGCCAATTATTAATATAGGGATATATAAGTATATTTGAAGAGAAAGTGTGGCACAATATAAATCGGACGATAGAATGTAGAAACGCTAAATAAGTTGTTCGGTATCTAAATTTTATATTCTGGTTTTACATATTGATTATAGATATAGGATTATCATCGAAATTTCGGTTTAGTTTTAATCCGTAAAAAGAATATGCAAAGTATATATGTACATAAGAATGGATGTATTCAATAAAAAAAAAGATAATGAACTCTTTTATTTTTTTAATAAATTCATGTAAATTTTGGCAAAGAATTAGAAAATATTAATTATTTTAAGAGGGCGATGAACTGGATTAAAAAATATCTCCATTCAAATTAATTAAAAGTGGTAAAGGAGTAGTGCTTGAAAATTCCCAGCCTTTTTTATTTCCGGGAATCATTAATTTTTTCCTAATCCCTAATCTTACAAATCGGTGCTATTGTTTCACTGTGTCCGTTAAGACACTGCAAAATTAGCATTTTACACGTTAATCAAAGTACACTCAATGCAATACTTGAATATTATGTATTTATTCTCGAAAAGAATAAACATCTTATGTAACTGCAGTCCAGTGTTATCCTCTAGATTAGGGTGATTTTCAAAAAAAAAAAAAAAAAAATAAAAATTATTACAAAAATTATTATCTTTCTTTCATTAGAAAAATATATACATGATCTTAAACCGAACAATAAATGACTAATTAATAAAAAAAAATTTAAAACATCTTTGAATTTAAATATTTTATTATACCCTCCCCACCACTGTGCAAGAGGGTATATATCAGTTTGTCAATCCGTTTGTAACTCATCGAAATAAATTCCGGAGACCACATAAACTATATATATTCTTGATCCTCATAAAAGGAGATTTCGATATGGCCGTTAGGTTGTCCCGAATTTCTTTTTTTTGGATTTCCCTAACGCAAGACCTCTTAAAATTTGCGTAATTGATCGTAGATTCCCAAAATGATTTTAAAAATAAAAAGAAACAATATCTTTAGGGTTCTACCGATCTTCAAAGTTTTAAAAAGTAGTTATTTTCATGATTATATTTCCCTATCCTTAATTTCGACACCTAAACTAAATATACCACGACTATATATAACAACAACACTTTAACGGCGACTACGAATTTACTAGACACAGTGGAGTTCGTTTATAACGTACACCGGTTATAAAGAATTTTTTATAAAAAAAAAAAATCCGGGAAAAAAATTTTTTCCGGACCCAAAACATTCACTTTCAAATTATATACCAATTATTACAGTTATAGCGAATTCTTGTTTATTACGAACCAGTTTTTAAGTTCCTTTTATAGTTACAGCTTACTCCCTAAAATATAGAAACCCTTGAACATGAAAAAAATAAAAAATCTGGCAACACTTCAAAATCACTTGTTATATTTATTAATACCAAAATACGTAAATTGGGGTTTCCCCAAAAGAGAAAACTAAAAAAACTAAACTAATTTATAATACATTAGTCAGTTGAGTTACAGTATTAAGAGCGGTGTTTGTGATTAAAAAAAATGAGTTCGAGGCGTAGTGAGACAACTTGTGTTATATTGGGACCATATAAGGAACTTGATGATCGGCAGCTACCAACTATAAGAGACGTTCTTAAATATATTTTATTTATCAAGTATAACATGAAATTAAAGTATAATGGAAAAGATCCATCAAATTCAGATATATATGCGATTGTTTTTGAAGAGATTGACAATATTTGGACCAAAGCTTCGATTCCAATCGTAACAAAGGAACGAGTTATTCAGTTACTCAAATCCTATTTCGAAAAGTACCTCCATTTGAAAAGATACCCCAAAAGCAAACGAAAAAATGGTTTCGAAAACAAACTAAAGTGTTTTTTGGAGTCATCTGAGAAGCTTTTCGACGTTGCTGCTTGCAAATGCACTTCATTTGAATTTTGTTCTTGTTTAAAACCTAAGAAAGTTCCAATCAATGAAAGAAGTTTTTTGTTGGATCAAAGAAATTACAGAAAAATGGTTATATGTGGAGTTGATAAAATAGAAACAGCTCGATTAATAAAACGAAAGCAGAGACAAACTGAACATTCCATAAGGGCAGCAAAAAAGCAGCGTTCTACTCAAGAAACCGATTCTATCCCAGAAAATTGTGTTTCACTGTGTGAATCTTCCCTAGAAACGTATCCGATAACGGAGGCATCTCCCACTAACATACTTTCGCCAGATACACCTTCGACTTCAACGACGAATCGGAATACATTGCCGTTGCCAACAGTTGCTAAGGTCTGTGATAGATACGGTTTATCGACTCGCTCTGCTGCTGCTGTTGCTTCTGCGGTTTTGACTGACTTCGGCTTAATTTCTACCGAAAATTTAACTCTGGTAATCGATAAAAACAAAATACACAGAGCTGTATCTAAAGTCCGGAAAGAAAATTCAAAAGACATTGGAAATATTGTTATTAAAAGCATTTACTTTGATGGACGAAAAGACAAGACTCTGATAAGTGAGAAAATAGGGGATCGTTACCATCGCAAAGAAATTTTAGAAGAACACATCTCAATTTTAGCAGAACCTGGATCAATTTATTTGGGTCACACAACGCCAAGTCGTGGCACTGCAAAGGGCATTCTAACTTCGATCACAACTTTATTAGAAGATAAAGGTTGGAATTTAGATGACGTGATTTGCATTGGATGTGACGGAACTGCAACTAATACCGGTTGGAAGGGTGGCGTTATTCAATATTTGGAGGAGTATTTGAAGAGACCGCTACAATGGTGTGTTTGTATGCTCCATGCCAATGAGTTACCCCTTCGTCATTTATTCTTGACTTTAGATGGTTGCACTTCGGGACCTAGAGAATATTCCGGACTTATTGGAAAACAATTAGTTACTTGTGAAAATGAAACAACGGTGTCTTTTTGTGCGGTGGCTGGTAATTTGCCTGACTTGCCGAAAAATGTGGTCGATCAACTAAGTACGGATCAAAAATATCTTTATGAGATATGTAAAGCTGTTCAAACTGGTTATTGTAGTCCTGAGCTGGCAAACCGAAAACCTGGAAAAATTGCGCACTCGAGATGGCTTACCTTTGCTAATCGTCTACTCAGAGTTTACGTAAGTACCCTTAATCCATCAGAAAAATTGCAACTACTTGTCAATTACGTTGTTAAAGTATACGCTCCGATTTGGTTCCTAATCAAACAAAAAACGTCTTTTAAAGAAGGAGCCAAACATATTTTTCATCTGATTTTGTACTCTCGTTTTTTACCCGAAAATATGCGATCAGTTGTGGATTCTGTTATCGAAAGAAATGCTTTTTTTGCTCACCCGGAAAATCTACTTGTCAGTATGCTGTTTGATGATAGAGACCACATTCGGGAGCTGGCATTGCAAAGAATAATTAAAGCTAGAGAAGCTGAAAGTACCACTAAACACAGAATATTTAAACCACCAAAAATTAACTTCTCTGCTGGAGATTACACCGAAATTATTATATGGCACGAGTGTGGGGTTACAGCACCGCCGGTTCTTCGGTATATTTCTAATGATGACCTTCAAATCATGGCAAAAGATAACAGCTTGGAAATTGTTGACTTTCCTTGTCACACACAAGCTGTGGAAAGATGTGTTAAACTGGTAACAGATGCCTCTCAAAGTGTAACTAACGCTGCTTCTAGAGATGGCCTTATTAGAACCAGGTTGAAATCACGAGCAGAAATGCCAAATTTTTGTCAAAAAAATATGTTTACATTTTAAGTTTTAGTCATTTATTATAAGTTTTATTTTATTGTACATTAATTGCAAGTATAAAATATATTAATAAAATAAATTTGTATCTCGTTTTTTTTTTATTTATTATTTTAAGCATACGGTTTAGGTTTGTAAAAACGTTTTCAAAAGTAGAGCCCTCAAGATGGCATGTAATTGGATTTTTATTACTTCTACCGTGGTCTGTGTAAAATTACGCAAATTTTGATACCTCTTGCGAAAGTGTGGCTCGAAAAACCATTTTTCTCATTCAAGGACGGGACAGCCTAATGGCCGTCTGTCTGTCTGTTAGTCTGTCTGTATGTTGAAAATACGCTCATTCATAAAATAAACTATTTACCAGGGTAAAGTTACGATAATATTATTTGCCATTATTTGCGGCAGGTTGGTATTTAAAATGGGGTAAATCGGACGTCATTATGCTGCGATCTGGACTAAAATTTGTATGCACATCTAAAAAAAAAAAATACAAAACCCAGTGTGTTTGTTGTAATATTTTAATGGTTGAAATTACTTGTACAACAACATACACAGTTACAAAAAAAGCCACAAAAACATGATGCAAATATATTAACCATACCAACAAACACAACTACCATGAGCTACGTTGTTAGTAGTATTGCCACATATTTTGTTATCGTTATCACGATATAATAAAAAAAATCGCCAATATAAAAGAAAAAATATAAAACTGAAAAAAGAAAAATTAAAAATTGAAAATTAAAAGATAAAAATTAGAAACTAAAAACTAACAATTAAAAATGAAAAATGAAAGATGAAAAATTAAAAGTAAAAAATGAAACATGAAAAAATGGAAAATTAAAAATTAAAAATAAACAAATAAGAAAATTATTGTCGGTCTAGACCTACTATACGATACCCTATACCATGCGTTTAAAGACCCTATCTCTAAGGCCCAACTAATTGGCTATAGAAAATAAACATAAACCAAATTTGAGTGGCATTGTTATTAATTTTTTCTTCCTTTGAGTATGAAAAAATTCATATCGGATGCTATTTTTATATGGGGTTTATTTCTGGAGTACTGATTAATGGGTGTAATAAACACACACAAACCCAATTTGACCGAGATCTATATGATAATTGGGATCATATGGCAATTTAAGTCGATTTGATAGGTGTCATTTGTATAGGAACTATGTCTGAACATGCACCGATTTTCGTCAATTTCAATAGTGTTCGTGTTATGGCTGGTAGAAGCTTACATACCAAATTTCATCAAAATATGTTTACATTTGCGACCAGTAGTTTGATTACAAGGTTTTCATGGACACACAGACGGAGAGAAAGTGATTCTGAGTCGATCGGTATAATAAAAGGTGGGTCTAGGTCAAATATCTTTGGTAGTTACAAACATTAGCACAAAGTCATTGTACCCTGACGACATAGTGGTATAGGGTATAAAAACGAAATAATAAAAATTAGATATTAAAAATGAAAAACGAAAGATGGAAGATGAAGGAGGGTGAAAAATTAAAGATGAAGGATGAAAAATTAAAAATTAAAAATTAAAAACTAAAAATTTAAAAAAAGCTAGAAAGTTAAAAATTAAAAGTTGAAAATTAAAAAATATAATTTAAAAAATAAAAAATAAAAATTAACAATTAAAAATTATGAAGTACAAACTTATAGGTTTTCTACTCTAACAAAAGAAAAATAATGCAATTTTTCAAATAGTAATTAATTAATTCTTTAGAAGACATAGGGCCTATGCAAAAAAATTAAAGTGTACTTCAAGTAGACTTTATCAACAATTTTGTATGAAAAACATACAATAAAGTCTACTTGAAGTACACGTTAAATTATTTTGCATACGGCCCATAATCATTGTTTTTTATAAAAAGAAACTAGAGGACCGCTGCTGCTCCGCAGCATTATATTATATTATATTAATTTCTATAATATAATACCAAAATTTGCCAAGAGAAGTTAACGTACAGTAATGCCAAAATATGCCAAGAGAAGTTAACGTACAGTAATACCAAAATTTTTCAACGTACAGTAATACCAAATTTTGTCAAGAGAAGTCAACGTACAGTAAAAGCAAAGTTGATTCTCCACGCATAACTTTCCTCAAACCTAACGAATTTAAGCAGTTAATAGCTCAAAAGAAGGAGCTTGATCCACTGAGTGTTCTTAGACCTATGTATGTCAACAGCCTACGTTAATTAGAACTCTAGTTATAGAGGTTTGAGAGAAGAAAAATATTGAAAAAAATCTTGAACGCAAAGTTTATTCATAAATTCTTTTAATATATAAGATTGTAATAGAAATTGGCCAACAAGAAAAATAAATAACTTTAAATTTAATTGGTATTCGAATTTAATGTTTCAGTATCGGCAACAGTTTTAAAGTGGTAGCCATACCCAATATTGGGTGGATGGTATCAAAGATTCGGCACAGCCGAATTTAATACTCTTCTTGTTTTTTATTAAGTTTAAGAAATTTCATCAATATTTTTTTTTCCGACCTAAAAAACTTTTTAGATTTATGGTGCCAAAAAACAAAATTATACAAATACGTTTAAAATCATTATCGTTTTTAAAATTTATATTTCTGAATATAGATATTTTTTTTAATTTTTTCACATGTTCACAGATCAATGTTGAAAAATGTTGATTGTAAAAAACATTTTTACACTGAAATTTGATTAACGGAAAATGATTTTGGGATTTGTCACGTACTTTTCTTAAAAAAAATAAGAAATCGGAATGCCAAATGAAATTAATGATTTTTTTTAAAATTATTTTACTCTAAATATTTTTTTTTAATTTTATTTATGAATGAAAACGGTACAAGTTGAAGAAGTAAAAGTAAAACGTAATGAATTGAAACTACGAAATCAAATCACTTTCGTACAAAATCTGTGACATTGCTGTATAACATATTTGTAAATCTTACTTTTGGAAATGCCTAAAAATATACTTTAATTTTTACCACGTTTACAAAAACGAGTTTTTGAGAATTTAAAATTTCGCAATAATATTTGTAAAATATTGTTATGTAACAAAATTATTAACTGTTAAAGTCGGTAAAAACAAAACAAAGTTTTTATCCCCCAAAAAATCTCCCTAAAATAAAAAACCCTACACAAAGGGGAATACCGCAAAACTAACAACACTGAACCTGATTAAAAAAATGTAAATGCAGAACAAAAGAATTGCAAAATATTATTGAAAACTTCTGTTGGTTCTATTTGACAGTATAAAAAAATTGTAATATAAGTAATACACCTTGTTTTGTTGCTGTTGATACGCAAATACAAAAATAAATACAAACTGCATTCGAGTTTGTAGATAACATTTTTTAAAGGGGAATGGAAGGGATAGAGTATGCACTTTTAAGTAAGCGTAGTAAGTCAATGGTTGGTAGACTAGTCTCAGTTTCACACTTTCAGTGTGTGGGCCAATGATTGGGATTTGCTTTGAGACCAAAGCAGAATCAATTTTTTTTGTACTGGTCTTGGGCAAATATAAAATTTTGATATTTTGATGCAACCAGCTTCTTTTCTTCTCAGAGAGAGAGAGAGAGAGAGAGAGACATCTTGTCTCTCCGAAGAGTTGAGACATTATATTAAAAAGCAAGGCCAGCTGCTGGCAACAACATATTATATTAAGTTATACTAAGTTATTTGAATAAAAAAATTCTTCATTCACCATTCTGAGGACTACCGTTTGATTCACTAACACTAAGTGCAGAAAATTGTTTTTACGCTAAAAAAGATAAAATTATAACAAAATTTTATAAATAGGTGATTATAAACAATAAGTTAAACAACAAGTAAATCTAATTTACCACAATTAACTTTAATTAAAACATTTCTTTTTTCTAATACAAATGTTAAAATAACGTAAAGGTTTTTGGAACAATATTATATTCATATTATTAGTTAAAATTTTCAACTAAGTTATTTGAACTAACTACTAAAAATAATCGAAAATGCCGGTTGCTTTTGATGTGTACGAGCATATTTCTGTTATTCGAGTACAAACAAATATAACAACTGTTAATTTGAGAGTTTGTTTTATTTCATTCCGGTGCTGTCAAAGTTGGATTGAAAATTGATGATTTACGAATTGGAATATTTTCTAATTACATTAAAAGTTATTATTTATATATTTATTTAAGATTTCGCCATATGTGGAGAATTTATAAATATTATACTGAAAAATTTTTCAACATGCCTTGAAAATTGCAAAACAGTTTAACGTATTTCTTCTTTCTGTACGACTAAGTATCATTTAATTTATTAATTCACCGCAGAAGCAGCAAAATATTAAATAATACATTTTATTAGCTCTATTCTTACTCTTTTTTCACAAGTAACTCTGTATCTCAATTCTCTCTCCCTCTCTCTATCACAAATACTCTTTTCTTTATTTTAACAAACGGAAATTATGTAAAACTAAAAATAGTAAAAACAACTTAATATTTTCAAACAAATAAAATACATACATATTTATATGATTAATACATATTATTCTTCTATTAATTTTGCCTCATATGGAATTAGAAAACAACAACAACAAAATTACTAACAACAACAACGTTATTAACTATAATTACAGAACGAGCGAACGCACAATGTAAAACAGAAAGGGCACTGACATTGGACGTGTAAGACATACTTTTCTAAAATAGATTGTTGTATTTGTGCTCTAATTTGGCATTGTCTGGCTTGCTTCTTTTATTTATTATTATGATTTGATATTTTACACACAGTTTTTAGTTGTCATAACTTCCTGTAGTAATTTTAATTTTAGTTAAATACTATAAAGATAAGATTTTGTTTTCTTCAATTAACTATTTCATTTTATTATTTATTTTTCTTTGATACTCGTATATGAAAGCTGTTTACCTCATAATTTGATTACATTTACATCAAATTCAATTGTGGTTATATCTCTTTTTTAATTTCTTATGATTATAAGAAAGAGAAGTATCATCAGTACTCTTTTAGTACTTGTGTTGTGTTAAGCCCTCTCTTTTTTTAGATTGTACGATTTCATTTAATTTTTAGTACATTTCTTACCACAACTGTACAACGAGACTTACTGTTATATATATATATGTGTATATATCTATATAGATATACATATATATGTATATATATGAACAAAGGTATTGTGGAACAAAATTGTGCTTACGTGCAGATTGTAGAAACCGGCAATGTCTTTATATTGTGACCATGTGTATTTTTTTATATTGGCCATGCTTATGGGAAAATTTTGTAACATTTTGTTAAAGAGAGAGATAAACTCGACGCGAAAACTAGAATAAAAGAGATTTTTCAAAGTTATTTCTTGTATCCCTATTGTAAGCAACCACCATTTTTATCATTTACTTGTAAAACTTTTTTTTGTATAACTTCCAGAAAAACGGGATTTCATTCTATCTGGGTATAAGCGATTTTAATAAACGAAAATTAATCATTTACATATTTCTGAGAAAATTGTTGGCAAATGCAGGGATTTTTGAAAAATTATTTGTGAAAAATTTTACGAAATATCAATTTACTTGCAGCTAGGGATGAAAATGACTCATTTAGTGTAATTTTCAAATTTTTACATTTGTTTATTTTTTAATTGTCAAAAATCGGCAGCTTATTTATTTAGTCCCTTTATAATAACTCGTAGTGTCTACTTGTCTGTCTGCAAACTTTGGATAGGTTTTTAACGCTTTTCCCGTGATCCAATTGAGCTGGAACTTTGCAGGCAGACTCGTGGCTAAGACAAAAATGATCTGACAAATTTTTGATTTTTAACATAGATATTTTCAGTCAATCAATTATATAATTGCATGATGGTAAATTAATTTACAAATAAAGGGTGTATAATAAAAACTTGGTTTTTATGAGTTGGTTTTTTTAAAATAATTTTTGAGAATATATATATATATATATATATATATATATATATATATATATTATTATATATATATATTATCGTTAAATATGTACTTCGTAAAAAAATGTATGCTAAAGTAGAATAGGACATGAGTTAATGCGTTAAAAATCTAACATACATATATGTATGAAATTTTCGAAAAGTAGCACGTCAGACTTACGAAATTATTCGATAGAATTGTATCATTATATTCGATAGAACTGTAACATAGATTTTACCCAAGATCTATCGTCTTTATACATATAAGGTTTTATTCAATTGGATTTATTTTTAAAAAAACGCATTTAAAGTATCTTTGGTTTAATTTTCATTGACCAAATGAACGGTTTTCACAATGTCATATAAACTGACAACGAACAATTGCATCAATTGACATCTCGTAATTTTCAATTAATTATACATATTTTTATTACATCTTGGCAATTCATTTTAGAAGTTAAATGTTGCCATGGTTTGCTAATGACAAGACATTACAAGCCGTTTTCATACAACTGACAATAATTGACATCAATTTGACAATGAAAATGGCATGGTTAAAACCAGGCTAAAGTAAGTGAAGTTATCACAGTGTAAACCTACAATACGAGAAAGCGATTTTTAAATAAAACTATTGTTTAACAGAGCATACTCCTAACCCTGTAATTGAATTTTCTCTTCAATTGTTAAACTCAAACTCTCTTCAGTGTTGGGTTAATAAACGGGCAGTTGTAGGCCTGTTTTAAGTAATACCAATGTTTGTTATTATTGTTTGCATTTATTAAAAATTTTAACCGTGAGTGTGTGTGATATTAAAGAGAGCAGCATATGAGCGTGTATGTGTACATTCGTGTTTAATGATATTTTTCTATGCCTTTAGATTTAACCAACTCAACTGTCAGTCAGTCGTTTAGACACAGACGCAGCATTAAAACGTTGGATTTAATAAATACGCTCGTCATTGTTTCACATTTTTGGTTACAATAAAAAAGAAGTTTAAAGAACATTTTTTTCTTGAACTGAAAAAAATTTGTGTGTTTTAGTTGTTTTATTTTGTTTTTTTTTTTTTTTTTTAGTTATTTCATTATTTTTGGTCGTCGTCGTGTTTTTTAACGTTAACATCATAATACGTCGGTTTTATGTGTTGTGCTTTTGGTATTCTTTTTGTGTTTAGTGTTGGCTGTGATTTTATTATTTGTCTGTAGTTTTCTTTTCAACGTTAATTCGTACATTTTATGCTGCTGCTAACAGTTAACCAACCAAAAACATACTATTGTTTATCGTCGTTATCGTCATCATCATCATCGTCAATTGTTTCAATTCGTTTTAAAGTATTGTTGTTTTATTTTTTGTTTTGTTGGTGGATACCTTATGCTCCATAATAATATAAAGGCCATTGAATTTGTTTTTTTTTTTTCTTTTTTTGTATTTAAACGTAAATATCAACGTCGCCACATAAAAAAAAAACAATCGAAGAATATATTGTAGAACAAGAATAAAGGAAACAACCAGATTTACTTACAGCCCAGACATCACAGAATGTCTGTTGGTATATATCTTCTTATTAAATATTGTTACCAATAAAACAGAAATAATGGTGGTAATATGTGATGGTGGTGAAATAACTACTACATCGTTGTGAATATTGCGTCTGAAGTGCTTTAACAACAATAAAAAAGTGAAGAAAATTAAACTAAAGAAAATTAAGAAACCCTATAATTTAGAAATTATACAAAAAAAAAAAAAAACACACACACACACACAAATCCTATCTACAATATTTTTAAAGTTTAAATGCAATTTTTATAAAAATAAAATTAAACAAAATGAATGAACGTATATTTTTACGTATCATACCCATTTAATTTTAAAATACCCCAACAAAGAGAGAGAGAGAGAGAAAAAGAAAAAGAGAAAGAGAGAAATATCATAAATTTCCCATAAATTAAAAGAAAATTTAAACAAATGAGTTTATTATAACAAAACATAAAAGATAACTGTGATAATAAAAGCAAAACCTTAAACACAACAAAACTAAAACAAGTAATATGCAGAGTAAATCTCTAATAATATACTTACTGTTTGCGAAATAATAAATAATTAAAATCGCGCACTGAAAAGAAATAAACATCAAACAATTGCTGTGCTCTCAATTTCTATCATATTACACCTATTATCAAAATGATGATGATGGACCATGTTGATCCTTCTACAAATTCTTCTTCTGGTCATACAACAATAACTGGTATAACTGCCATGGATACTACACCACCCCATGATGAAAATGATCAATTAGCACCTCCATCCAATACCACCTCAGTTGAAGCTAACTTTACAGTTGTATCTATGGAATCGAACAATAACATAGAAATTATGGATTATAAAGAATCACGCAAACATAAGAAAAAGAAGCGTGAAAAGCGAGAAAAGGATAAAAAACATCGTGAACATCGTGACAAGGAGCATCGTAGTGATAGAGAACATCGTGACAAAGATCATGATCGTGATCACAGAGATAGACATAGGGATAAGGAACATCGAGAGCGTAGAGAGAGAGCAGGTGCTGACAGAGATAGTGACCAACGTGGTGATCATCATCATCAGCACCACCATCATCATCAGCATCATTCAACATCTGCCTCTTCTTCACCCTCATCGCTTTCAACGATATCCGCCTCTGCTTCACCTGCCTCTTGTTCCTCATCAGCTGGTATATGTGTAACGGGTGCTACCGCATCTGCTTATCCACATAATTTAAAAATACGATTTCTGTTGTCCGGGGTAATTATTTACAATTTTCCAATTGATAACATAACTTAAGTAGTAAATTATTAAACAAAAAATCATATTGTTTGTTAGATTTATATTCATTTTTACATATTGCAGTTAATACTGTAATTAATATGCAAATTTTTAATTTTATTTCAATGGTGCGTGGTAAAGAAGAAGAAGAAAGCATATATTTCAAAAATTCATAACTGCACTGTATTAATCGGACCGGTTTCTGGCATTTCAGCCTTCATCAGCGATTTATTGATAATTGTGATAATTGTTATGTTTTAATTGAATAGATTGTTTCTATGAAATTTTTCTACTTAGGGCGGCCGTGAGCTTTAACACACTCACCTAAAGTCAGGCCTACGAGCAGTGTGGTTAGAATCAGTTTTCGTACCATACAGCTTTACTTTGTATTAATTTCATATTGTTTAAACCTTAATGGACAGCTAAATTAAATTTAAGTTAGTAAACAGAAACTATTTTACAGTTAGATTTGTTGGTATATTTTTTATACCACTTTCTAAGTTGGTATTTACAAAAACAAAAATAATAATTTCAAATGGACAATTACCAGGACATACGCAGCATGTAGTGTTACGTGTTGTCAACATTATTTCACACTTTTGTGGTTATTGAAATTATTTAAATTTAATTTTACCAACCAAAGAATTAACTCAATTTGAATCTGCTGATTTCTTGATATACAACTTCAGTTATCAACGAGTATATTCATCCAACCAAAAATTATTTTTATCGAAATGTGTTTACGCTATATCTGACCCATAAAAACAGTTACCAGATTTGAAATCAGCGTATGATAATAACAAAGAATAGAATAAATAAATCTAATAATTATGGGTACAAAACAAATATAACTAGATCAATTTTATCAACATATTTATTCATGTACAACGCCATATCTGACACTCATAACATTTATTTCAAAATTTTTTAAACGTCAAAATATATTAAATAAGGGGCTATTTACACGGCGCGTTTTCATGCTGCTTGAGAAGCAAGCGGGGTAGACAAAAGTCTCGTTTTATGTTCTTGAAGCTTTTTTTACATTTCTTTCTACACTCTTTCATTTTCTTGACAAGTTGTTTTATTCTTATTCTTGTCTCAAAAAAATAAGTTTAAAGGATTTTATTAAGCGCAATTTAAATTAAAAATAAAAAATAAAATGTGGACAAAAGAATTTAAATATCCATAATTTTTTCACGTAATTATAGAACACAGAGCGGTACTTAAATTGTTTATATGTTGCGAATTATTGACAAAATAAACGTAAAAAAAATCAAGAGTAGTTGCAACCAAACACACACAGAAAACAGATTCATTGTGGCTACCGAATTTATTACCAACTGAATTGCGATAATGCTAATAACCGATTTTCGGGTTCACGATGATTACAATTCTATTGCCTTAACAGTAAATATTTTATCATAATAGAAAATTAGCAGATGATATTAAATTTCTGTTGATATAATCGAAAATACAATTGTTCCAATTTAGAACAATTCGGTTGGCAAATATTTTTTCTGTGTGCACGCATCATGTAAATGCATAGGGATTTCCGTAGCATCTTCAAAAGAGAATTGAAGAAAAACCCTGCTTGAAAAGCCCTCGTGTAAATTCCCTATAAAATAAATAATACAAATTCCACCTTTAAAATCCCTGGGAATTACATAAAATAGAAATGTATATCTTGAGTACTGGGCACTTTTTAAATTATATATTTTTGAATAAGGCATATAACGCGTTTCTAGAGGTTGTCACTGAAATTTTCACATCCGAATAAGAGTCACGTAGTTTGATTACAACTAACTCTGATTTTTGACGTTTTGTTACTCTTGTGACTTCAATTTATTCACACGCATCGACTATATTTCGATCCGTTTTTTGCAACACAAAGATTAACACTTGTTTACACGTCAGCGTTTTCTATTAGTATTTTTTTTTTATATTAAAGCAGTGCTAAAGTTTTTTGTGAAAGTAGTTCCAGGACATGCATTTTAAAAATGAAACATTAAATCATTTTTTTTTTTTTTTTTTTTTTTTTTTTTGACAGCCACCAACAGCTGTCATTTTCATTTCGACCCTTAAGAAATGATTGTCTTACAACTGTTTATCATAATTGACACAACTGTAACTATGTGTTGGAATTATTTTAAGCTTCAAATCATTTTAGCATTACCAAAATATGAAATAAAAAAAGGTTAAATTATATACCTACCTATTTATGCTGTAAATGTTGAATGGAGACTTTAAGATGCATTTGCAAACACCTGTTGTAAATACAATGTAGCCCTTATTTTACAAGTACTAAAGATAACATGTGCATTGCAAATACTTTCATAAAAACATAAGTGGTGATTATTAAATAAAATTATAGAAATAAATATAAAGAAGAATTCGACGGTTATATGTGTATACTCGTACATACATTAACAACATTGATAACAATAAAAACTTTACTTAAATGTAACAAAGAAACACATCCATAAAAAATTACCTAAATGATGTAAAGACAAACAAGGATGTTTTGTAGAATGAAAAGAAGAAAAAGAAAAGTATCTGAAATAGTTGATTTCGTTCCTTAAAAAAAAAACCGGCCAGCTGAAGATTTTTGTTATTGTTTTTAATATAATCGTGTTTTGTATACGTTTTGTTTTTGTCTTTTACATTTTATTTAAATTCCTTTTATGCTTTATCCTTTTCTTTTGGCTACAGGATATGCTGGCATAAGAATTCGTTTCGTACAAAAGATCAGTTATATAACTAGATATTTCTAGTGGTTATGGCAGATGTTTAATTTTGGTAACGTTTTGTTTTTTAAGAAAACTCCAAAATCCTGCCAGCTGCTTTTTTAAGGAATAGAATTTCATTGAATATATTATTCATTTTCTCAGGATTGTCACATGTTGATGGGTCTTTTATCATTTTGTCTAATGTCTTTTAACAGATTTTTTTTTTTTTTTTTTTAATTGAGTAAGCGAAAAAGTATTTCGTATTATCGTCTGTCTGTGTGTGTCCATGTAAACCTTTTAATCAAACTACAGGTCGCAAATATGAACATAGTTTGACGAAATTTGGCATGTAAGCTTTAATCAGCTCTTGAAATTGGTAAAAATCGGTGAATGTTCAGACCTAGTCCCCATACAATGACTTAAATTGTCATAAAACCGAAGTTATCCTATAGATCTTGGTCTAATTTGGATTGTTTGTGTTTATAACAGCCATTAATCAGCACTCTAAAAATAAACCCTGCAGATTTCTTAAATCTATCAAAAAACAAAATTATTTCAAAGATTTTTCTCAAATTTGATTTTTGTATATTTTTGCAAAAAATAAGTGACCTTACCAAATATGGTCAGAATCGGTTCATTTAAATATAACGTCCGTTATTAACTTTTTCATATTCAAAAGCAACAAAAAATTAATAAAAATGCCAATCAAATTTGGTTTATGCTTATTTTCTATATCCCATTAGTTGGAGCTAAGAGATAGGATCTCTTGATGCAGGGTATAAGTTATCGTATAGTCGGTCTAAACCGACTGTAATTTTCTTACTTGTACCTCGGTTAAGAATTTTAAACAAAATTTTGAGTTCTGTAAATTTTAAGCGGAATTACATTGTATAATTTTATATGTATTATTATATCGAAGAAATAGTGTGATAGTGTGAATATAGTGTGATTTTTTTCATTCAATGTCCCCCAACAATGGAAACTTTTTGTGAAATTGAAATAACTAGGAATCTTAAAATTTTCTCAGATAAATATTTCAATGTTATGGTAAAACAAATTTTATGATCCTATGTTGTGCCTTAGCTTTATTAATGTTTAATAGTAAAATATATTCTCCGGTTCCAAAATTAATTTTATAACTGGCTGGTGATTTATGAAATTATTTGTTAGCTGCTGAAACCAGCACGAGTTTGTAGTGAATTTTCACTACTTAGACGGATGTTCCAGTGTATAGACTTAACCAATAAAATGTCAAACAATAACAGCTGAAAATGGCGCTCAATTTGAAATTGCAGTTGCTAATGGAAAACCCTTTAAAGCCCCTTGACGCCTAAAACTATGCTGTATGTATTTTAAGTTACAAATAAAACTCATATTCCTTCAAGTTCTGAAGTGTTTAGAATAACTAGGAAATGTGTACTTGAAAATGATGGAAATATAGAAGAAAATTTATGCGCAGATGTTAATAAAGTCACGTACACCACCAGACCATACATATATTTTGCAGTTGAATTCATCAATTGTTATTTCAAAAAGGACATTTGTAAAAACCACCTCAATAACACAACAGTTGTGAATGCTACTAAAACAAGTATCCGTGCAACAAAGGATTTTATATGTAAGCATAATAGAGATTACATTGTAGGAGGAAGGGTGTGAGAAGAACAAAACAGGAAGAACTAATAGATGCAATAAAAAAAAATTAAAACAACAGCATTTAAAGCAATACAAATGCAAGTTACAAGTCGTTAAGACGGTTAGTTATTCGATATTTTTTTACACTATTTGATATTGAAATATAATGGTTGTAAACAACCCTCGAAAGTGTGTTTCAACTTTTAATGCGAATATAAATTTAATAATACACAGCAAGGGATTGTCAGACAAACGGCATAACCTCGATTTCTTTTTAAAGGGTTGAAGCAAAAAAAAAAAAAAAAAAAAAAAGAAACGATAAACATTAGCAACAATAGTTCTCATAAATGATAAATTTAATTAAGCTTTTGAAATAACAATTATATTTTTCCTTAGAGGAAACGATTTAATTTGTTTTTGAATTGTATAAGGGAAAAACTATTTTCTAATGTTACAAGCGAGCTTGAAACATAAAATATTTTGCCAAATTACATTTCGTGAAAAAAAAGTACATTTCTTTTAGAGGGAACTCCAGACACTTAAATCAAATAGTTTAGTCTTTAAGAGATTTAATCCCAATATTGAATAAAATAATAAAAAACCATATTATTGTTGTCATAGTCCCCATATAAAGCAGCCACAATTGGCCTCGTTAAATATGGTCATTATCAAATCGTTTTTGGACCAGTCTCCATGTACTAATCACATCCGATATATATTTAAATCTAGGTAACAAGCACAAGAGAATTACAATTCTTTCAGTACTTTTTCATTCCCGGTTAAGCGGAAATAATTTTGCAATTTCCCGGAAACCTAAGAATTCCTACTCAAACAAAATCAAATAGCAATGAAATTCTGAGGAAGTAATTTTATTTTAAATAAAAAAAACATATTGAATAAAAACACGTATAGTAAACAAAAAAGTACTTGAATCTTATATGCATGTTATCTTATATATACAGTAGTTAAAAACCAAACTCGTACACAATAATTTTCTTTTGTATTAGATAACCTTTAATTTATAAGTGATACAAACAAACTTTGTAGGGAAGATTTCTAGGGCACATTGTCCCTTATTAAACTCCAAACTACAAAAAAAAACAAATTTATTATTATTAGAGGTTTTAAACCGAACAGGCATTAAAATATATGAAAGCCAAACTCGTACACTACTTACATTTTCCTTAAAAAAAAAATCCAGCTTTAATTAAAAACTTTTGGGAACAATGTAAAAAAAAATATGTTGCCGCAATATTAAAAATGTTGTCTATAATTTACAAACTATATTAAAAATTTGAAATGGGTATGTAAATTCGACAAACAAGTCAAGAATGTAGAATACTAACAAAAAAGATCGGAGGAGGAATTTCCAAAATTATAGATGGATGCTCTTCCACTACTCAGTATATATTGAAACGCTATATGACCTAAATAAATAAAAGCAAATTTGAACAGTAAAATATTAAGGAAGTTGTGTAACTGCGTACGAACAAAAATAAAAAGATCTCTTAAAGTTCGATAAAACAGAAAAATCCGAAGAGAGTAAATTTTACATATTTGGTTATGATGGAATGTCATACGTAGGATGAGGTCTTTTCATTTCTTGTAAATAATAATGGATCAGAAAGTATATTTAGATATTTTAAAAACCAATTTGTCCAGATCCAAGGATAAGCTGGGTCTAAGTAACAACTTCCACTGCCAAAATGGATACACCTGCCCAGAGTGCTCACATTATCCCCATCGATAATATTTAGAGGTGTCTTCTCACAACCACAGTTGATTCTAAGAAACTAGAGTTGGTAACTCCACCTAAATGACTCTAGATAAAGTATTAATTATGTAATTTCTGGCATCAATTGAACTGTACGAGTTTTTCTTTTAGTACAAAATTTTAAATATCCTTTATTACAACGTAGTGTAATTAACTTATTTAATATCGTGTTAGATTAGACTTTAGACTTTATGTGTATCACAAGTAGGCTGAAGTTAAGAGATATCATAAAACTTGTTGGGTATGTGAAATCAAACGTAAGCATATTTTTGGACTATTCCCAAAATATTTCGGCTATAACGGTAACTACTTAATTATTCGTTAAACATGGCATTTTTGGATGTTTTTTCAAAACTGTTTTTATATGCTTACGAGGCATTCTCGTGTATAAGAAGTATAAGTGTGTGTAAAGATTTAAAAAAAAAAATATAGTTATGTATCTAAAAACTATAGCTAGCCAAATATGTTTTGGAAATAGATTTTTAAAAAAGAAAAAACGTCAAATAAGAATTCCTGCAAGGCGAAACACCTGTTGATTGTCCACAGATGTAGGTCGGCATTTTCAACTTCTTCAATTTTTTTTTTTTTTTTGTATTCCATATTCAATATTAGTACTTTTACTTTATTAAGGGCCCCAAATGCACTATTATATGCGAGAGTTACATGAATTGTTCTGAAATTATCACAATATCTATTTGCAAATGTCACTTGAAATTGAATTGCTAAAATGTCTTGAAAACGAACTGGTTCAAATTGGATACAAATAATATGACTCAAGTGCGAGCTTTAGAGTCATAGTTTTTAGGTACTTTCTACCTAAACCCCAACATCTTTTCAAAAAATTACAACGTTTTCAGAATTTTACTTTTTCCTATTAGCATTTCGCAAAATAATTGTTATATGTTTTTTGTAATACGACTTCAAACATCATTAATATGTAAAACAGTTGCTAGTACTTTATTTAAACAATAAAGATCTTGTTACGCTCATTCTAAAATCCTATCAAAAGAAATTTCATACGATTTAAAAATATTGCTACTTATTTAGCGTGAGAAAATCGTATTCCTTATCATGAATTTTTTTTTAACATTTAATATATGAAATCAAAACCACAAACGCATATTTTTTATTTTTATTTTTACATTAACTCATTTTTAAAACCATTAGAAATTTTGCATAATACGAATAAAGGAATGTATTCTACTTGTTTAATACTGTGTCTAATTAAAAGGTGACTACAATTTAAGCTCAATTTGGGCAAACAGTTTTTTTCAGTTTTTTCCATGTAAATATCTTTTAATTTTGCTGCGCATACGTTAAGGATGTTGGAGAAGGCCTCCGGTGATCAGGCTATTTTATAAGTGGTACAAACTGTTTCAAAAATCAAGATCTTCGATTATCGTAGTGTGGTTGGTGCATTATGGGCCAACGTGTTAACAAAGAATATTAGTTGAGTGTTATGCGTCGTTTGCGTGAACCTAATCGCAAAAAGAGGTCAGAATTATGGGCAAACAACTCTTGGTTTTTGTACCACGAGCATTGTTTCGTCGAGATAATTTTGCCCAAAATTCTACTCATATTGTTCCATAACCACCGTATTCGCATGATTTAGCACCGGCATCAGCTATTCAATGAAAATACCATTTCGGGAACACTGTTGAATCGATTGAGACGATAAAAGCCGCTTCGAAAACAAGTCGGAGGGGGATTATTTTAAAAGCTACAATATTGATTTGGAAGAATAAATAAAAGCCACCTTTTTCATTTGAACACAGTAGTATGTATATACTTTTTACTAAATGGGGTGATTTATTTCATTATTACAGTATTAGACAATTGCCACATAGATATTTTTAGAATGTATGTATGACATTAGATTAGAGACTGTTGCAGTAATAATTATAAACGCGTGCCAAATACTTTAATGGAATAATCTATATGGTTTCAAAATTAATTTATGTTAGACTATATAAAACATATGTATATTAATATATGTATATTGTATATTGATTTATGTGCGTTTTCAATACAGGTCATCTAAAACGACTATGAGTATTGAATGGTTGCTTTTTTTTAATACAAAGTTGAGCTATCAAACAAGTGATGGTTAGAAAATTTGCATATACATATGTACATTAGGGTGGCCCTTTATTGTATGGAGGGAAAAAAGTGTTCGAATTTAAAGTCTCACCCCCCCTAGAAATATGCGAATAGCAAAAAACTGATAAATACAAAGTTTTGGGTCAATCAAAAAAAAATTTAGCGGTGCCTCAACGCGACTGAAAATTTCAAGCGTGTTTATATGGGGAAAATATGACTTTTCAGATTTTACGAAAATTTCGTTCTATAGGTTAGTTTTTTCGGCAAGTTGTTGTATGAATCGATATCAGTACTAAAATATATTTTCAGAAAGCTATATAACTTCAAAATTTAATAAAAACTCGAAAAGAAATAACAAATGCTCCAGACCAATTTTGTGCCAAAAAAAACTCTAGGTTATGAAAAGTGATGAACATTTTTTCAACTTTAACAAATTGATTAAAGCCGTCTTTTTTTGTCTCTATACCTATAAGTACTCAGATATGAAGTATTGTTTTATTGCCACGTTGCTAACCTATTACGAAATGACAGCAAAGATGGAAAATTTTTTTGATAAAACTTTGAAAACTCCTTCTTTAAGTTTTAAAAAATTTTCTTAAATAAATTTAAAAAAATGGATCTGGCACTTTAGGTTTTGTTAAATATACGTTAGAGATTAACTGTGTGAATTTTTAAGCAAATTCCTCTGGCAGAATTGTTTTTACAAGAAATTTTTTTTTTGCGGATTTCGAGAAAAATGAGTTTTTTGTGAAATATGCAGTAAATGTACTCTTTCTAAATACTTTGTATCAAAAATTTATCAGTTTTCTACTTTTAAATGTTATATTTTATCTTAATAGCCTAGGGTTTCTGAAAAAAATAATATGACCCCATAAACCCTTTTGGACTTGGAGTCGCATATGACCCCAAGCTAATGAAAGACAATTTATTAAAAAAAATCAAATATTTTGTAAGTGTTGTTGAATTTTTAGATGTGGCTCTTAAAATATGGTAACAAAATGTGCAAGTCTTCCACGCTAAAAATTTGGAATAAATCGAACAACGTTAACCCATTCCATGCCGAGGTCAAACTATGAATTTTGGCATATATAAAAAAATTAATTGTTCTAGTAAAATAGATGAAACCCTTACTTTGAGTTGGGAAATAAAATTGTGCTATATTTTACGAAAACTTACGCTTATGTGCTCCTAGGGTTAAAATTATCCAAATTTCAGCAGTATTTGCAAAATATTAAAATTTTTTTTACTTAATCGTCCTATACTAGCTTGGGGTCATTTATGGCGCCAAATCCAAATGGGTTAATGACGTCAAATTATAAAATCATCATAATCATCAAATTATAACCCAAAGTAAGGGTTTCATCTATTTTACTAGAACAATTTTTTTTTTTTTTTTGTATTTATTTATCTTTCAAATAATTCAGTACAATTTAGTTGCCTCAGCGCCTTACAGGCATTATTGAGGCGAGTTGGTAAAATATAACACATAATTTTATATAATTACATTATAAAAAATGTTTATAAAAATGTTTGTTTACTATAATCAAAGTTATCAAATTTATTCAACTCAAAAGCTCTTCTATATTACCTAACAAATAATCTTTTAACGAAGATTTAAATAAAGAAATTCTGTTTACACATTTTAAATTCTGTGGTAAGTTATTAAACTGATGACCACCCATGTATTCAACTCTTTGTTTTGTTGTTTCTAACCTACACCGGACTACTAATAAATTACTGTTGTTCCTGGTGTTATAAGAATTATGATTTCTTGAAAAATTTATGGTATGATGTCCAATGTTGTGCATGCATTTGAAAACATAATAAAAGTTGTAACTTCTAAATGCCATGAATCGGCAAAATTGATCGAAATGTTTTTTTTTATATAGTGATAATGTCGGGTGTGTAATGGGAAGATTCACTGCTACTTTTAAAGCTCTATTCTGTACCCGTTGGAGAGATTTCAAATCAGTGTTTTTCTTCCACGCAAAAATAATAGCCAAAAAATTAAAGTGACTTTGAATCAAAGCGTTGTATATTAACAACTTGGTTTTATAATCAAATTTGTTTTTAAATTTATATAGAAATCCAATAGCCTGAGAAGTTTTGGTTTTTAGGGATTTTTATGCTGACTCCAAGATAAATTACTTTCCAAATTTATACCCAAATACTTCACCGAAGTAACGTCTGAAATTTCTCTGCCATCTACAAAAACACTAAAATTTACGTTAGAAGAGTACGGTTTAAATCTTACAAGCCGTGTTTTATTTGCATTTAAAATAAGTTTATTTACTCTCGTAAATTCAGATATAAGAGCCGCGTCACGTTCTATGTAAGCTTTTACCACGGTTTCATGTTTAAAAGAGTAAAAAAGGCTTATATCATCAGCGTAAATGAACAATTTTCCAAATAGTCCCAGGTTTGCGATGTCATTTAGATAAATTGTAAACAATAAAGGCCCCAGTACGCTCCCTTGCGGCACTCCATGTTGAACTGAACTCAACATGCTTTATTTGGAGTTTACTTTAACATACTGTCGACGGTTTGTTAAATAACTCTTAAATAGAGACAATTCCGTACCAAAGACTCCATAAAATTCAAGTTTTTCAACCAGAACTTCATGATCTATAAGATCAATTAATTTTTTTAAATATGCCAGAATTCATTGTTTGACCTTGGCAAGGAATGGGTTAACGTTGTTCAATTTATTCCAAATTTTTAGCATGGAAGACTGCACATTTTGTTATTATATTTTAAGTGCGTCTATATTTTAAGCATCGCACTTACCAAATATTTGATTTTTTAAATAAATTGTCTTTCATTAGCTTGGGGTTATATTCGACCCCAAGTCCAAAAGGGTTTATGGGTTCATATTATTTTTTTCAGAGACCCTAGGCTATCAAGATAACATATAACATTTAAAAGTAGAAAACTGATAAATTTTTTATACAAAAAACTCATTTTTCTCGAAATCCGCAAAAAAAAAACATTCCTTGTAAAAAAAAATTCTGCCAGAGGAATTTACTTAAAAATTGACACAGTTAATCTCTAACATATATTTAACAAAACCTTAAACTGTCAGATCCATTTTTTGAAATTTTATTTAAGAAAATTTTTTAAAACTTAAAAAAGGAGTT
This sequence comes from Cordilura impudica, assembly GCA_963682025.1. Classification (NCBI taxonomy): domain Eukaryota; kingdom Metazoa; phylum Arthropoda; class Insecta; order Diptera; family Scathophagidae; genus Cordilura; species Cordilura impudica. The sequence continues at coordinate 250,044,783 of OY821517.1, forward strand.
TTCAAAGTTTTATCAAAAAAATAGTGAGACCGAGAGTTTGAACACTTTTTTTATTAAGGGCCACCCTAATGTACATATGTGTTTCCAACAAAAGGCTGCATTACCCAAATTCTTTGAAATAACCATAATTATGAGCTAGTACTGATTTTGTAGTTCGAATTTTACCGAATCACAAATGAAATAAACATAAGGTTGCCATAGGAAATAAGTACTCTCGGTTTAACTTAAGCCTCTTCAGCATTTTTATTTTTGAGCGTGTGCATGAAATCTCTATACAAAAGAAAATGTACCAATAACTAATATTAATAACATTTGGAACGTTGTTACTTTGTATGTATTGAAATATCCAATTTATTTAGAAATGCTTGTGTCTAAAACTACAGTCACTTAAACTTAAGCTTAAATAGTATTTCCTTTGAGGTTTGAGGTTTCTGAAAAGAACATAATAATGTGAAAACCAACTGTTCTATATTTTGCAAAAGCTATCATTTATTCCTTTCTCAGATTGACAAACATCTAAGACCATCTTATTATTTATCGATTTGCAATACATAAATTTATTGTAAAATACATTGCAGTTTGTGTAGCCAAACAACTAACCACAATAGCATAACTACTTTGCATCCATCATATGGCCACTCATTTATAATATGATCCTTTATCTACCTTGACCACATCCTGTTTTATGTGTCTTAGTTTATATTGTCTGTGTTGCTTTTGTTTTTCGTATTCTTAAGCAATCGTCATTGGCTATTTCCGATAAGTTCTAAAATTGTCTTTTTAAAGCACCAAAATAGAAACTGCAATAAAGGCAACACTTTTTTTGAAAATGATCATTATTTTTTTTTTCTTAAGGTTGCTCTGGTAATACACACATAATATTGTTGCTCAGCGGGTGTTGTTGGTTGACTGCATTTTTATGTGGTGCGTAACTTCAGCCATCCGTTGGTTTAGTTTGATTCGTTTGTTTTATGCTGTTGGCAAAACTGGAACTAAATTTATAATTTCATTTTCTATAAATTTTTGTAAAGTTTATCACTCTATGGTGAGGGTATAATGGGTTTGTGCTAATGTTTGTAACTACTACTGCTGTTTGTATACTGGACCTCTATCCCTTTTTTATACTGATCACTTTTTCGGTTGTCTGTCTGTCTGTGCGTCTATGTAAACTTTGTATTCAAAGTACAGGTCGCAGATATAAATATGTTTTGATGAAATTTTGTGTATTTTGTGTATCGAACATATGACGATCGCTAAAATGTCCCATATGAGTTTTACGTCAAATAGCGTAAGATCTCAATTATATATATTGGTGAATATCGCTCTGGTGTATATGACATTATTACCTCTATAAAGCAGTATAGTTGCTTACCGGTATTTAACTAAATCTATGTATCTTGGTATTTAATTTTAAATACAAAATATGAGCACATGCAGATAATTATTGGACTTAGTCCGCATATAATATTCACATCCGATATGTATTTAAATATATCTACAGACATCAAATAAATGACAATCTCACTTATAAATAGTTGACTTATGATAATTTTCTATGTCCAGCCGGTATTGTTGGACCGAAACTCAAGGTATAGGGTATCGTATAGTCGGCCTAGCCCAACTATAATTTTCTTCCTTGTTTGTTTTTTATTTAACATGTTTCATGATTTCTAAATATGGTTTGATGGAAAAGGTTTCTAAGAAAATCCTTAAAATTTTAAGGTAAATTTTTTTCTAGAGAAGCGCTTAGATTCGGAGTAATTTTTTGTTTAAAGAACCATTGTATTCTTGTAGCAATATAAAAATGTACATTTTTAAATTGCTTTTTCAAGTGTTTAAATGCAGTTGTCTTTTGTATGTGGGTAAAGTAGGTCAAACTCTGAATCGGACGATATTCAGTTGTTAAAAAAATAAATGTTTTCAAAAATTGTTTAAAAAAAAACCTAAATATAATTAAAAAAAATTAGCTCTCATTAAAAATACCTTGTAAAATTTATCAGTGAAAATGGCAAAAAATTACTTCATTACCAGAGTAAAAGTATATATTTTGGTTTTTTACTGGCTTCCTAATACATTGTTTAGTTTGCCCCTCCTGCTGTGTGAATTTTATTATAAAACAATTATATGGAAAAAAAAATCATATTTTTTTATGTGTATTTATCAGCTTTATTCTTGACAACAACCTCCACCTATACCAACCACCCTATCACCTCCCCTTCGTGATTTTCTTCTTATATGCTGATGCTCATTTTTTTGGGGTCTTAGTACATTCAACCTGTCGCTGTAATGCACTTTTATGTTTATTATTTATTTTTGTTGTTGTTGTTGTTTTTCTTCTCTCTAATATACAATATGTGTATCTACTGTATACTTGTACATATCCAAAGCAAATAATAACGATGATATTTTGTATTGCAACATTGACTTTTGTTGTTGTTAATTTTATTTTTATTTTTATACTTTTTTCGTTATATTGGTGAAGTTTAACATTTGTTAGTCGTTTGCTTTTCTTTCTTTTTTTCATTTCTTCCTTATTTCTAGTTGTTTTCTTTTCTTTTTTTTTATCTTCATTAATGAGTATTAGAGAATATTTTCTCTTTATTATTGTTGAACTCTCTTACAAGAGAACATATTTGTTGTTGTTATATTTCTTAATGTTATTACAATTGCAATCATACTTCATTTATTTATCTGTACACTATTTGCAATTTCCCAGTAAAGCGGAAGTGAATTTTAGTGTTTAAAAAGATGATTAATGATTAACCCGAATAACACCATGCGGGTCATATGATACGAGTAAATATTCTACAGATCTTTTAGTATTGTGGGGGTGTTTGAATTAACAACTTGGAATCTAAGTGGTGTCTTAAAGATAAAAGGATTGTTGTTTTATAGTTAACAAGTCCATAAATTTTGATGAGGTTTTCTCAAAGAAAAAAATATTAAGAAACGGATATGAAAATGTTTTTAGAATCGCACGAATAATATATATCTTGAGAATATCTTTATTCAATAGTAATATAATCATCGTGTGAATTTTTTTATTTAATTTTTATACTTTTCGTTTTTTTTTTAAAATCATTTTAGCAAAAAACTGAATTAAGTCCTCCCATCCATCAATCGGTTATCAATGCTGAAATAACTTCACAAAGTAGTAGGGATGCTGTCTCAATTTCAACCACAACTGTCAATCATTCTTCATCTGCAGCCGTCAGCAGTCATAAAACAACTACAAATGAAACTAAAGTTCCAACAGGATCGATATCAGCGCATAAATCAACGAATTCAGGATCTTTATCGGCAAAAGAAAGAGAAGAAAGATATGCAGCCGCACAAGCAGCCATAGCAGCAGCAAATGGCAATGTAACAACAACGACAGTGGCCTCAACAACTTCCACAACGGGTACTGCCCCCAGTTTGTATGTGTCCGTGCCACTATCTACCGCCAATGTACCTGGAATAAATATACCCACAAGTAACAATACAACATCAACGGGAGTACAAGGTTTTTATAAAACATATATACATATACAGTGTCGGACAAAATATATTGGACTGAACAGAAATTTTTGTTGAGCCTTACAAACAAATTAAATACGATAAACATGATATACATATGCATTTGAATTAAAAATATATACTTTATTATTAAAAACTAAACGATATTTTTACATTTTATTGAAAACTTAAAAATACATATTTAAAAAAAAAAAAAAAAAAATTTATCAAAAATTCATGCGACAAAACATATTGAACTAAACGTTGGGATCAATATTTTGTGGAATACCCCCTTGTTTTTAAGGACGGCGGCACATCTTTTTGGCATGGAAGCAATTAGGTTATCTATTGTCGGTTTTTTTTTTTACATCAAACAAAGCAGCTTTTAAAGCATCAAATAATTGTTTATTATTTCCTCCTACACCTTCTCTATTGATCCTTTTATTCACTATTTCCTAAAGGTTCTCAATTGAGTTGAGGTCTGCAGATTATGCTGGTCACTTCATTACATGAATTCCTTCCTTCTTAAACCAATCTTTTATGTACATACCTTGAGGTAAGTTTTGTATCATTGTCTTGTTGAAATCGCGAAATAAGTGGCATATTCCACTCTGCATGAGGAAGCATCACACTTTCTAGGATTGCTTGGTATCTGAACCTGTCCATAATTTTATCTATTTTGTGAAAGGGCCCTAAACCATTTCCGGAAAAGCAACCCCAGACCATCACATTACCACCTTCGTGTTTTACAGTACCTTGAGAATACTTAGGATCCAATATTTTATTGTTCGGTCTGCGTATTCTCTCAGAGTTTTTTTAAGTTTATTTTTGATTCATCTGAAAATAAAATCGTATTCCATTTCTGTATGGACCAGCCGATGTTCTCCTTAGCAAATTGTATTCGAGCTTTTCGGTTCTTATCCGAAATAAATGACTTCTTTGCCCGATAACTATTAAGTCCTACATCACATAATCTTCTCTGTACGGTTCGACTACTTATTTGTAAGTCCAGAGTTTCATCAACTGCAGGAGCTGACTTATCTGGATATTCTTTAAACTCTTACTATTCTTGAATCGTCTTTCGATGTCGTCCACCTTGGTCAGCCACCGCGGTGAACATTATTAACTTTTCCTGACGTTGTAAACGTCTTTATAATAAAGCTGACAGTGTATTTTGGTAAGGAGTACTCTTTTTTTTAAAATGAACGTTGTATTTGTTTCCAGCCATTTTAGATCTGACACTAAAAATAAGGAAAATGTAGTAAGATTTCACTCTCCATTTCTTAAGCAAGTAATTAAGAAAGTAATTAAACGACTACAGAGTGAATAATGTAACACCACATGCTTCAATAATAATTTGCTCTACTATTATTCTCTCTTTAGAATAATAACGGGACATTTACAGCTTTACTATGATTACACTGTCGGAAGTCCAATATGTTTTGTCGCATGCTTTTTATACAATTTGAGCTCTTTTGTATTATAAAAGATAGAAATACACTAAAAATTTTATTTTTTCAAAATATTTTGTTTGTTTACAATATATAGCGTAAATTAAAATCCTTTTCGCGGATCCTATATTGACATTTCAAAACAAAATGTACAAAATAATGAAATGTTTTTTCAGTCCACTATGTTTTGTCCGACACTATATATATAAATTATTAGCAAATTAATGATATATTTTTTAAATTGTTACAAATTTTCGTTTAGATCATACAACCTCACAAACTACACGATCAACTAGTCAGCAACAACAATCATCATCTGCAGCTTCATCGACAAATTCAAATTCTTCAGATCGTCAATCACCTTTCAATGTTGCTGCGACCTCTTCTACGACCTCGATATCATCTCCTGCAAACCAACATGGTGTTATCTATCAAAGTGGTAAATCACCAAATCCTACAAACAACAATCCCATTTCATCAACTGGTGTCAATCTTACTGCCTCTACCACAGAAACTGGTAATTTAAAGATTTCCTATGAGAAACAATCTTCAAGAATTAGTCAATTACAAGAACAAGAATCAGCACCAATTCGAAGAAGCAGGTTAGTTTTTCATTGGTAGTTTCTCAACTTTACACAACACCTTTCAACATTTTCACAAAAAAAAAAAACTTTTTGCATGCTTCTGTTTTTGTAAATGTTTGTGTATTTCTTTATTTACATTTTTTTCTAACATTTTTAAAGACTTGGTTTGTATTTATATTATTCTGTTGCTTTTATATGTTTGTTAAAAAAAATTAAACTTTAGTTGTTGCTGTTCGAAATTTTTTTAAGTGGAAGATTTTTTTCCCCCACTTTGGAAATGCTTGGGAGTTCTCATACTCAAATAAATGCTGTGTTCGAATAAATCTTTCAATATCCCGAAATTAAACCAACCATAAATTGAACTGATAAAACAGTTGTTGATAAAAAATCGAGTAGAGATAAAAAATATTTTTCTCGCTATTAGTTATGGCTTTAAGAGCGAGTTTTGAGATGTTATCAAGCTCCAATTAGTAATCAGATTACTTAATCCGAGAATAAATTTAATCTCGCGTTAAGCTGTTGCGCTGCTCTTTGTTGGTTGTACTATCAATTACTATCAAATAGCCGTACTTTATTATAAACTAATAGTAGTGAGCAATCTTTGCAAATTTCACCTTTAATAAAAAGTACAACATAATTATCTGCATGAATTACACAAGGGAACAATGGTTCTGTTGATTAAGAACTGAATATTGTTTTTAAGGTTATTTGGGACGCTGAATCCAAATCTGCCCTTGGTTTTTTTCTATCAGCTCGACTTTTCGAGATATACCGTTATGTTCAAAATTAAGGCACTTCCGCTACATATATTGGAATAACTTGAAAACGGTTCACCATATTAAATTAAAAAAAAAATCCGAAACTCGCAAACAATATACTCTTAAAGCCGTGCTTACTTTGTTTTTAAATTTTCCAAGTAGTTTTAGAGATATCGTTCAAGTTTTGAAAAAAAAATTAAAATTTTTTTAAAAAAAAACATTTTTTTTGTTCTTTAAAAATTCCTAAAAAATAAAAATGGGACAAAAATCACAGTTTTGGTCTACAAACAGTTAGTTAAATATATTTCGAATAAAATGAGCTTTATTTCATTGCAATCGGTGCACAACTTTTGATTTTGTTCACGATTTACTGAATTGATATAAATCGCGATTTCCGTACAAAAATAACATTTTCTAATGTGTAAGTGTTTGTATGTAATAAGTTAGTTTTTTATGATTCTAAGAATTAAAAAAATTAAGTAATAAAAAAAGATTATTTCATTTTTATGGTTGCGGTAGCAAACTCATAACGCCTATAAATTTTATTGTCCCTTTATGACACCTAGTCAGTTCACAGTCAATTAAAGAGAAAAAAGAAAAGTCCACTTGTTTTTATTGATGTGTGGTTTACCGTTGGTAACGGATGATTTTTTAAAGGAATTCCCCTGAACACATGTGTTCATTCATAAGTGACTGTCAATAAAATTGTGGATATAATTTTTTTTGGTACTTCAGTAAAAAACTACTAAGTATTTATATGGGTTCATTCAACCAATTTTTCTCATTCAACAAGTGTTTACGAAAGCGAAAAGTATAACGACAAAAAATATAAATCATTTTACATTGAACATTTAATCAGTCAACACAAAAAAGTTCAATTTTGTTCCCGTGTGTTATTTATTGAAAATTGTGTCACTTTGATATATACTTCAAAATTGTGCAATGGCTACGTCAAGAAACACCTGTAAAATCAATCCCAACTATTTTTGTAACATATGTGGCGAATACACGTTTATAAAAAATAGAAAAAGTGTGTCAGATTTTATTAAAAAAATTTATTTTGACTACTTCGGATTTACCATGGAAACCCGTGACAAGTACTGGATTCCTAATACTGTATGTAAAAACTGTGTAGAGTATTTAAGGTTATGGGCAAACAAGCAACGGACCCACTTCAAGTATAAAACACCAATGATCTGGCGGGAACCTTCGAATCATTATGATGATTGTTATTTTTGCGCTGTCAACATAACAGGCATTAATAAAACAAACCGGTCTAAATGGATTTATCCTAACGTGTTGTCTATTACCCAACCAGTCCTGTACTCTAGTGAGGATTCAGAACGACAACCATCTACATCTACACACAATTTCCACGACTTACGACAAAATGTTCCTTCACCAATTTCTGAATTTGGATCAGATGACTTGCATTTAGATATTTCTTCTGAACGCGAGCAATTTAATCAGGAGGAGCTTAGTGATTTAGTGAGAGACCTTGGACTTTCTAAAAAAGCATCTGAAATTCTTGCTTCTCGATTAAAGCAAAAAAATCTGTTAACCCAAGGAACAACAATTTCATACTACCGTAACAGAGAAAAAAACTTACTTCCATTCTTTTCCGAAGACGATGAATTTGTTTATTGTTCAGATGTTCCTGGTTTAGTAACAGCGATGGGATTAGAGGAGTATGATCCAAATGACTGGCGACTATTTATAGATTCTTCTAAACGCAGCCTAAAATGTGTACTTCTACATAACGGTAATAAATTGGGTTCGTTGCCCATTGCACATTCAACTAAAGCTAAAGAAGAATATTCTACAATTGCCTCAGTTATAAATAAAATAAAGTACAACGAACACCGCTGGCTAATTTGTGTGGATCTAAAAATGGTGAATTTTCTTCTAGGCCAACAAGGTGGCTACACAAAATATCCGTGTTTCATTTGTTTATGGGATAGCAGAGCCAGATGTGAACACTGGAGTAAGAAAGACTGGCCTTCGAGGGAAGCTATGGTTCCAGGAAACCACAATATAGTTAATCAACCACTTGTGCCCAGGGATCGCATAATACTGCCACCTCTCCATATCAAGCTAGGACTTATGAAACAATTTGTCAAAGCTCTCAACAAGGACGGTGATTGTTTTAGATATATCAGTAAAAAGTTCAACAATTTGAGTTCGGAGAAACTGAAAGCTGGCATTTTTGATGGCCCTCAAATCAAAAAATTAATCAATGATGAAAATTTTAGTAATTCCATGACAGATATTGAAAGAAATGCTTGGAATGAATTTGTTTGGATAGTGCGCAATTTCCTGGGAAACAAAAAGGGTGAGCACTATTCGGACCACGTGGATAACATGTTGTCACATTTCAAGCAGCTTGGTTGTAATATGAGCATTAAGGTGCACTACCTACACAGTCATTTGGATTGTTTCCGTGAAAATCTTGGAGACTTCAGTGAAGAACAAGGTGAACGTTTCCATCAAGATATCCGCACTATAGAGGAGCGGTACCAGGGTCACTGGGATAAGCATATGATGGCGGACTATTGCTGGAGCATTAAAACAAATCCCTCTAAACAAGGTTATTTAAGAAAATCTTATAAAAGAAAATTTTTCGATGAGTTGTAATTACATTGTAATATTTGTGTATTAAAATTTTTTATTTTTCTTTAAAATTCTCTTTTTGTGTTAAATTAAAAAGTATAGCTGACCATAAAAATGAAATAATCTTTTTTTATTACTTAATTTTTTTAATTCTTAGAATCATAAAAAACTAACATATTACATACAAACACTTACACATTAGAAAATGTTATTTTTGTATGGAAATCGCGATTTATATCAATTCAGTAAATCGTGAACAAAATCAAAAGTTGTGCACCGATTGCAATGAAATAAAGCTCATTTTATTCGAAATATATTTTAACTAACTGTTTGTAGACCAAAACTGTGATTTTTGTCCCATTTTTATTTTTTAGGAATTTTTAAAGAACAAAAAAAATGTTTTTTTTTTTTTTAATTTTAATTTTTTTTTTCAAAACTTGAACGATATCTCTAAAACTACTTGGAAAATTTAAAAACAAAGTAAGCACGGCTTTAAGAGAATATTGTTTGCGAGTTTCGGATTTTTTTTTTAATTTAATATGGTGAACCGTTTTCAAGTTATTCCAATATATGTAGCGGAAGTGCCTTAATTTTGAACATAACGGTATATCTCGAAAAGTCGAGCTGATAGAAAAAAACCAAGTGCAGATTTGAAATCAGCGACCTCAAATTAGTAAAAATTTGCTATAAATTTCAAATCAACACAAAAAAAGTTCAATTTTGTTCCCTTGTGTTATCTTGAGAGCAGCAAGCTTAAATTGATTGCTAAAAAACTGTTACTATTCATGTGAAACGCAGTATATGTACATATAATATAACTTTGTATTTAGGTTCTAAAATAAAAATGTTTAAACTTCTACGAATGTTCGGCTCAAGTCTTTTAAAGGGTCCGCCATCTAACGTTTTTTTTTTCAACTAGTGCTTATTTCGTGAATGGTAACACTTAGCTCATGTCTGATTTGACAGATAATTAGTTTTATCCTTCCGCTGAACGAATATGGTTGTGTATACGCTTGAACAACGCTGGGAAATATTGCGACATTACTTTGAAAATCATGGTAATCTTGCAGAATGTGTGCGAAAATTGCGTACGGATTTTGGAAGAAGAGAATATTGCTGCTGTGGCAGAAAGTGTGCGTGAAGCGCCATCAACATCAATTCACCGTCGTTCTCAAGAATTGAACATTTCGGAGGCATCATTGAGACGAATTTTGCATAAAGACCTTGGTATGACGCCATACAAAGTCCAATTGGTTCATGAGTTGAAGCCAACTGACCATCCAATGCGTTTTCGCTTCGCTAAGTGGGCCTGCGATCGACTTACAGAAGATGCCGATTTTGCCAAAAAAAAATCATCTTTTCAGATGAAGCTCATTTTGATCTTGGCGGGTATGTAAACAAGCAAATTTGTCGCATTTGGGGCACAGAAAACCCGCACGCATACATTGGAAAGCCGATACACCCAAAACGAGTCACTGTTTGGTGCGGATTTTGGTCCAGAGGCATAATTGGGCCATTTTTCTTCGAAAATGAGCAAGGAGTGGCCGTTACAGTCAATGGCGATCGTTATCGGGCCATGTTGAAAGAATTTTTGTTCACAAAAATTGGCAACATTTGGTTTCAACAGATCGGCGCTACGTGCCACACAGCCGAAGCTACACTCGATATTTTGCGCCCTGTTTTTGAAGATCGCATTATCAGTCGCAGAGCTGATGTCGTTTGGCCACCTCGGAGCTGCGATTTGACACCGTTGGACTATTATTTGTGGGGTGCCCTCAAAGATAAGTGTTACGCCAACAAGCCAGAGACAATTGACGCTTTAAAGGACAATATTCGTGAAGCCATTGGTGAAATACAGCTCCACACAATCGATAATGTGCTTAAAAATTGGACCGATCGTGTAGGCTACTGCATGGCCAGCCGAGGCAGCCATTTGAATGAAATTATTTTCCATTATTAACCGGAAGGATTGTACTTTCAAATAAAAAAAGAAATTTGAGATAATATTCAGTAGTTCTTTTTTTTTTTTAGCATTTTCAAAAAAAAAAAAAAAGTTAGTTGGCGGACCCCTTATAATAACTTTTTGTCGTTGTTATTCTTTGCCAAAAAATTTTTAGTTTAAAATGGTACTACGCGTGTTAAATATACGTTTTTATTGAGTTTTAAATAGTACTCCACCCGGTGCACACAGATAGAGCAAAAACCACGAGAACCGCATGACAAAAAAAAATAAATTAATAGGAACAACGAAAGACGTCACAGAAGAAAACTGTCGCGAGAGTTTGTTTTTATGCTTATTGTTTGATTGTATGATATTTGTATCATTTCCTTATTAATATTATAAATCTTCAATGCTGGCCCTAACTTTTCTGTATATGCTGTGGCAACATTACCTAATTAATCTTTTTTTAAACTAGTACTCAAAAACAGCTCTAAGGATTTGTTAGGAATGGTATCGGTGATCTGTTAAGAGGTCTATAAATCACTAAAGCAATATTTTTAAATCTGTAAAATTAATATAGTGCTTCTTTTCTAAATGCGAAGTTTTGACTCATCTTAGTTTGTGTTTTAATCAATCATAGAAAAAGGTCTACTACAAATTACAAATGAAGTCCACCATGCTCAAATCTATCGAAAACAGATTCTCAAATTAATACTGCATATTAATAGCGACAGTATCAAATCAGTTCTCAAGTCGGTCGCATCACACGGTTTAAGCAAAACCCAATTCAATACTGAGTAATCATATTTTGTTGCATGACTATACAACAGCTAAAACTTGTGAAGAGCAATGGTCGCTGTGTATTTGTTGTATACGTGCGATGTGACAATTTTCTGGTGTTATCGGACACCATTTTGTTTTTTTTTTTATCTATAAGAGTCGTGTAACCTGGCAATATGTTCTCTTCTAAGTGTCGCCATAACCTTAGTTTTTAAGAAATTCAAAAAAAATATATACTGATAGTAACAGTTTTGCAAAGATTAAAAATAGTTATTTATCATAATACGAGTACACTTGCTTAACTAAATATAAAATTTCAATGATTTGTTTTTGAAACGAAACTCGCGCGATGAAATGTATTAACAAGAAACCTAATTTTTTAATTTAAAATGACAGTGAATTTTAATAATAGAAGATTTACAGATTATCCATTTATTATGCATAAACTCTGTGCTAACCAGCTGCTAAGCCAACATATGAGTTGTGTTCGAGTACTTTTTATATAGTAAAAGAGATATAAATTGGGTAAATGTAAAAAAATGGGTTTTTGTGTCAATTTTGAAAATATGAAAATTTATTTAATATAAATTTGCAATTAGTTTTTTAAAGTTTCCTGCATCTTGTAGTAATAAAATAGTAGAAGAAAAATTGATTCTCTGGATTCCTTTACATGAGTCGATCCTTTGGGGTAAAAATAACTCGGTTGTGGAATTCTGTGATTCCTTACCAGGATCGAAGTTTTTCACAAACGTTGTCAAGCTTTAAAAATATTTGCGTATCTAATTTATAGATTCCACTATTACAGGCTGCAGCTACCAACTCTTCGTGGTTAAGTAATGAACAGTGTTAGGTTTGTGCAAATAATAGAGTGTAATGCATTTTATGGGGTTTTTATATAAACTATTGCTAGTTAATATTAGTTTAGATATTAAAGAACTATTGTATACTGTTGTTTATTGTAGGTTTGCCAATTTTGGCCCAATGGGCTTGCGGCAGTTTTCTGAAATAAATAAATAAAAATAAATAAATAAATAAATTCATTACTACTTTTATTGTTTTTTGAACTAGTCGAACGCATTCGTAGTGAAAGTCGTAAAAATAGTACATTGTAGCAGTTCATTGTAAGCGACACATAGGCGAAGCCTAACTTATCTATAATATTAATAGGCTAGCTAGGTGATTTCTTGTGACCGATGTTTTGTTCTACAGTTTTATCCCGATTTTGACCAAACGTTTATTATTTGAAAGGTATTTCTTTTTAGCCATTTTGCAGATTTACAGATTTTTCTTTCAATTTATTCCTTCATTTTGAGTAAATTGCATTTAAAGTTGCTACTAACACATACATAAAATTATACAATGCTATGTATGTGTGTGTTTATTAAATTTGTTAATGTGTTTGCAATAAAAATGAGTTTGTTTTTTGTGTTGATTTGTGAATTGGCTATAATTGATTAACATACCTTTATTTAATAAAAAAATAAAATATCCTAGAATTTGCACTCGAATTTCGAGGGCTGGAATCTGCTAGTTATTATAAATACGTTTGTACAGTACAGTACATATGTATCTAAATGTTACTTGTATAAAAGACTGCTTTATGAAGGTGTAACGTTGTTTTGGTTAATATTAATATTATTACTATTATTATTATTATTTTGCAAACACAATCTTTGTAACCCCATTTTATGCCTTTAAATAATATCTTTTATTTTATTTTCTAAAACATAACCCTGTGCATTTCTATTTTGATTTAATGTGTTAAAATAACGTTTTTTACACACCCATACATAATGGAATACCATCAAATACCTTAATTACACATACACACACATTTTAATAAATACTTGTACATTGTTTTTAAATTAAAAATTAAAAAAAAAACAAGGAAATATATATTTTATTTCTTTTTTTCTCAATATTTTCTTTTTCCACTTAAAAAAAAAATCAAACTTAAAATTCAATTTTCGTAAATAATTTTGAATATATTTAAAACAAAATCAAACACCACACAATTATATGCAAAACAAAAAAATATATAAATTATTGGAAAACAGATCGCGCTCAGGTGAAAGTAGTATGTTGCAAGCACAACAACAACAACAGCAGCAGCAACTGCAACAAAATGTTACACAAAAATCTACTTCACGATCGGGCAAAAAAAGGGCCGCTTCCACAAAATCTCAACTTAACAGTACAACGAATGATACTTCTCAACCAACGCACGAGAAAATAACGAAAACATCAACAATCACAACATTATCATCATCGACTACATCATCACCCGTTCAACATCATTATCATAATGAATTGGTTACACCACCACCGTCGGCACCATCGCCATTATCATTACCACCTCCAAGTTGCACATCAACACCCTCAACACGAACTCCTACACCGACATCATCATCAACGCCAACCGCAACACCTTCTCCTTCACCGGTAGTTATGTCGCAAGGAAGTCGTGAAACAACAAGTACTACTACTACTAATGATCAATCATCATCTCATTGTTTAACACGCCAACAAACAATTTCACCGAATAGAAGCAATAGATCTTCACCTTTGCCATCGTCATCATTAGCGACTACTACTGCCACAACCACAGCTACTTCCAATAAAAATAATCATAATAGTAACATAACAGCAACAAATAGTCATAACAACAACAGTAATAAAAATAATAGCAACAATGACCAAAGTATTTCCGTTTCCTCCTCTTCTAAAACAAACAATAGTAGTAGTAGTAGTAGTAGTAGCAGTAGTAGTAGTAATTGCAATTCTATCAGTAATACAAATACAACAACAGCAACAGCAACAACCAGTAGTCTTATTAGTAGCAACAGTAATAGTAGTAATAATAATCATAATAGTAATAGTAGTAAGGCAGATGTTGCTGCAACAACGTCATCTACCAACAATAAACCGTTAAATAAAAAGATGTTGAGAGCACAACAAAATCAATTGCAACAGCAAATGGCTGCTGCCGCTCAAGCAACAATAACGTCGAATACCCCAACGCATGTTAGCCAACATTCGCAGTCTTCTTTAAAGCAACAACAACATGTATCGCCTGAGCGCCTAACTAAAACAAACAATAACAAAACTGCTTTTATAAACACAACTAATGCAAATGCTTTGAATACTTCTACTGCAATGAATACTAAAACTTCTTCTTCTACATCCCACTCCCCTTGTTCCTCTTCTACAACCTCCACCACTTCTTGTTCAGCTACACCTTCTACTACTACTAACAACAATGCTTCAAATAATTTTAGTCACCAGCAACAGCACCATCAAACTCAGCATCATAATGCTGCTAATAATGATAGTAATGATATAATTGAAATTTTGCCATTAACCACAATTTCTACAAATTCTCTTTCTTCTTCTACCTTGCCTATATCTACAACAACATCTGGTTATCAAAATAATACACCCAACAACACTACCAAAAACCACCCTACCCCAAATACTAATATCAACAACACCACCACTACCGCTACTAATTTAACCACAACCGCCAACAATACAACGTCCAACAAAAATAATCATAACTCAACAACAACAAAATCGAAACCATCATCATCATCATCATCATTGAATTCAACAACAACACCGTCAACATCCTCCAACACATCATCATCAACTAATAATGCTCCATCAACAACATCCTCCTCCTCATCGTCCTCGTCATCATTATCGTCCAATTCGACTTTATCAAATTTATCTTCGAATATTAGAACACCGGATAGCGGTCTATTTTCTTCGTCCTCATTTAATATAAGCAATGCAAGTACTGCTAGTTCATGTTCATCCTCCTCAATAGGAGGTTTGAAATTTTCATATGAAGCTCAACCTGGTACTTCCCAACCGCCCAGTATTGATACAACACTAACGGCCAACACTACGATAAAAGATTCACCTCCCAGTTCACCCGGTTCGGAGGCGGGATCGCAACGGAAACGTGGTCGTAAAGCTAAGGAAATTTCTACAAATATAAATGTTAATGTTGCCAATGATCTCAAAGATATAAAAGTATTTCAAAATGGTACCACATCAAGTACTGCTGCAGCAACGCCAACAATAGTGACGGCTCAAACTTTAGCCGCAACATCGTCGTCAGGAACAATATCTTCTTCGATTAATGTCACGGCGGCTGCTCATATGTTGGGTAATCAAATTAATCCCAATAGTAGTGTGGCCCAAAAGTTGTCCGATCAATTGAATATGGAGATACAAGATCATAGCGTATATAGTGCCGATGGTATAACACAACAATTTGTTGGTGTACCATTTCCAGGCAAAATGGTAAGTTGTGAAAAAAATATATATCAACGTGTTCATACTCTTGTCGAATCAAACATTCAGAAGATGCCGCTTACTAATGCAGTGTTTTTGGTAGATATATATCAGAAAATTTAGTTTTTGGAATAGATTACTTTATCAATAGCATATATTAAAACAAGTAAGAATATTATAGTCGGTTTAGACCGCCTATACGATACTCTCTACCATGCGTTTATAGAAAATGTTTTAGGTCCAACTAATTGGATATAGAAAATAAGCATACACTAGTTCCAAAGATGGACCGATTCTAACCATTTTTTTTAAAAACATACAAAGCGAATTTGAGAAAAATCTGTGAAATATTTTTAATTTTTTTGATAGGGTTTAGTGAAGATCGGGAAGCAATTTAATATGGAGGCTATAACTAATAATTGTTTTACAGGATTTATTTTTCGACTACTGATATATGAGTGTAATAAACACACACAAACAAAATTTAATCTATATCTATATAATTTGAAATAGATCTATATGATAACTTGGATCATCTTCTGGCAATTTAAGTCGATCTCATAGGGGTCATTTGTAAGGGGACTAGGTCTGAACACTTATTTTCATCAATTACAATAGCGTTCGCCCTATGGTCAGTAAAAGCTTATATAATTTCATTAAAATATATTTGTATATGCGAACTGTACTTTGACACACAGAAGGACGGACATCGCTAAATCGACTCAGGAAGTGATTCTAAGTCGATCGGTATAATAAAAGATGGGTCTAGGTCAAATATTATTGGTAATTACAGCACAAACGCATTATATCCTGACCTCATAGTGGTATGGCGTATAAAAACACGCTAACTCAAATAGTCGATTTTTTAGGAGAGCAAACAAACTTTATAAGTCACGAATTGTTTAATAACCAAATATCTAATGTACCTTCCATGACATGGTTTAACTTTTCGTTTACTAAGAATGTTATATTTTGAAATGATTTTTAAAAAAAAAATTTCCAGTTGGCGTGTTCTATTTAAAAAAATAGAATTGAGCCTGATTTAATTTCTAACTTAATCATTAGAAATACGATTTGTTGTAAACATATATTTGGTCCTTTAAATTTTTTGTAAAATTATTGTTAAAGTTACTGTGTGTTTTATTCGAAAAAAGTTGTTATCCGATATAGCAAGAATAAAAAAACTTAAAAGCTAAACTTATTGCTGTATATATACATAAATATACTTCAAGCTTAATGGTCAATGCGGTCTTACTGTAAAATCTTAATTATATTTATGATTTTCTAATATTTATTTAGACAATGTTTAAAATTAATTTGAAATAATTTCATCTCGAAATTTTGTTAAAATCTAGTGGTTTGTATAGGAAAAAGATTTTCTCGGAATATTTCTATGGAAAAAAAGACACCAAAATTTAAGGGTTTTCGTCAAAATAAGTTTATATTAAGTCGTAGAGATTTATAGAAATATATCAATAAGTTCATTTAATGTGTAATGTTTATTTTATTCTTATTTGTTTTCATTAGCGTAACACATTAACATCAACTGTAGCCACCTCAACTAATGCTTCAGTAGGACCCAGTCCTTTAGCTTCTATGTTTGGAAGTGGGGCCAATGGCAACCTGGCAATACCTCAAAGTCTAGAACAATTATTAGAGAGACAATGGGAGCAAGGATCACAATTTCTGATGGAACAAGCCCAACATTTTGACAGTAAGTTTTTTTTTTTTTTTTTTTTTTTTTTTGTAATAGAAATTGACACCAATTGAATCTAATGTATTTGTTTTTCTAATTTTATTTAAGTTGCCTCTCTATTGTCATGTCTACATCAATTACAAACGGAAAATGTACGTTTAGAAGAACATGTTTCAAGTTTAATAGCAAGACGGGATCATCTTTTAGCCGTTAATGCTAGATTAGCCATACCTTTAAATACCAATACAACACAGAGTCAAGGTAAGTAGGATGTGTAACCACAATCAAACGCACCCTCCTTTTGCAACCCAGAAGATTGGATCTTTAAAGAGAATAAAGGGATAAAAGTTAACAAAACATATACTAAAATTTCTTACCAAAAATTCCCAAAAACTCTGTGTCTGTTTCCTCAACATTCGCAAACTCGGCTCTAACAAACAAAGAACAAAAACGTACAAAACCAATATAATATTTTAGGCATATTTACAAAATATTTAAAAATTAATTTAATATAAATTTATACATATGTAAGTCTTGGCTTTATTTAAACTCGTACTAATACTTCATTCATAGTACTCTTAAGTTTTATTTACTCTTTAAATTTTTAACATTTTAAATACAGTTTTCAAATTTATTGAAATCATTAATTTATACAAAACAAAACAAATTTAAAACGCAATGTATATACAAAATAAAATGTTAAACGCGAAATTTTTAAACTTGGAAAGATAATGTATAAAACTGGGAATGATAATGTGTAATTAGATTTGCAGAAAAAAAAAAATAAAAAAAAATTTATACTTTTTATCCAATACAAAGAAAGTAGCATTTGGTCGAAATCTAACTACATATAATCACTACGATTTCTCTTAAAATTACAAAAACCCTTCTTTTTAACTTTATAATAATTTGTAATAAATTGTAATCATACTTTTTTTGTTTTAATTCTAACCTAATTTTAAATACCATACATATATTTTAAGCATATTATTATTTAGCTTATTTTCTTCATATAAATTTCTTAAATTTTATTTGTTTAAAAAATAAATAAAAGTTTATCTATTTTATAAATTAAATAAAAAAAAAAAAAACAATTCAATAAAGAATAATTCTTTACAAACAAAAAAAAATAAACATTTTCTCGTTCTTTTATATATTTATTTATTTTTTTATGGTGGCATTTTTTATATTGTATTCACTCTTTTCCTGAATGGCTTGGTTAACAACTGGATCTTAAATTATCTCATCTCATTCTCACTTTTATAATTTACTCACATGCACTTTTTTATTGTAAATAAATATGTCTTGGCAGTTAAGGAATTTATTTATCCAATAGATTTTTAAAAAAAAAACTTACAAATGAAGAAATTATACTTACATAAATACTTTTACGTGGGGAGTTTGGCAACTCCGTGACTTTTTGCACTTTGGTCGTAATTAACTAAAAATCAACACAGCTCCTGTCAACTATCATCTGTTCATAGATTACTTTAAAATTTTGAGCAAGCTGCGACATTTAGTTTGTGTTTGACAGCCATTGAAAGCAGACACCCTCGAGAATTTTTGCATGGAAAAGTCATCCGCGTAATGGGTGTCATGATTTCTCACACTCGACCATAAGCGCAACCGTGTGACCACTTCAAAGGAGTGTTTGTCGATGTTCAACCACAATCCGAAAAAGTTTTTGCACCGTTTCATAACTGTGGATGAAAAATGGATCCATCACAACACACCTGAGACTAAGGTACGCTCAAAGCAGTGGACTCCTGCAGATGAACGTGCACCAAAGAAGCCCAATGTGGTTCTGTCGGCCAAAGAGGCCCTGGCGACATGCATGCGGTGGATGGATGCGGTCTCATTCACATCGCTTATCTTGAAAAGGGTACAACGATCATACAGATTCTCGACATTGATTTGAAGCAAAAACGAAAATATCCGAAAAATAGTGCTCTTCCACCATGACAACGCACCTGCGTGCACTTTCTTCTCGCCATAGAATATTCTCGATATTTCGCCCCCTGCGACCATTTCCTGTTTGCAAACCTGAAGAAATGGCTCGGCGGTAAGATATTTGGGCGAATTAATTTGAAAGGAATAAAAAAATGTAAAAACGCTGGACAAATTGTGTCCAGCTGAAAGGAGACTATGTTGAAAAATAAAATTCTTTTTTGTCGGAAACTACAACTTTTATTAAAAAAGTCACTGCGTTATCAAACCGCCCTTGTATGTTTTGAAAAAAGAGTTTTAAAGAATTTATTATTTTTAAGCAAATTAACAAATAATATTATTGAAAAAATAAACATTTTATTTAATCAAAGTTAACAAAAATTGTCATTATTTTTATGATATGAATTTTTCAAACTAAGGAGCATAATTTGATAAAGACAGTATTGGTATGCAAATCTGTAACTTCGGTAACAAAATTTTGTTTCGATGTGCTATAAGTACGAACAGGCGGTTTCACATAAGTAGATCCAAAACATGAATAGATGTTTTCACAACACTTTTTTATGTGTGAAATGGTGAAATGCATCTTTCAACAAAATTTTTGCTGATGCTCTGGGGTTAATAAATACGTCTGACTGTGATATTATTTTAAGCTGATTACTTGTTATTAATATATGTTCAATGTAATTTTTGTTTTTTATGTTGTATGTAAATTAAATTCATTTATAAATGTGATAAATAATACTCATGTTACTAATTTCCTTGAAAAAGTCAACAAAGAATTGACGAAACGTCGGAAAGAAATGTAATTTAAATGCAGTTTTATTTACATTAAAAAGCTTAGGCCGTATTAGCTTATTTTGAAATAAAAGAAACGTCGACATTTAGTTTTAGTATTTATTTTTAAATAACATCGTTCTAAAAATTAATAATTGAAGAGACTTCCCGCAATAGCTTTCGAATTTAAATCAGATCTTAATGGAAACAAAAGATACTAAACAACTTTTTAGATTTTTTCAAAATCATTGAATCGGACATCAAAATCTTCCAGAACGTTTTCCATATCTACTTTGTACTTTTCAAGATTGCAAATGAAATAGGATATTTTTCTAAATGGTCCATCACATTGGCAAAATGACTACTTTGTCTTAATTTCGAAGTTATAAATCTAGTAGGCATATTTCATAAATCGTAATGTAAGTTATAACACAAAATATGATGTGAATTAAAAATTTAAATATAGTTTATGTTTATGTAAAATCTAATTTTACTGAGATCGACTAAAAATAGATCGGAGATCGACGTGTTCATCCCTGCAATATAATATCGATTTAAAATAGACTAACTTTCGATCCAGAGATCTGATGTCTCTTCTTAGGGCGATTTTTGATATATGGATTAACATTAATTACAAGTTTACAATAACAATGGTTTTTGTATTATGTTTGCTAGTTTCATCTAGTAATGTTTGCCGGCTAAACTCTAGTAACATTAAATATTTAATAAAAATTAAAAAATTAACAAAAAATCAAAATAAAATTAAATAATAGAAAAACAAATCAACAAAAACCTAATAAAGTTAAATTTTCGTTGTATTTTATGCAAATAAGAATTATTAATTTTAATTTTTAATTTAAAATATCACATACTTATATTAAAGTCTATTGTTTCCTCATCAACACCTTCATCCGCCCATAAAACGGTTTTAATTTCAAATTCTGATGTTTTATAAACATCATTAATATTAATTGAAATATTTACTTCATCAGGTATTTGATATCTTTCGCAACAGGAATTTTCTCTTTTCAATCCATTTTTAATGCGAAGTAAAGCATTAACTGAATGTAAAAACATTCGATTTCTAATTTTGGATTTGAAAAGGTTCATGTCTCTAATAACCCTTTCAACTTCAGCTTTTGAATAAGGGAGCGACAAAAGTTTAATAGGAAGATTAGCTATTTTTAGTATATTGCATTCAAAAGTAAAATTGAAACTTAAGATATTTACACTGTTAACAAATTGGGGTTTTTTTTAATAAAACTATTTTTTTGTTGAGAAAATAAAGATTTGGTGCCACTGATGTTAAAAAAAAGCACTAAGAACTAACTCGAACTATTTTCGCGTCGAAAATTTTAAAAAGCACTAAAAACAGTGCTTAAAGCACTGAGTTGACAACCCTGATTATTTTCTATTAAATCCATTTATTTAAAAATTTACAATGAAAATATAATTACAAAAGGCGCGTCATTTCGATTATTATTATTATTTTTTTTTTTTGTCAAATTTGCAAATAATATATTTTAAAAAAATAAAGCTGATCTTTAGTTAAGATGGTAATTCCACTTAATGGGCTGTACTTTAAATCACCACTCAAAAACAACATCTCAGCTATTTTTTTATTACTAGCATTTTGTTACATAATAGGTACATCTGTCACGTTTCTTTAAATTTCTAAACTATTTGACTAAAGAGTTAAAAACTTGAGTATAATCATACTGAATATAACTGACATTTACACAGAAAAAAAAAATACCTAGCCAAAGGTGTTGGCAGAACGACAATTATTAGCCCCCTGACCCCGAAATATACTTTCCTAAATGCCTGAACTCCGAATTATTTCATAACATCCGGTTTTCGCTAAATGCTTGCCTAAAAATGCAAACCTTTTTTTTTTGGCGAAAAATTCTTTTTGCACAGAACCCGTTATGACATCTGAAAAAAGCACTATATTTTCGATTTGCTATTTTTAAAAAAATTTAACGAAATCTAATGTTATGGCAATTTAAAGATTGAGCGGCGCTGGGAAACTCTGGAAATAGCAACTGCCAAAAGTAGTAATGAACTAAAAATGTGTTTATTGTTTGAAACCACATTGGCTTCCCTTCTAAATAAATCTAACGTTATGGCAATTTACATGTTGTGGTTTAAAAACTAAGATGCCGCTAGAGATCTCTAAAAATGGAACTACAAAATACTGTTCTAAAAATATGTGTACAGCTTAAAAACACATTATTTAAAATTGTATATAGAAATAAAATGTTATGCCAATTTACAATTTTTCTTAATTCGTGAACATGGTTTAGTGAAGATTACTAATCGAAAAATGTGTGCAGTGTCCAATCCCAAATATTGAATATTTTATTTCATAAGAAATTGTGGAGTTTTGAAAAATGTTTGCTGGCGAAACCATGTTTACAAGTTTTGACACGCGTTCCAAACGGTTCACAAACCGTTTTCGCTAACACAGGTAAAGCATTCAAAATAGTACGCTTACTGGCAAAATCCTAGATCCAATCCAGTATTTCTCCCTTCTTATGAACGAAATCAAATAAATCCACCGCGAAACTAATGTTGGGAAAGTCAAATAGAATATGTATGTATAGCTTATCAGAATTAACGTGGACTTAATACGATATTTGCTAACCTTTATAACAATAGTTTTGATTTGGATTATGATGTAATCGTATTTATTTATAAAAAAGTCAATGAAATGGCCATCAAATAGTAAAGTAAAAATTTTAATATAATTCAGCAGCCAAATAAATATCTTAATAAATTCCCACAAAGATTGGTATTTACAGCTGCGGTCATAGAAATAGTCCTTCAAAGGTCCAAAAAAGTGTATAGTAAACAAAAATATGATTGATTAATTGTTATGCTAACTTAAGTCAGTGTTAAGCACAAGCAAAGTTTCGATATACCCTAATGCACTCACTATATGGTCAGGGTATAATGAGTTTGTGACAAAAATATTTGACCCAGAGAATTACTTTTTGAGTCGATTTAACGATGTCCGTCTGCCTGTGCGTCCATGTAAATCTTTATACTCAAATATGAATATATAAGCTTTTATCGGACAAAATTGGTGAAAATTGGTGCATGTTCATACCTAACTAAAATTGTATTAAGATCTAGGTTATCATATATACAATAACGATCAAATTTGGTGTTTGTGTGTTTATTATACCCACCAATCAGTAGTTCAGGAAAATTTTTAGTCGTAGTCCCCGTATAAAAGCTGATACCCATCTTCCCTTCTTCTCTTAATTCTATCAAAATAAAAAATATTGCATAGATTTTTTTAAATTTGGTTTATATATGTTTTTTTTTTGTGGCCCTTTGTTCCCAATAGGAACCACACGACATAATATACAAATATATATATGTTTTTTAGATAATTACTGGACTTTACTAAATAAGGTCAGGATCGTTCCATTTTTTGGCATTGTCCTCATATATAAATAACATCAGATACGAACTTTTACACACATATCTGCACGCCACAAATTAATAACAATACTATTAAAATTTAATGTATGCTTATTTTCTATATCCAGTTATTTCCTCAGCAAAGTTGGATCCATGACCCTCATTCGAAACGTATGGTATAGGGTATCATATAGTCGAACTAGATCGACTATAAATTTCTTAATTGTTTTCATTTGAAATAGTATAAAATTTTTGATAAATAAAAAAAAATAAATAAAAATATAATAAGATAGCAACAACACATCGAAAAATTATCTCTTTATTCTCGATATATTGCACTTTATTAATATTCCTTAAAGAAAATACAACGAATTGTAACGTTATTGCAGCATCTACAGCAAGCAGTACAACAAGCTCAACTATACATGCAACAATAACATCTACGCCCACGCTGACAACACCCTCTGCTGCTACGGCAGCTTCCTTGACCACAGCAGCAACTACGTCAATATCTGGTAGTACATCAAGAGTACAAACTGGTGCTGTCACACAGTCAGGCAACGAACGAGGTAGTCGTTTAACAGCATCGTCGTCATCATCATCTTGTGCTAGTAGTAATATTGAAAATGGCTTAGATTTTAGACAATCGGCAACAACAACAACATCTTTAGGTGGAACAATGTCTGGTGGCGCACCGACTGTAATGAGGTATGTTAGATAATAATAATGGTATTCGTATGTTTAACTTTAGAATTCAATTCCTTGAACCAATAAATTTTTATTCGAAACTTTTAGCCTTGTAGTTTTTTGATCTTAGTCATTAATTAGTATTTTCTTCACCATTTTTAAATTTAATAATCGTATCTTACAATAACGAATATCTGGGATTTTATATTTTAATTTCAAAATCAGAGTAACTTAATTGAAAATAAGTTAAAATAAGGGAGGTGCGATTAATCGATTAATAAAAAACCTGATTTATCAATTCAATTGTTTAAAACAACCAAGGCAGGCAGGCAGATAAATACGAAAGGCTGGTAAAGAACTTTTCAGAGTGGTACACGCGTTACTTTTCCAGCCTCAAAATAATAATCCCGATTCGGTTCGACCGATTGTGTTTCGTTCAAATTCCAAGGTGGTTTAACAATATCAAAATGTTGACCAAAATGGCAAAACAATCAGTAAAGAACACAAATTCAAAAACTAAAGAAATTTTCACAAAAAAAAATGGGCACCATAATTAGTAATTGAAAGTTTCTCCATTTGGGCGATGTAGTCAACATGAAAAAGAAATTAGAATTGAAAAAATACTTTATACATAGATACACTATCCAGAGAAAGTTTCCGCTCATAAAGCCTAATTAATTCTTTTAAAAATTAAATATAAAAATTAAAATTAAAAATTTAAGCCAATATTTCTCAACAGTTTTATGATTTTATTCAATATTAATGTTATTGTAATTCTAGAAACTTAATTTCTCTTTATAATTCATAAAACAAATAAAATACAAGCAGTTTTCTTTGAAAAAGTGATTACGTACAATAGAAAAATTCTACGCAAGTAAGATTGTTAAATTTACAGCCAATAATACTTTAATACTTTAAAACCGATACTGAAACTTTAAATTCGAAAACCAATTAAATTTAAAGTTAATTGCTTTTCTTGTTGGCCAATTTCTATTATAATTTCTTGTTATTAAAAACAATGATCATATCTTCTATAGAAAGACTTAATCACTATTTGAAAAATTGCATTATTCTTTTACTAGAGTAGAAAACCGTTCCGTAAGTAATTCAGAGAACACCAATGACATTCATTATTTAACGCAGCCAGTGTTATAAAACCCAAACTTTGATCCCTATAAAAATGTTTTGCGACCTTAGAAGTCATACGATAATTCAAAACTAAAATATTCAAATGAATCTTGGCTAAAAACTTCCAGATATTTATATTAAAAAAAAACGAATTTTTAAATATATTTATCTGAATTAAATTTATTTTTTTTTTTAATTTTTAATTTTTTTTTTTTTTTTTTTGTTTTTATTTTTAATTTTTTTTTTTTTTTCATTTTAAATTTTGTCTTTAATCTTATTTTTTAATTTTTAAGGGTACGTTTTAAAAAAAAGTGTATTTTTTCAAAAGAGGGTAATTTTTGTAAAAAGGATACTTTTTGTTATATAGGGATAATGGTAAAAAAAAATATGAGGCAATACTACTAAACATAGCTCATGGTAGTTGTGTTTGTTGGTATGGTTAATATATTTTGCAAAATTTTTTTATGTCTTTTTTTGTAGCTGTGAATGTTCTTGTACAAAAAATATGTTCAACCACTAAAATATTACAAGAAACGCAGTGGGTTTGTTAATTTTTTAAGAGGTGTCTACAAATTTTAGGCCATATCTCAGCACAATAACGCTCGATTTACCCCATTTTAAATACCAACCTGCGCGAAATAATGGCAAACAATATTATCGTAACCTTACCCCAGGTAAATGGTTTATTTCGTGAATGAGCGTGATTTCAACAGACAGACATACAGACGGACATCGCTATATCGACTTGAGCTGTTATAAGGATCAGGAATATATACTTTATGGGATCTGAAATTAATTTTTCGATGCGTTACAAACGAAATGACAAACCTATATATATATATATACTCTCTGCACATTGGTGTGGAGGGTATAAAAAAGAAAAATTTTAGTAGCTAGTAAGATAGTCACAACGTTTTAAAACGTCTGCCAGTGGGTTTGATATTTATTGTACCAGCTTCTTAGTATCATCCAAGGATATTTTAGCCCCATTCGTCCAAGATGACAGTTTAAGTTATTCCTTGCTTGTGATCTTGTGTGTACGGATTCTGCGCTCCAACAAAGCCTATAAATGCTCAATTGGTTTGAGGTCGGGTGATTGTGGAGGCAAATTTAATAGTTTTGGACCGTTATGAAGTAACCAAAAACACACAACCTGCGCAGTATGCTACAGATCATTGTCTTGCTGAAAATAGAATTGGGCAGGCAGTTGACGCTTCAACACAATAATCAAGTCTATCAATATATTCCACGCCTTTAACTCCATTTTCCGACATACACCCCAACACTAAAACACCTCCGCCACCATGCTTAATAGTAGATGAGAGAGAGATTACGTGCCTCCAAAATGCTAGAGGCTTATTTAGATGTTCGTTTGCGAACGCTATTCGTTTCATACGGTTTCGCAAGAAAACGAACGGTTTTTTTCTTGCCACTCGGCCATGATAACCAGCCCACTTTAATGCAGTATCACTGCAAATTTACTTTTGAAATCTGTCTTGAACATCTGCTATTTGAGAAGCCATTAAACAGGAGTTTACCTTTCCAGAGAGGTAGTATTTCGTATTTCCCGATCAGTTAATTTCTTTTGGCGGCCGGATCGAGGCTTTGAAGTGATAAATCCTAGCGGTTTGAAGGATTTAACATGTATCAACTGACAATCTTAGACCCAGATTTTGAGATATCAGTTAAACCTAGTTTTGTTAAACCCAGAATTTATTCATCAATTCCTTTATGAATTTGGGCATGTCTGAAAAAAATAATTCTCGGTTTAACTAAACTAGGTTTAACTGACATCTCAAAAACTGGGCGTAACTCTGTCAATAAGACTTCCAATATCCCGGAAACTTTTGCCACCTTCTCTTAACTTTAAAATAATGTTTCGTTCGCCTACGCCTACTTCTTTAACCTTTTTATTCATATGAAAAAAATTTACATAAAACTGAATATCAGAAAATAAATATTTCAGTTAAAATATTATAAATCGTACGTACTTTCAGCCTCTATCACAAAAACAAACAACTTTCTTTACGATGTCAAAATTAGAAGAAATATCAGATTTGTGTCGTGAGCGGAGATATTAGCTGTACGTCCTCCTGAAGCGTAACGGCAAAAGTACCGTTAAATTTGCAATATAGCAATAGAACTCCGTGAAATTTTGCGTTCGCATATTCTATGAAACACTTTAAAAAAATTTTAATTTTTAAACTTTAAGTTTCTATAATAATGTAAGTCATTGCGAGCGGAGACTTTTTGTGGCAAGTGTATTTTTGAAAAAGAATCTAACAAAGCCCTTTTCGCTAAAGTTGGCAAAACGTTCCAAATTTTTTCGAGTTCAAAAAATTTTTGAATCAAGGTGCACAGTAGCTTTAACCCAATGAGCTTGAAATATATTCAATTTTATAAAAAATAGTTAATTTTGTAAATCAAGCACTGGCATTATCCTTTTTGCTAAAACTGGTAAAGCATACAAAGCAGATCTATGCGAGTTCTTTAAACTTATTTCATTTCAAAAACAGTTTTAAATTTAGCACAACTTGAGAGATTTTTTAAAGAGTTTTAAATCAGTGCTTTTCTGACAATATTTTTGTACCATTGGCAATAAGTGCTTTGCCATTGCTTTGCGTTTTGAACTATCAGCGATTTCTGTCTGAGTGTGAATGTATTTAATTTAGTTCTGCGATCCAATTTCACCCAACATAAGTATTTGGATTTGTTTTGCCTCAAAAATTTTGTTTAGCAGTTTCTGCAAAGTATGGTGATTAATTACCCTAAGATCCAATTTATCATATACATATAGTATATCCTGATCAAATCATTGTTTATTATGCCATCAGAATGTTGCTTTGTTGAACCATTGTTAATTATAGTCGTCATATAAAGCTGTCTCCGATATTCACTAAAATCTAACTAAAGACATGTAATATACACTGACGCTCACTTGAATGGCGCCCCTCGTATAATTTATTTTCAAGCACCATTGCTCCCAAACCAATAACGCGATTGAGTTTAATTTTTTTTTTATCAAAGTTTATTCAGTTCTAAAAATTATAGCAAATCGTCGTAGTTGACATATTTTATGCGAAAGTATTTTTTTTTTTTTTTTAATTTGAACAATACTGGTAAAAAGTTAAGGTTGTTATTTGGCTCACTTGAATAGAACCCCTTCATAAAAAACATATTTTTTACTAAGTGACGTCTTAAAAATAAACTTATTGTGTAATGAACTTATGTAATAAGAATTTTTACATTATTTAATAATGAGTGTTTCCTCTCTGATTTCGGATAACCTTATAAATTCTATTTGGTAGAGAATCGAACAGTTTCTTGATATAATTTTGCAAAATACAAGACCAGCCGTGTTTAATTGCTTCAATTAATTAATTTTTATCAGAATACTGCTTCCCTGACTCATACACTCTGCGTGGCAGGCTTCTCCAAACATTTTCAATAATGTTTAGGTCAGGTCATGGTCGTCAATCCAAGATTTGACGACTAGCAGTGTGGATTGGGGCATTATATTGTTGGAATTTCCACTCCAAGCCGATAATAGTTCAACTACCAACTGAGAAGCCTTTTCCAGCACGATTGTGTATGATGCCGCGTTCATTCTGGGCGTCATAAACTGCAACTCGAAGGTGCCATAATAAGAAATGGCTCCCCATACCATGACACCACCTTCCCGGCTGTATAAACGGTTTAGCACATGTTCCTCGTTGCGCAGATCGTGGAAGTAATAATTATAGCTATCGGGGCCTTTCAAATTAAATTTCTTTTCATCCAAAAATATTACACGATACCACTCCATACTCCACGTCATGTTGGCACGGCAAAAGTTAAGACGATACTCCTTACCGGGTATAGCAAGTGGAGGTTTTTCTTTAATTTTAAGCGTTGCATATGTGCGGCATTGGAAATTTCCCGCTTTACAGTTGATTTACATCGGATTTGAATCGTGTGAATTTGACGCATGGCTTCTATTCATTTTATCCAATATTTTCTGAATTGATAGTCACACTCCTTATAAGTCTTAATTTTGGCTCTTTCTTCGACATCTAATGCTTTTGCGCGGCCCATATTGGTTGCAATTAATTAATTACATTTAGTGACACGCAATGGTTCCTTCCGGACATCATGCCAATATCCGCAAAAAACCATCTGGCCCATCCAAATTCGTCGGAAAATATATCATAAAGTGGTTTGATTCAATAGCAACGTAGATGAAAACTGAACTTACCGTTTACCAATTGGTGTACGTACATGGTTTAAATAGCAAAATTAAGTTTAGCTTCCTTGTGGCGCTTTGTTATCTTTTGGAATTTGTCTGCTTCTAAAATTCTATAATTATTGTTACGTTTTAAACTCTTCCAGATGGCTGCCTTTGACACATGGACGAGTTAGTGACTTTACGTGAAATACGCTTGTTCGTATCGTATATTAAAAAAAAAATTTGTGCAGCACAAAGCCTGCATACTGATTTTCCGATCCTATAAAGCGATAATTTGACCTTGCTCAAATTCAGAAAGCTGCGTGATGACTTCAAATACCGAAAAGACACTGACGACACTACCAGATATGATCTTAGTAAATGACCTTTAATTGTGAAATACTTACAGTTTTGTTATTGTTGTTCTATAAGTGTACCATTAGTCCAAAAAAGATCATCTCTTGTTGTCTGTACTCTTCAGTTTGCCTAGAAAGTTTTCTTACTTTGCAGTCCATCGTTCTGGAAATATAATAAAAAAAAATTGAGTGAACTTATAATTGTGAAACACGAGTCACGTAAATTTGGTTTATAATTATTTGGTTATGTCCATTAGTGGCCTCAGCCAGTATGGTTGGGATCTGACCATTAGGATATTGTTAGTCGGCCTTGCACATGTTTTTATACCCTATACCACTATGTGGTTTGGGTATAATGACTTTGTGCTGCTGTTTGTAACTACCAAAAATATTTGACCTAGACCCATCTTTTATTATACCGATCGAATCAGAATCATTTTTTGAGTCGATTTTACATGTCCGTCCGTCCGTCCGTCTGTGTGTTCTTGTAAACTTTGTAATCAATCGGCAGGTGCCAAATATGAATATATTTTTATGAAATTTGGTATATAAGCTTTCATCGGCCATGGGATGAACGCTATTGAAATTGGTGAGAATCGGTCCATGTTCAGACCTAGCGCCCATACAAATGACCCCTATGAAATCGACATAAATTTCCATAAGATCCGAATTGTCATTTAGATCTTATGCCGTTTTCTTTTCTGATAAAAAATGTCGCATTTTATTTGCACTTTTTTTTAAAAGAGTATTTTTTTATATATTCTGAATTAAGAGCAACCATATCTGATACATCAATCGAAAGGTCTCAAAGTACTGTGATAATAAAATACAAAAAAGTTTGGTTATTATTCTCTTTGAAGTCATAGGGTGAAAATATACAAAAAAGGGGAACAATGGGTAAATATTATCGGACTACGACTTGAAAAAAGTCAATGGCTACAATTTTTTTGCGATTTGCGAGGGCTCGACTTTGAGACCCTATCGTATAGTCGGTCTTACTTGTTTCATTTATTTTCTTTTTATATTATTATGTTCACAAAACGTTTTTAATATTGAATAAAATTATCGAAATTTAATTATTAA
The DNA here is from genome assembly GCA_963682025.1 of Cordilura impudica. Lineage (NCBI taxonomy): Eukaryota > Metazoa > Arthropoda > Insecta > Diptera > Scathophagidae > Cordilura > Cordilura impudica. The sequence goes on from OY821517.1 coordinate 250,076,018, forward strand.
AAACTCTATCGTAGTTTTGGGGTAATTTTACATGAAATGGATAAATCAGAGAGTTCGAATAATCGATTTATTGCACATCGTTTTTATATTGTGAAAAAACTATTGAAATAAATTATAAAACAAAATATTTAAATTAGAAAGCTTTAATTGAAATTAAAATGCAAAATTTTAAAACTAAATGGTGTAGCTTATTTAGTACTATTTCTCTTTCTCTTTTTGTCCTTTTTATATCAACTAACTACCTTAACGCGCTCTTCTACTAAATATAATGCTCTCTCGTTTTTATATGTGTATGCGCTTAATATTTCTATTTTATGCAAATTATGTTGTGTTGCCTTTAGTAGACATCCGGCTTCAGCAACAACGGCAGCACAAATAGCCCCAACTAGCACGGCTCCATCTCAAAGTAATAACAACAGCAATGTTGGCACCATGATGTCTACAATGTCATCATCGTCAGCGTCACTAGTAAACTCAGCAATAGCAACAACTACAATGCCACCAACATCAGCGAATCGTTTAACACAGCAACATCATCATATGCATCATCAACAACAGCAACATCATCATATGCAACACGTTGCTAACACAATGCACCAATCGCAACAACATCTCCAACAACAGCAACATCATACGCACTTATCTTCTCATCCTACAGCACATGCCCCTCATGCTATACACCATGAACCTCATCCTATGACCACATCCCGTATTGGAGGTAATGTAAATATAAATACTACCAACAGGACTGACAATCGCTTAGGTGGTTACTCCTCGTCCTCCTCCACTACAACTTCGGCTTTAATAAATGAATCTGATTATCAAAATGCTGCTGGTGGCCTAGGTGGTGGTGGTGGTACGTCAACTATTACTTCTCATACATTACAAAGCGGTCCTAGTATAAAAAAATCTTGTATTAATGATAATAATTGTGGCGGCGGAGTTGGTGCAAATATAAAAACTTCCACTTCTTCCTCCTCTAGTGCCGCAAATTATCCAGGGCTATATAAGCCTAATCTTCAGGTAGTTTGGCAAAAAAAAAACCGCCATTTAATGTTAACCAACAGAAATATTGAAGATGTTTTAAACACATTTTATTTTAAACTCATCTCATTCATATAATGCTTATTTAGTTTTGTATTATATTCTACGTAAATGTTTAGCTACATTGTGGCGCTACATTAACAAGCGAGAGAGATTTGTTTTGTTATGTTGTTAAAGAAAAGAGGAGATTTGAGCTCTCTTTTTGGCGCGTTTCTTTTTTTTTTTTTTAACCCCACTCATCACCTCATGTGTATATAAAATGAAAACATCATATCTGGCAAATAGTGTTCCTTTTATTGTTTAAGTTTAAGTTTATTGTCTCTCAAAATTTTACATAATCATCACCACCAAAAAACCACAACCGTTTAAATAAATATAAACACCCAACAAGTACCCCCATTTTCCCTCCAGCAATTTATTCGTTTAATGTTCAATATTTACTTATATATAAAACACATTGCAACTCATTAAGGAGAATAAATATAAGAGAAGATTAATACATTTTCAAATATTCCTTTTCAAGGGAATCAGAAAACAAATTTCAAAAATGTTGTTAAGGAATCGTGATCGATTGCTTAATAGCAACGCAAAAACGCAACTTCTTTTATATTTATAAATACTTCCTTTTTACAGAACGAAATAAAATAAAATAGGAATAGGTCATTAAAATATAACGAAAAGACAACAAATCTAGTCTATTCTAAGGTAAAAATCAAAAACCAAATGAATATCTAAAAAGATTTTGAGAAATCCATGTATTTTTTAAATCTATTTTCGATAGAGAAGTTTTAAGGAAATTCATATATGTATTTCTTTAGAAAGTCTTTCATAGATCTCGTTTAGAAAATGCATATATTATTTGTTGTTCTCCTAAAGATTTAAACAACTCTTTGCCAAATAAAAATATTGGTTTGAAGGTTTGTTTTATTTTAAAAAAGAGGACTCAAAATCATCAGTATGTGCGTCCATATAAAACTTGTACGTCAACAACAGATCTCAAATGTAAATATATTTTGATACCTACATAGATATTTTACTATATATTCAAACGGTATTTATATAAAAAACTTAAAATGTTCTGGGTTTCACTTTATTAATGTTTTAACTCATTATTTTCGATCAGAAGAATCTCAATGAAAATAATTAGAGTGTATTAGAAATAAGTCCGAAATTAGAACATAAACAAATACTTTAGAAAAATGTAGTTGAGTTTTCTTTTCAAAAAATATTAATTCTTAAACCCAAAATCAATATATCAAAAGCAACAAAAAAAATCTGTATTATAAAATTGGATATATTGATATATGTATATATGTACATACATATATACATATAGTATATAAATAATTCAACGTATAAAATTACATCATCTAAATCTGCGTGATGGATTTTTCACAATTATATAAATTCTTAAATTGTGTCAATTTTCGATCATATATGATCGCTGAAAATGTTTTGTCTTTTAAGGAAATTGTGTTTAAATTATTTTGTTTGGATAAGCGTTTAGAATTTCCTAAAGATTGCTAGTGATAATGACTTGTCAATCGGCAAAAAATTTTTCATGAAAAATAAAAATATAATTTTAAAAATAGTGTTTTTATGAGAATTTTATAATGATGACAATTAAAAACATGGTTGCAACCTACAATCGTTTCTATTGTGTCAAAAGAATAATTTTAAATCATTTGTTTATAGTTAAAAAAATAAAGATAAGTTTTCGGTTTCAAGAAAAGCATGTTCCGAACTGCTTTAAGTCATTATAAATATGGTGGCATACACATTTTTAAGCACCAGTTTTGCATATACATATGATTGAAGAATTTTTTATATTGAATTGGAAATTATAAGATTCCAAAACTCACAATAAATTGGCAGATAGCCAATTATACTTAGGTATATATATATAACACAGAAGACTATGGTTTTTATAAAAGGTAAGATGGTATTTTTCCAAACAAAGTTTATGCAGAATTCACTGTCTTTTATTCATTTTACAACTACTGCACGAGAAGTTATGTCACATATGCCAGACCATGAGCCAAATTTTGAGCTTTTTATCGTTGTTATATGATTGTCATTCGTAACATTGACCAGAAAACAGAAAGTTAGCTTTGGAATAGGTCTTATAATTCAAAATAACATTAAAGTAGATTAATTTTTTTACGTAATATCTTTCTTACTCTAATTTCTGCAATTTTTGCATTTTTATCGCGATTCTGAGCATTTTTAACATTATATGTTTAAAGATTACGTTTTTGCTTTATAGTTTTTTGCAACTCCAAATTTTCCGACAATATCCCTTTGCGAAATGGTTAGGTTTTTGCCTTCAAACTTTTATCACCTGTTCAGAATTTTGGAATCCGCATATTTTATTCATACCGAAGAAGAAATAATGAATGAACGTCATTTGTAAAAACAGTAAAAAAAAATGTGTTCTAAATTATTATTAACACTAAATAAAAAAGATTTGACACCGTATGAAACTGTTCCGTGACCTGAAATATACATTTTTTTAATTTATAGGATATCTGTTGGTTCAAAAACATTTGGTAAAACATCAATGTACGTACACAAACAAACAAACAAACTTAAGGAAATTATAAATAAATATTACCCTTAAATTACTCAATTACAAACAATTTTACGTTAATTTTTATTAGAATATTTTATAAAAAAAAAAAGAAAATCTGTGGACATACAATAATAATAATATAAAAAAAATCTTTAAAAAGAAAAAACAAGGTGGTAAATAATATAATTTCATAAAAATTCACAAATTTATTTTCTAATTTCAAATTCATTATAAATTTTAATAACAGTTACTATCCAATTTCATTACCATTTTTAATTAGCATTCTCAAAAGGTTTAATTAATGCAATGCTAATTAAAAAATCTCATATGTGAATATATCCAGGGATGCCAACTTTAAAATATCAAATAAATAATTAAAAAAAAACACTCAATTTTCCATTTTTTATTTTTGCCTTTCACAGTAAAAGCCCTATTACCCTGAATGCTTAGAGATGAGAATAATTAAATTTCGCTTGATATTATTTTTATTGATTCTCATTTATTTATTTTCAAATTATCAATTCAAATAGAATAGAATAATCAATTCAAATAAAATAAAGGAAAGTATATTTTCTGTGAATCGCCGAATAAAAAAAATAATTTCTCTTTTGAAAGAGAAAAAAATAAAAAAAAAAACTAAAAATTACATTTTTTGACGACCGAACCCCGCCTTACACTTACCCACCCCACCCGACCGAGGGGCACGCCCCCTTAACGTGGGGATTGCGTACACACCATGGTCCGAACCCTGGCGGATTCCAAGAGTTGGCAAGTAGATTGTGTGGTCGTAAATCAGCTACACACTATGTCATCAGCTGATATTAGGAATAGACAAACTTAAAAAACATAAAGAACAAAAAAATAGTTAATTGAGGTATTCAATTATATCGCGCTTTAATTGCAATACATTACAATTAAAATCAACGAAATTGTGTAACACATAATCACGACAAATTCTACGGAAAGGATAAGAATTAGCGTAATTAGTCCCAAATTAGTCCAAATGAAGCGGATTAAAATGTCTTGTGAATCTACAAGGTATGTTAAAATTCAAATTTGATAAAAGAAACTCCGAGTCAACGTCACCATTCGCAAGGTTGAAAACAAAGGTGACACCCAACATGGTCCTCCTACTCTCAAGAGTTGGTAGTCTGAATAAGCTTTAGTCTATTAGTGATGGTAAGTCATCATAACTCCAACCTAAACCACGTAGACAGAATAGCAAAAACTTTTTCTGCACAGATTCAATTGCATTGGCGTGAACCTGATAATATGGATTCCATATTATTGATGCATATTCCAAAATTGATCTTACAAGTGCTGTATAAAGCTGTTTGGTAACATATGGATCTGAAAACTCCTTAGCACATTTTTTAACGAAACCAAGAGTAGATCTTGCCTTATTGACAATCATACTAATATGACCAATGAAGTCAAGTTTCCTATCCATAAGTACACCAAGATCCAGAAATGTTTGAACGGTATCCAATACTATTCCATTAATGTAATACTCGTTAGAAATTATCCCCTTTCTGTGAAATGCCATATGTTTACATATCTTTAGATTCAGTTCCATCAAGTTTTTATTACACCATTCAACTAATAAATCAAGCTCACGCTGAAGAGTAATATGACCATTTATGTCATTGAAACTCTGAAATAACTTAACATCATCTACATACATAAGGACGTTGCAATTCGAAATTACAGTTGGAAGATCATTTAGGAATAGTAAAAAACATAACGGATCCTTTGAGATTTAAACGTGAGATACGATTCAATCCACAAAATAATAGATTCATGTATGCCAATGAGTCTTAGTTTGTGAAGTGAAATATTATGATCCACCCTATCAAAAGCTTTATTAAGGTTAAAAATTCTTTGTATTCTACACAAAATAATAATTTTTAATTTAAAATAGCAGATACTTATATTAAAGTCTTTTCCTCATCATCACTTTCATCCGGCCATAAAATGGTTTTAATTTCAAATTCTAATATTTTATAACCATTATTATTACTATTATTTAAAATATTTACTTCATCAGGTATTTGATATCTTCCGCAAAAGAAATTTTCTTTTTTTTTTTCAATCCATTTTTAATATGAAGCATTAATTGAATGTAATGACGTTCGATTTCTAACTTTGGATTTGAAAACGTTCATGTCGGTAAAAACCTTTTCAACTTCAACGTTTGAATAAGGGAGCGATAAAAGTTTAATAGCGATATTAGCTAAAGCTTCAAATGGATTTAAATCAGTTGCGTCCTTATATGATTTCACTTCATTCCAAAATCAATTGTGAATTCAACATTTTGCATTTCTTGACAAAATTTCAATATTAGATTCGACTTGTGTGGCTAACAGCAAATTACAGATTTGGTGTTAGTGATGTTAAAAATAAAGCACTAAGCACTAACTTGGAAAATTTTCGCGTCGACTATTTTAAAAATGCACTAAAAGCAGTGTTAAAAGCACTGAGTTGACAACCCTGTATATATCCATGCAATACGAGTAAATACATGAAAATCTTACTAAATTTTTAGTAATTCCCATTTTCATGTGCATCAATTACCTTACTAGTATGGTTATGAACCTGATACCGTAACTCATGTTATAGGGTATCGTAATTTTATTGTAGATATGTAATTTACACTGCATTATAAATAAAATCTTCAAAAGAACAATATTGATTTAAATTAATAGATCTCTCAAAAATCTTTCAATTATTTTAGACATTTAAGTGATTAAGAATAAACTTAAGAATTTTGTTTGTCTTTTCGTTATTTTCGTAAAATTATGTACCAAATTTCATTTATACATATGTATGTATGTATATGTAACTAATTATATTTTGTACATATTGTGAAATTATATAAACATATACATATTTCTCTTTTTAAACAGTCACATCTAAAACGAGACGATAACATACCAAGGGCCAGCTGAAATTTATATTCACATGAATCGACTTTTAAACTGAGAGAGAAGTGTAATATGCAACATAATAATCCATATAATGATATTCACACAAATCAAAACCAAAAGGCTACTTTAGAGAATATGGATTCAAAAACCAGTGAAATAATAGCACTTTCATCTGAAGATGATGATGTTGATAATGAAAAAGAAAAAGTAACAACATATAACAAAGATAACAAAACTGAAGAGCCGACAAATAGTAAAGCCCAAACTAATAATATCGCATTAGTTATCAACGACAGTGATAGTGATTCATTGCAGTCACAATCGTCGTCACAACATTCAGAAAACTATGAAGCTGAAGATGAAAATGAATCGGAAATGAAAGCCAAACAACAACAGCAATTGCAGTCTTCATCCCACACACATCAGCAATTGCAACAAGTCCAAAGATTTTTAAAAAGTTTTAATGCTAATAATATTGAAATGGAAAAATCTTCTCTAACCGAATTAAGAAATTTCAGGCAAACAGCCAAACATTCAAGTTTATCAAAACCTGGAAAATTTAATATATCAACAAAATTTTTGCGCAAATCACGTAATAAATTAAAGTCATATAATTTAAGTTGCACTCCAACTGTAATGCAATCGAATCAGAATTTAAATAACAATATTGATGAATCAATAGCAAAATTAAAAGATTTTTCAATCGATTCACTATTAAATAATTAACACCAATAACATAGAAGAAGTCGTATAACAGCATTTCATTATTTAATATTTTATAAATTACATTGATTTGGTTATTGTTTGTTTTTTTTTACATACTATATTGTTTATATGAATTTAAGAATTAAAAAAAATAAATTGTCTTTTTGAAATAGTCTAATTTGAAACAGAGTAAGGTATTCTAAACCAATTATAAAATTAAATTTATTTAATCTTGCGGACACATTTTTAAAAGAACATTGATTAAAATATATATAAATATATTTCGATAATTTTGGAATTATATTGGACTATTTTAAAATTTAAATGGACATGTAAAAAACAATATTCTATTATATAAAAAAAGAAATTTCTGTGTTCCAGATTTGTTTATTAATTAACAAATGCTTATTTGAGAAAGTAGTACGTTTTAGGTACTAAATAATTACAATATATGTACATGTATATTCAACTTTTTTATATACATTTTTAAGACTTATCAAACAGTGTTTTAAGTTAGTTTAAATTAATAAATTAAAGTTGAAACAATAGCAAAATAATAAATCCTGTATTAATTTACCAAACATCAAACCACCATTTACCTAACCTCTCCATCCTATTTTATTTTATTTTTTTTTTACGATACTCTTATAGAATATACAACGTAGTGTTATATTAATCTTTAAAAATTAAACGTATTAAGCTACAAAGTTATAAAAAACACCAAGCAAAAATTAACACATTACTTAAAAGTAATGAAATTATTGTGAATTTGGTATAATCACCAATGAATTGTAACAATAGCTTGTCATACAACGTAAGAATTCTCAACACAAGAACAGCTAAATTAACATTACCATTTTTAAATGTAGTTGGTTATCATGTATGTATGTATGAAATAAGCTACATATTGATACTTATATCATATTTTGCTTGGGTACTTAACGGAATATGTAATATGTTAATTCATTAGTTTTTTTTTTTTTATTATGTACATTTATTTAATTTTAAAATATGTATATGAATCGATAAGATGTTTTTTTTTTTAATTTTTGATTGTAATAAAACAAATTTAAAATACGTAAAAATAAAATTTAAAAATATTTGAAGAAGGTGTCTGTTATAAAATTTATTTACTGTGCAACCATTTATAATCACCACCTCAGAATTCATGAAAAATTGCTACAAATGTGACCTTACTTGATGAAGAAGTATTTAAAAACTTGGACCTCTTGCTCTTATAGTTCCCGAAATATGGTGACGTGAAAACTTAAAAAAAAATAAAAAAATCTTATAAAGGTGGGTCAATATTATTATGATTATCTGTAAAAATGGTTCATCAACAAGTTGAGTTGAAGTGTCTTTTGGAAAGTATTACTAGCGTTACAATTGAGGTGCTTTTCGCACTTTTTATACCCTACACAATGTGGTTAGGGTATAATGTCTTTGTTCTGATGTTTGCAGCTACCAAAATATTTGACCTAGACTACCCATCTTTCATTATAACGATCGACTCAGAATTAATTTCACTTATTAACTTTTTCAAATCTGCAGGCAAAAAAATTAATAGAAATTAAACTCAGATTAGGTTCAGATTAGGTTTTCCAATTTTCTAAACGCATGGTATAGAGTATCGCATTGTCGGTCTAGACCGAATATAATTTATTTACTGTTTGTTGTCTTTTTTAGCTCTCCGCACCCGACTTCTTTTCGTGAGTACACATTTAAAAAAAGCGGGTATTTATAGTGCTTTTTAGTATTTTTCACAGTACTCTTGATAAATATTTTTGTTTTTATACACAGTGTGTCCAAGTAAACCTTGTAATCAAAGTAAAGGTCGCAAACATGAATATATTTCGATGATGTGTAAACTTTGATCGGTCATAGGACGAACGCTATTGAAATTGGTGAAAATCGGTGTATGTTCAGTCCTAGTCTGAAGATCTAAATATCAAAACTATCGTATAAATCTCGGTCAAATATGGTTTGTGCATGTTTATTACAACCATTAATTAGTACATTAAAAATAAACTCTGTATTACCATTTTTAGTCATAGTCTAAAAATCTTAAATCTACAAAAAAAAAACTGAAGTATTGCACAGATTTTCCTCAAATTTGATTTGATCAGAATCGGTTCATTCTTCGACCTAGTCCCCATATAAATATAGCATCCGATAAGATATTTTTTATATCGGCAGCCGACAAATTTATAACAATGACACATAAATTTGGTTTATGCTTATTTGCAATGTCCAATTAGTTGGACCTTAGGGTCCGGTATGTAACCACGGTCTAGATCGACTATAATTTTCTTGTTTTGTATTCTAGATTTTTAAGATTTTCTACAAAATTTAAAAAAAAAATTGCTCGGTGTTGTTAAATACATATTCAGTTTGATATGGATTTTCCTATATATTTTTCAAAATTGGGTTACGTTCGTTTCTTATATCCATAACACAAGGGAACAATGGTTCTGTTGATTAAGAACTGAATATTGTTTTTAAGGTTATTTGGGACGCTGAATCCAAATCTGCCCTTGGTTTTTTTCTATCAGCTCGACTTTTCGAGATATACCGTTATGTTCAAAATTAAGGCACTTCCGCTACATATATTGGAATAACTTGAAAACGGTTCACCATATTAAATTAAAAAAAAATCCGAAACTCGCAAACAATATTCTCTTAAAGCCGTGCTTACTTTGTTTTTAAATTTTCCAAGTAGTTTTAGAGATATCGTTCAAGTTTTGAAAAAAAAATTAAAATTTTTAAAAAAAAAACATTTTTTTTGTCCTTTAAAAATTCCTAAAAAATAAAAATGGGACAAAAATCACAGTTTTGGTCTACAAACAGTTAGTTAAATATATTTCGAATAAAATGAGCTTTATTTCATTGCAATCGGTGCACAACTTTTGATTTTGTTCACGATTTGCTGAATTAATATAAATCGCGATTTCCATACAAAAAAAACATTTTCTAATGTGTAAGTGTTTGTATGTAATAAGTTAGTTTGGATCAGATGACTTGCATTTAGATATTTCTTCTGAACGCGAGCAATTTAATCAGGAGGAGCTTAGTGATTTAGTGAGAGACCTTGGACTTTCTAAAAAAGCATCTGAAATTCTTGCTTCTCGATTAAAGCAAAAAAATCTGTTAACCCAAGGAACAACAATTTCATACTACCGTAACAGAGAAAAAAACTTACTTCCATTCTTTTCCGAAGACGATGAATTTGTTTATTGTTCAGATGTTCCTGGTTTAGTAACAGCGATGGGATTAGAGGAGTATGATCCAAATGACTGGCGACTATTTATAGATTCTTCTAAACGCAGCCTAAAATGTGTACTTCTGCATAACGGTAATAAATTGGGTTCGTTGCCCATTGCACATTCAGCTAAAGCTAAAGAAGAATATTCTACAATTGCCTCAGTTATAAATAAAATAAAGTACAACGAACACCGCTGGCTAATTTGTGTGGATCTAAAAATGGTGAATTTTCTTCTAGGCCAACAAGGTGGCTACACAAAATATCCGTGTTTCATTTGTTTATGGGATAGCAGAGCCAGATCTGAACACTGGAGTAAGAAAGACTGGCCTTCGAGGGAAGCTATGGTTCCAGGAAACCACAATATAGTTAATCAACCACTTGTGCCCAGGGATCGCATAATACTGCCACCTCTCCATATCAAGCTAGGACTTATGAAACAATTTGTCAAAGCTCTCAACAAGGACGGTGATTGTTTTAGATATATCAGTAAAAAGTTCAACAATTTGAGTTCGGAGAAACTGAAAGCTGGCATTTTTGATGGCCCTCAAATCAAAAAATTAATCAATGATGAAAATTTTAGTAATTCCATGACAGATATTGAAAGAAATGCTTGGAATGAATTTGTTTGGATAGTGCGCAATTTCCTGGGAAACAAAAAGGGTGAGCACTATTCGGACCACGTGGATAACATGTTGTCACATTTCAAGCAGCTTGGTTGTAATATGAGCATTAAGGTGCACTACCTACACAGCCATTTGGATTGTTTCCCTGAAAATCTTGGAGACTTCAGTGAAGAACAAGGTGAACGTTTCCATCAAGATATCCGCACTATAGAGGAGCGGTACCAGGGTCACTGGGATAAGCATATGATGGCGGACTATTGCTGGAGCATTAAAACAAATCCCTCTAAACAAGGTTATTTAAGAAAATCTTATAAAAGAAAATTTTTCGATGAGTTGTAATTACATTGTAATATTTCTGTATTAAAATTTTTTATTTTTCTTTAAAATTCTCTTTTTGTGTTAAATTAAAAAGTATAGCTGACCATAAAAATGAAATAATCTTTTTTTATTACTTAATTTTTTTAATTCTTAGAATCATAAAAAACTAACTTATTACATACAAACACTTACACATTAGAAAATGTTATTTTTGTATGGAAATCGCGATTTATATCAATTCAGTAAATCGTGAACAAAATCAAAAGTTGTGCACCGATTGCAATGAAATAAAGCTCATTTTATTCGAAATATATTTAACTAACTGTTTGTAGACCAAAACTGTGATTTTTGTCCCATTTTTATTTTTTAGGAATTTTTAAAGAAGAAAAAAAATGTTTTTTTTAAAAAAATTTTAATTTTTTTTTCAAAACTTGAACGATATCTCTAAAACTACTTGGAAAATTTAAAAACAAAGTAAGCACGGCTTTAAGAGAATATTGTTTGCGAGTTTCGGATTTTTTTTTTAATTTAATATGGTGAACCGGTTTCAAGTTATTCCAATATATGTAGCGGAAGTGCCTTAATTTTGAACATAACGGTATATCTCGAAAAGTCGAGCTGATAGAAAAAAACCAAGTGCAGATTTGAAATCAGCGACCTCAAATTAGTAAAAATTTGCTATAAATTTCAAATCAACACAAAAAAAGTTCAATTTTGTTCCCTTGTGTAATTCATGATTCAATTATTTTGTTGCGACTTAAATTTTTCTATTGGCGACTCTGACTCTTTCTGACCATAACTTTTCAATATAACAAGTTTTCCACAATATATTTTATAGTTTGACTAGTAGTTGTAGGTGTATGTATATAAATATATGAATATTATTATGTATATATACAAGTAATGAATATAAACTTTAAATTTTGTTAATAAATTAAACTGTAATAAATTCTTATATTTATTTGTAAATAAATAAACAAGCAAAGAAAGGTTAAAAAATATACATATTCATTTAAATAACCAAAGAAAAACAGAAAAAAATTTGATTTTTTATAATACAGATCTCAGAAAAACAATTGCTTCAGCCAAATCTTCTTTTATCGATGCTCTTAAGTCTGATTTAAATATTTTCAAAGCTGAAAATAATCTTTAAACACTTACTGTTGTCAGAGGCATTGCAGTCACAACTCTTGCTGCATCATGAATAATTTCTGGATGAGCAGTGATTGTTTCTTCCACATTCAATTTTGATGAACGATCATATTTTTCTATTTTAATTGTTTTAAAAACTTCTTTAAATTTAGATTTTTCAATTTCTACTGGTTTATATATTTTTTTTATAAACATAAACATCTGCGTTCTGCTTCCAATGATTCTAAAATTCGAAATTAAAGTCATCATTAAAGGAGGATTATTCGGATCGGTTCAACATTTCAATTTCAACTACCTTTCATTTATGAATAACTTTTTCTGTTTGTAACGAATGGGAATGCAAGGACTTTATTGCCAATAATATACAATGTAGTTTTAAACGGGCCCGGGTGTATTCTGTTTTGGTACGAGGTTATCTAAGCATCGTTAAATATTCGTTATAGTTTGCAGACCCTGTGACTGGACTACATACTGAGGCGAGAGAATTCTATTGGGGAAACAACAATACCCACTAAAAGAGATGAAAGGAATAAAGGCAGAAGTAAAAATTAACTTGCAAATTTATTGTGGTGGGATAATGTACATACACATGTAAAACTTTTCAAAAAAAATTTAATTTAATTCGTTTGTATTATTAAAATTATGTTAATGGTTTTATTTTTAATTAGGTTTAGGTGGGGACGATTTTTCCTGACCTCATCTGCGTGGATAATTTGCTTCTGATCCCAAAAATGTGTAATTTTTATTTAATTTCAAAATTTTTGGTCGAGTAGGGTTTTTAGATTTAATATTTTTGGGGCGAAAAAAATGCCTCCGACTCGCAGCAATCAAAAATTACTAGCGACTCCGACTCCACAATCCTGATACTAGGCCAACTATTAATAACAAAAATTCTATCTAAAATATTAAGAGCGTATTTAGATGTAAAAAATATTATTTTTAAATTCCGGAATTTGTCAAAACTGTAAAATCACGGGCTTTCGCATTTGGAATCCCTAGTAACAATAAATGCTTCAATATATGCCACATATATTCATACACAATTCATATATGATCATAAGAAAAAATTAAGATATCTGATAATTTTAACCCGGGCTGGGTGGGAATCAATTTATAACAATATATGGTCATATATGGTAATATATGAGCGTATATGACAATGTACCCTTAATTTTCGGATTCAGAGATAAATGAATTATTACCTTCATCTGGGACAATGAAATTGAATTTTATCAAATAATTTAATTAATTTATAAACATAGCATTTTCTTAATATATTTTGAATTATTATAGGTGTAGTACAAATGTATGACTGATTGTGATATTTATAATAGCGTGGGATAAAGAGTATAATGTTTTGTTTTTACAGTGAACGTTTTCTGTTAAATCTTCGGCTTTTGAATATCGAATAAGCCGTGTATTAATTTTTTTTACGTATTTATAAAATGTAACAGGATAATAACCGGCCGATTGTTTTTCTTTTTCAATTGCAACTATTCGATATAATCGACAACTGGCTTTAGTGAAAAGTCGAACAATCGTAAGACATAAATTTATTAATATATGTAGGTAACCTCATCTCAGCTTTTAGCTCAATTATAGATACAATGTCATTTTTAATAATTATTCATTAATGTGAGCGAAACTTCTTTAAGATAAGAACTCCTCATATCTCTATATTTTTTCATTACACGGTAATTACTAGGGAACAATATGTTTAAACAGAAATACGATCAATACTCAAATAATAGCAACAAGAACATTTTAATTTATTATTCAGTTCTAACAAAACCTTCACACGGGACACAATCTTTTTTCACACAAGATAAAATGAGTTCATACACAAAATATCGGGAATTTATAATTATATTAATCGTACAAATATATCTTATAACGGAAGTGATAAATGGTGAAGGTATTTATGATTTTAAAATTTTAAAATCTGTACATGTACTTTTTAAATTATAAAATTTTAAAAAATGTTCCTTTATGTTTTAAGTTTATCCAAACCAAACACTTACCCGTTTTGCTCAAATTCGTGAATTATATCCGAAAATTTCGACCAATGGCGAGTCCCGTTACTGGCGCATGGCCCGCAATGACAATTTACAAGATCATCCTTGCAAACGTGAATGTGCTGCCAATCAGCACATGACTTGTTATTATTATATGGTTGTACATTATGATGAAACCATGGGTACTGGATGTCAGCGTTATTTAGATAAAAACAATCATTATGAAATTGGCAATCGGGAATATATAAATCCTTATAATCTTCAGGATCAAAATGGCCATTTTGATGATTGTAAATATGCAGATGGTGTTCGAAGTGAAATTATGGTAGTAAATGGTCAATTACCAGGTGGGTAGTCTCAGAAAGTAATTAATTTTACACATTTTTCAATAATAAAAAATCTATATTGTATATTTAGATCCTTAGTATGTTTTACGAAACCAATCCCTTTAATTTTTTAAGAATCTTGCGGCTGTATTCAGAGTACCTTATAATAGCTTTGTTCGTTTACGCGATAATTTGAACAATTTGTACAAATTATCACAAAATTTACTGGATTCTGTTCATTTACTTCAAACACCAGTAAAAGAGAGCAAATGAGAGCATAAAGTGGCAATTAATTTTTTGAAAACTTGCTAGTTTTTACTGGATACATGAACATATGATTGAGTTTTGTGGTAAATAAAGCAAAAATAATACAATTCTATTTTTGTGCAAAAATTTTAAAAAATAATTCTGAGGAAATTAACCATGGAAGAACTAAGTAAATATACACATAACCAGGTTTCATTAATTTTAATCTTTTAAAACCGGTTCCTGCCAAAAAAAATATATGTATCGACCAATTTCTTTCATAATAAATGTTTATTTTCAAAGCAATAGGTAATGATATTAGTTTCAATGAATAGTTTTACGTGTTAAATAAAATAAATTCTTCTAATTAATAGTGCGTTTACATCTGAGAAAAATCTAATAGATTTTAGTTGAAATCTTTTTCAAAATCTATACCGTTTACATCTAACTTTTTTGACATTTTGGGAGATTTTGTCTCCACGACAATAAACAGCTGATTAAAATACAACATATGAACTAGAAATACCAAAAATAAACAAAACAATAGGAAAATGGAAATATGGAAAATTCTAAAGAGGAAGAGATTTTATAATTATATTATGAATCAAAAATGAAAAAAGCACAAACTGAAATAGACATTTTGCGAAAAAAAAATCAGCATTTGTTAACTGTATTGTTTGAACAGCAAAAAAAAATTAATTTTCCACAATTATTTAGCAGATTGGAATGGGCACATGTCAGTATAAAAAGTTATAACTTATCAATTACTAAATATTTTTATACCCTCCACACGTCAGTGGCAGAGGGTATATATAGGTTTGTCATTCCGTTTGTAACGCATCGAAAAACTAATTTCCGACCTCATAAAGTATATATATTCTTGATCCTTATCACAGCTCGAGTCGATATAGCGATGTCCGTCTGTCCGTCTGTCTGTTGAAATCACGCTCATTCACAAAAAAAGCCATCTAACTGGATAAGTTCACAATAATATCATTTGCCATAATTCCCAGCAGGTTGGTATTGAAAATGGGCTAAATCGGGCATCATTGTGATTAGATACGAGCAAAAATATGTAGATACCTCTAAAAAAAAACAAAACCCAGTGTGGTTGTTGTAACAGTTTAGTGGTTGAACATAATTGTACAACATAAAACAAGTAAGAGTGTTAAATTCGGCTGTGCCGAATCTTTGATACCCTCCACCTCGGTTTGTGGCAATACTATTAACATAGCTCATGGTAGTTGTGTTCTTGTTATTGTTAATATGTATGAATCACATTTTTTTTGTGGCTTTTTTTATGTTGTTGTATGTTCAACCACTAAACTATTACAAGAAAACACTAGGTTTCATGTTTTTTTTAGAGGTATCTATAAACTTTTGTTCATTTCTCAGCGCAGAGGCTCCCGATTTACTCCGATTTCAATACCAACCTGGTGGGAATTATGGCAAATAATTTTTTCGTAACCTGACCTAAGTAAATGCTTTTTTTTTTGAATGAGCGTGATTTCAACAGACACACGGACAGACGGACAGACGGACAGACGGACAGACGGACATCGCTATATCGACTCGAGCTGTGATAAGGATCAAGAATATATATACTTTATTGGGTCGGAAATTAGTTTTTCGATGCGTTACAAACGGAATGACAAACCTATATATACCCTCTGCCACTGAGATGTGGAGGGTATAAAAATGCCACAAAAAAATTATGCATATATATTAACATTACCAAGAACACAATAACATACCTCATGTTAGTAGTACTGCCACATATTTTTTTTATCGTTATCACGTTATAATAAAAAAATCGCCAATATGAAAGAAACAATGAAAATGAAAAATGGAAAATGGAAAATGAAAATGGAAAATGGAGAATGGAAAATAAAAAATGGAAAATGAAAAACGGAAAATGGAAAATGTAAAATAGAAAATGAAAAATGGAGAATAGAAAATGAAAAATGAAAAAAAAGAAAATTGAAAAATGAAAAATGGAAAATGAAAAATGGAAAATAGAAAATGAAAAATGGAGAATGAAAAATGAAAAACGGAAAATGAAAAATATAAAATGGAAAATGGAAAATGAAAAAAGAAAATTGAAAAATGGAAAATGCAACATGCAAAATGGAAAATGAAATTGAAAAATGGAAAATGAAAATTGAAAAATTAAAAATGGAAAATGAAAATTGTAAAATGAAAAATGGAAAATGAAAATTGAAAAATGGAAAGTGGAAAATGGGAAACGAAAACTGAAATATGAAAAATGGATAATGGAAAATAAAAAATAGAAAATGGAAAAAGAAAATTGAAAAATGATAATGGAAATTGCAAAATGGAAATTGCAATATGGAAAATGAAAAATGGAAAATGAAAATCGAAAAATGGAAAATGAAAATTGAAAAATGGAATATGAAAATTGAAAAATTAAAAATGGAAAATGAAAAACGGAAAATGAAAATTGAAAAATTTAAAATGGAAAATAGAAAATGAAAATTGAAAAATGGAAAATGCAAAATGGAAAATGAAAATTGAAAAATGGAAAACGAAAATTGAAAAAATAAAAATGGAAAATGGAAAATTAAAATTGAAAACTGGAAAATGAAAATTGAAAAATGTAGAATGGAAAATGAAAATTAAAAAATGAAAAATGCAAAATGGAAAATGGAAAATGAGAATTGAAAAATGGAAAATTTAAAAATGAAAAATGGAAAAAGAAAATTGAAAATTGAAAAATTGAAAATGAAAATTTAAAAATGGAAAATGCAAAATGGAAAATGAAAATTGAAAAATGGAAAATGAAAATTGAAAAATGGATAATGAAAAATGGAAAATGAAAAATGGAAAATAAAAATTGAAAAATGAAAAATGGAAAACGGAAAATGGGAAATGGAAAATAAAAATTGAAAAATGGAAAACGGAAAATGAAAATTGAAAAATTAAAAATGGAAAATGGAAAATTAAAAATGGAAAATGGAAAATGAAAATTGCAAAATGAAAAATGGAAAATGAAAAATGTAAACTGGAAAATGAGAATTGAAAAATTGAAAAATGAAGAATGAAAAATGGAAAATGAAAATTGAGAATTAAAAAATGGAAAATGGGAAATGGAAAATTAAAATTTAAATTTAAAAATGGAAAATGGAAAATAAAAAACGGAATATGGAAAATGAATAATGGAAAATGAAAAATGGAAAATGGAAAATGAAAACTGAAAAATGGAAAATAAAATGAAAAATGCCATACGGAAAATGGAAAATGAAAATTGAGAAATGAAAAATGGAAAATGAAAATTGAAAAATTAAAAATGGAAAATGAAAAATGGAAAATGAAAATTGAAAAATGAAAAATGAAAATTGAAAAATTGAAAATTAAAAATGAGAAATGAAAAATGGATAATGAAAATTTAAAAATTAAAAATGGAAAGTGGAAAATGAATAATGAAAATTTAAAATTAAAAATTAAAAATGGAAAATGAAATATGAAAAATGGAAAATGGATAATGAAAAATGAAAATTCAAAAATGGAAAATGAACAATGAAAAATGAAAAATTAAATTGAAAACTGAAAAATGGAAAATGAACAATTAAGATTGAAAAATGAGTACTGAAAAATGAATAATGAAAAATTAGAAATTAATAATACAACTTAAAAATTAAAAATTAGAAATTAAAAATATTAAAAATTAAAAATTAAAAAGTAAAAATTAAAAATTAAAAATTAAAAATTAAAAATTAAAAATTATAAATTATAAATTAAAATTTAAAAATTAAAAATAAAAATTAAAAATTAAAAATTAAAAATTTAAAATTAAAAATTAAAAATTAAAAATTAAAAATTAAAAATTAAAAATTAAAAATTAAAAATTAAAAATTAAAAATTAAAAATTAAAAATTAAAAATTAAAAATTAAAAATTAACAATTAACAATTAAAAATAAAAAATTAAAAATTAAAAATTAAAAATTAAAAAAGAAAAATTAAAAATTAAAAATTAAAAATTAAAAATTAAAAATTAAAAATTAAAAATTAAAAATTAAAAATTAAAAATTAAAAATTAAAAATTAAAAATTAAAAATTAAAAATTAAAAATTAAAAATTAAAAATTAAAAATTAAAAATTAAAAATTAAAAATTAAAAATTAAAAATTAAAAATTAAAAATTAAAAATTAAAAATTAAAAATTAAAAATTAAAAATTAAAAATTAAAAATTAAAAATTAAAAATTAAAAATTAAAAATTAAAATTAGATGTAAACGCACTATAAGGTATATTTCTTTTTTTACTTTAGAGTTTCACTTCTTCTTCACTTTCGAATGTGTTTACAATCAGCTGTTTTAATGAACTTGCAAGTTCTTACAAATTGCTGTTCGTTTACTATTTTGGATATTTATGTTTTTGAGAACTAATTTTTCTTACTGTCTGAAATTTCGGTATTTACTGGTTTTTACTGGGAAAGTAAACGAACAGAGCTAATGTGAAAAATTATATGAAAACGCATTGTAGATTTAGTCTAAGGACATTCGAAAGTATTGAATTAAAAAAATCTTATATTTGTTCTATTTTTCTGTAAAAGAATACTTTACTTTTCCTTCTTAAATTCTCTATTTCTGATTGTTTTTAACTTAGTCCTTTCCTACTGAAATATAAAAATACATCAGTTCCCTGAGTCATACTTAAAATACAAAAATATTTACGATAAATTAAATAAGGTAGACAGGTAAAGTCAGTCTAGGCCAGTAATGGCTAGATTTTCGCTTATGTATTTAACAAGGGCTTGTCATTGGAACGAAGCTTTTCTTTTTAGTTCCTTTTTACAAGTGAAAAGAATTCTCTTTTACATATAACGGGTGATTTTTTAAGAGCTTGATAACTTTTTTTTAAAAAAAAACGCATAAAATTTGCAAAATCTCATCGGTTCTTTATTTGAAACGTTAGATTGGTCCATGACATTTACTTTTTGAAGATAATTTCATTTAAATGTTGACCGCGGCTGCGTCTTAGGTGGTCCATTCGGAAAGTCCAATTTTGGGCAACTTTTTCGAGCATTTCGGCCGGAATAGCCCGAATTTCTTCGGAAATGTTGTCTTCCAAAGCTGGAATAGTTGCTGGCTTATTTCTGTAGACTTTAGACTTGACGTAGCCCCACAAAAAATAATCTAAAGGCGTCAAATCGCATGATCTTGGTGGCCAACTTACCGGTCCATTTCTTGAGATGAATTGTTCTCCGAAGTTTTCCCTCAAAATGGCCATAGAATCGCGAGCTGTGTGGCATGTAGCGCCATCTTGTTGAAACCACATGTCAACCAAGTTCAGTTCTTCCATTTTTGGCAACAAAAAGTTTGTTAGCATCGAACGATAGCGATCGCCATTCACCGTAACGTTGCGTCCAACAGCATCTTTGAAAAAATACGGTCCAATGATTCCACCAGCGTACAAACCACACCAAACAGTGCATTTTTCGGGATGCATGGGCAGTTCTTGAACGGCTTCTGGTTGCTCTTCACTCCAAATACGGCAATTTTGCTTATTTACGAAGCCATTCAACCAGAAATGAGCCTCATCGCTGAACAAAATTTGTCGATAAAAAAGCGGATTTTCTGCCAACTTTTCTAGGGCCCATTCACTGAAAATTAGACGTTGTGGCAGATCGTTCGGCTTCAGTTCTTGCACGAGCTGTATTTTATACGGTTTTACACCAAGATCTTTGCGTAAAATCTTCCATGTGGTCGAATAACACAAACCCAATTGCTGCGAACGGCGACGAATCGACATTTCACGGTCTTCAGTAACACTCTCAGAAACAGACGCAATATTCTCTTCTGTACGCACTGTACGCATTCGTGTGGTTGGTTTAATGTCCAATAAAGTAAACTGAGTGCGAAACTTGGTCACAATCGCATTAATTGTTTGCTCACTTGGTCGATTATGTAGACCATAAATCGGACGTAAAGCGCGAAACACATTTCGAACCGAACATTGATTTTGGTAATAAAATTCAATGATTTGCAAGCGTTGCTCGTTAGTAAGTCTATTCATGATGAAATGTCAAAGCATACTGAGCATCTTTCTCTTTGACACCATGTCTGAAATCCCACGTGATCTGTCAAATACTAATGCATGAAAATCCTAACCTCAAAAAAATCACCCGTTATTAAAATTTTATCTTTAGCTATCAATTCGAAAAATTAAAAAAGCTTACATTTGCGTGTGTTGTTTAGTAGAACATTTTTTGAAGCGAAAGATTGGCTCATATCGACATTTCGTATGCAATAATAATGTTGCTTGTTAAAAATACCTTATGTAACGACTACATTAATTTTAGTCCAACTAATAGCATATAGAAAATAAGTATAACGCAAATTTGAGCGGAATTGTTGTTTAAATAGAAAGTGAAAATCAGGAAGCAACTTCAAAAGGGGGCTACGACTGAAAATGGCCCTACAAGGTTTATTTTTGGACTACTTAATCGGTGTAGCAAACACATATACACCTAATTTGACTAAGATTCTTATGATAATTTGGATCTTAAGGCAATATGGAGTCTCATGGAGTCATTGTATGTGGGCTAGATCTAAACATGAAACAATTTCCTTAAATTTTAATAGAGGGTAAAATGATAAGTCCTGCTTCTTTCTTGGTATACCGTCTCTACTTACAGATAAGATGGTATTCTCAATTTAAACGTGGCCGTACAAATACCAATAATGTAGAAATTCCATGTCCCAGCAGACACATAAGAATTTTGCAAAAAGTCATAACGGAAATGCCGGACTATTTTTAAGATTTTATCTAATCGTACTATTCCAAGGGTATAAAAATCTTAGAGTATCGTTAGAAGGCCACGAATAAAAGGGTAGATACAAATTACAGCACAAACTCTTTATACCCAGACCACAGAGTGGTATAGAGTATTCAAATGTTTATATTGCCTCAAAATATGTAAGGAACATTGAGATCTATTTTCTGAAAAAATATTAAAAATATAGAAGAATATTTCTTAACAGAAACAAGTCTAATCGAGCTAATCCACCATATATTGGTCGAATGTGGTCTCCAAAAATAAACTGTGTAGGGCCACATTAAGTCACATATGTCCCCTTATAAACTGCTTTCTGATATTTACTTTAAACTATCTAAAGTCACACTAATAACATATCATATATTATACCCAAAATTGGGGTTAGAATAAAATTTAGTCATGATTGCCAATTTTTACCTCGCCCAGTATATTTGGGATCTAAAGATTTTTGGTGCTGCTAAGAGTCTTTCCCGAAACTCATATACGGGGTATTGTATAGTCGTACTAGCTCGAATTTAACTTTCTTAAGTACTTTTTATACTCGTAGAATTACTTAACTCGTAGTAGAACTTAGCTATCCAACTAAAATATGTAGTAAATAACCCGCCCGTTACACAGGCCACTGCTAGTTCTAAAAACTCAATACACTCACATTTTTTTACTAATCCATACACATTTTTCGCAGTGGTAACAGTGCCACTAACGATGATTAATGTTACCATTTTAAAAATTTAATACAAATATACTGGGTTACTGCAAAATTGTAATTAAAGTTTTAACTTGTTAAATGTATTATTATGATTTATTTCTTCAAATGCGCATATAAAAACGCAAGTTTGTTAACTGTTAACCTTTTCCACCAAAATGTGGCTATATTATGAACTCGGTAACTCTATTTTGTAAACAAAACAAAAAGTTTAAAATTAATTTTTTTTTTTTGGTTATTATTTTGTTACTCCATCGACCTATACGGCCGAATGAAGAATTATTTAGCCAGTTAAAAAATTATAAAGCCATCTCCAATTAGCACGATTTAACGCGTATAGCCTCCCTACACAACCATTACCTTCGCAATGGAGGTTAGGGTGAGCTATTTAATTTGCAAAAACTTAAAACTAAATGAAACGATGTCATATAACTGGAAACGCATGCATATAGGTATATAACTAAATGCAGGCCGATCAGCAACCACGATGAACAAAAAACAAATACCGAAACGTGTTTTCTTTTATCCGAAATAATAGAAAAGACGAAAAGGATCTTTCCTCATTGGAGCGCGAATTACTAATGAAAAATTAATTAATTTATACCATTCAAGCCCTTTTTGGTGAGATATGAACAATAAATCTTAATGCTAGAACACAGCCATGTTGAAGCAACCGTTGGCTCGTGTGTAACTGTTTTGCCCATTGATTTTCGTGTTGTAGCAAATATCAAAACTTTTTGATATTTCTGTTTGTTGCCTCAACCGTTGCTTCGTGTGTATCATTATTTACTGCATTTTCTTCTTCAGTTTGGCGAAAACAAGCAAGTAGGAAGGTTCGTGCGAAGTAACATTAAGCGGAAAAAGAGAGAGTTAAGAGAGTTATGCGACACTTTTTCTGAAACATATAAAAATAAAAAACTAAAAAAAAAGCATACGAACAATTAAAAAGAGAATATAATAACATTGCTGAAAATGCTACAGTGTATGCGATGAAAAACAGAATCATAAACATATAAAACTTAATTTTACTTTTCTTCCGCTTGTGTCTTTTCTGTTCGATAGCTACACACAGTATTAAGGTTGTGGTAATAGTTGTCACGTGTGTAGTGAACAAACAAAACACGTTGCTACAACACGTTGCTTCAACGGTTGCCTCGTGAGTAGTTGGCATAACGATTTAAAGAACAAAGCCTACGAAAATATAGCAAAGGAGATGGGTATGATCGTGGAAGTTTACGCTTCGAAAACATTTTCAAAATGAAATTGCAGTGGCATGTGTAAGCAAGCACAAATGCTAATGGCGAGGGATTCGACTAATTCGAAAAATTTTTTCATTGATAATACGTATACAACGTAGTGGCTGTGGCAGTAGTCTGTGTAGGAGGTGGGTTAATGTAGATAACATGGATAATATGACCAATCATAAACAAGTAAGAAACTTATAGTCGGTCTAGACCGACTACACGACATATACAAACCAAATTTTAGAAAAATCTGTGCAATATTTTTGTTTTTTGATAGATTTAAGTGAAAATCGAGAAGCAGCTTTATATTGGGGCTATGACTAAGAATTGTCCTATAAGGTTTATTTTTGGACTACCGATTAATGGGTGTAATAAACACACACAAACTCAATTTGACCGAGATCTATATGATAATTTGAATCATATGGCAATTGAAATCGATTTCATAGGTGTCATTTGTATGGGAACTATGTCTGAACATGCACCGATTTTCGTCAATTTCTAGGGCGTTCATGCTATGGCTGATAGAAGCTTTCATATAAAATTTCATCAAAATATGTTCATACTACAGGTCTTTTATTACACCGATCGACTCAGAATCACTTTCTGAGTCGATGTAGCGATGTCCATCCGTCCGTCCGTCTGTGTGTCGGTCTAGACCGACTATAATTTTTTTACTTTTTTTTTTTTTTGCTGACATGGTACTATATATAGTATGTATAATGATTGACGTTTTCTGTTGGGAATGAAAACATTCGTCGAAACCTCTGAATAGTTTTTCGTCGATCTTTTATCTCTACAACTTATGGTCCACAGCTTAAGTAGTCAAAATAATTTTTCATAGAAGTTTGATTCTTTTTTTTTCTTATACTACAGATTTATTTATTTTATTCATTATCCTTCATTAATCGTAAATATATTTTCTCGAATTAGGTTTAGCTATAGAGACCTGTTTGGGAGACACAATTGTTGCTGATATTATCAATAGTCTGCATGAAACGACTACCGTACATTGGCATGGTATGCATCAGTTTACTAATCCACATATGGATGGTGTACCTCATGTAACACAATATCCCATAGAACCTGGTCAAGCTTTTCGTTATCGCTTTGAAGTCGACCATGCTGGCACCCATTGGTGGCATAGTCATACAGACCATCAAAGAGCTTTTGGTTTAGCTGGATCTCTTGTCGTCCGACAAACACGTAAAGAAAACGTTCATGTCCAATTATATGATTTCGATTATACCGAACATATTATAATGCTACAAGATTGGTTGATTAATTTTGATGAAAGTGTAGCTAAAAGCATTTTGATCAATGGCTTAGGACGTCTTACAGATAAGGGTGATTTAAAACCTATATTATATTCAAAATTTACAGTAGCTCGTGGTGGTCGTTATAGATTTCGTGTTATATTTAATGGTGTTACTAATTGCCCAGTTAGTTTGAGTATAGATCAACATGATCTGGTGGTTATATCGAGTGATGGTAATGACATTGAACCAGTAGTAGTACAGAAAATTACTTTACATGGTGGCGAACGTTTTGATTTTATATTGAATGCAAATCGAGCTGTTAGCAATTATTGGATGCGCGTAAAAGGACATAGTTTTTGTAAAGTTAATCAACTGCATCAGGAAGCTATATTACATTATATAGGTGCTGATCGTTTGGATATGCCAAAAGGGACTACCCCTCAATATTCTTATGATCCTCCAAACGCTGCTGAATTCAATGGATTCGATGTTAGTACCTCTACAAATCGAAAACGCTTTGGTTTTAACGATGCTAAAGCGTTCCTTTTAAAGCCAGAAGCACCCCATAAACCGGATCAAACGTTATATATGAGCATGAATGTTGTCATTAGAGGTGGTGCATTTCTATTTCAAATGGACGATATAACTTTCACTATGCCCAAGGTATCAATGCTACAAACTCGCAATCTTGGCATTGGAAAATTTTTTTGCAATCGTACCCAACAATTAGGGTTGGGTTTTAATTGCCTAAAGAGACATTGCAAGTGTACGAATGTTTTACAAGTTCCTGCTTTTAAGCACATCGAGATGGTTATAGCGGGGAAATCAAATACTGCACATCCAATACATTTACACGGTTATACGTTTCGTGTTGTTGGTATGGGTGTGTTGGGTGAAGATAAAATTGATAAGGTAATAATTGCACCAATGATATGTTTCCGTTAAAAAAATTAAATAAAGGGGCTTGTTCTGAAATTATATAAGTATGTGGGTTTTTAAAATAAGACATATCGCACCTGTACCTCTAAAGTGAGTCAACTCAAAATTTTTCAATTTTCACTTTTTGCAAGAAAACTATACACAGTGGTCATATATATCCACTGTAAATATCTTACATCGATTTTTCTAGTCTTTCGCAAAAAAAAAATACAGTTGTAACCCCCTTTGCGTTATAAGAGTAGCTTCTTTAGAATCCACTAAAAATACATATTTTGAGTTCCACCCAAAAGAATGTTATTTTTGCTGAGCACTGAAAAAATCGCAAAAACAACTACTGTTGTATACTTATTATTCGCAATTCTTTACAATTAAACAACTGTTTTTAAATTTTATAGTAAATATTAAAAAAACCGTTTTTGCTACTGAAAAATTGTAAATTTTGAGTTGACTCACTTTAGAGGTACAGGTGTGATATGTATTTCATCATGAGAATTTATATCAATAACTTCAATTTATTAACTTTAATGGCTTAAAAGCAATTATTAATATTCTACAAAATGTTAATGAAGTGAATTTTAAATAAGTAAAAAAGTTATTATTGGACCGACTATACGATACCATAATATTCGAGAAATTGTGCTAGGTACAACTGTATTGAGGTCAATAATGGATCATATTCACTTATATTTTTCACATAACATATGGAAACTAAATTTGAAAATCTATCTTTTGAAAGATTTAAGTGAAGATCGGTAAGCAGTACAATTACTAACAAAATTTGTTCAAGATGTAAGATGATAGATGCTTATATACCAAGTCTGATAAAAATATATTCACATTTGACTTGGAATCGCTTTGTGATAAGTATTTTTGGTAATTAGAAACATCAAGACAAACATATTAAACGCAAACCATATTTTAATTTTTAAAGTGTGTAAAAGATTCGAATACATCATAAGCAGGGTAAGAGAATTCATGTAAATAAATGTTTCTGCGTTATCAACATAAAGTTACTATCTTGGCGAATCAATAAATTTGCCTGAAATGTTATAGTTTTTCAGTGCATATTTTTATGCAAATTTTATAAAAATTTATTTTTTTGCATATCTAAAACTGCATGTTTTTGTATATATTTTGTAAAACAGTGGTTTTTTCTTTGTTTCTTGATTCCGTTTATAACGCATGGAAAAATGAATTTGCGACCTCATAAAGTATGTATATTCTTGATCCTTATAACAACTCGAGTCTATATAGCGATGTCCGACTGTCCGTCCGTACGATTTAAAAGGTATTTGCAGGTTTGCACCATCTGGTTCATATTTTTGGAGTAAAATTCACCCTGCCGGAGATCGAACTTGTACCTAACTAGTACCAAACTAGTACAAAACAAGTAAGAAAATTATAATCGGTCTAGACAGACTATACGATACCCTATACCATGGTTTAGAAACCCTAACTCTTCGGTCCAACTAATTGGATGTATAAAATAAGAAAAAACCAAATTTGAGTGGCATTATTATTAATTTTTTGGCTGCAGATATGAAAAAGTTCATATCGGGTGCTATATTTATATGTGGACTAGGTCGAAAAATGGACCGATCTTAACTATATTTGGTAAAGTCATTTATATTTTGAAAAAATGTAAACAAACCAAATTTGAGAAAAATCTGTGCAATATCTTTGTTTTTTGGTAGATTTAAGTGAAGATCGGGAAGCAGCTCTATATGGGGCCTATGACCAAGAATTGTCCTATAGGGATTTTTTTGGACTATTGATTAATGGATACAATAAATGCATACAAAACCAATTTGACTGAGATCTATAAATTTTGATCTTATGGTAATTTATGTCGATTTCATAAGGGTCATTTGTATGGGGACTAGGTCTGAATATGGACTGAATTTCATCAGTTTCAATAGCGTTCATCCTATGGCTGATAAAAGCTTATGTACCAAATTTCATCAATATATATTCATATTTGCGACCTGTAGTTTGATTACAAGGTTTACATGGATACACAGACGGACGGACGGACGGAGGGACGGACATCGCTAAATCGACTCAGAAAGTGATTCTGAGTCGATCGGTATAATAAAAGATGGGTCTAGGTCAAATATTTTTGGTAGTTACAAACAGCAGCACAAAGTCATTATACCCAAACCACATAGTGGTATGGGGTATAAAAACTCACCAGTTCCAAGGACCATATATTATATATGGTCCTTGCCAGTACTAGTTCTCGACTGTAAACTTTTCTATACCACCTTAATGCTCAAATTAGCATTGAGTGTGCTTGGAAAATCACTAGCAAGGACCATACAGTCAGTCAATAAAGTTTGTATGCAAACTGTAAATCAAAATTCAATTCAAAATTTTTCGCACACCCTGTATTACCCTGCCGTCTTTATTTTTTTGTTTTATTGTTTATGTTAGCTTCCAGTATCTAGTTAGAATAACAAGTTTTTAAAGCACCGTTAGATTTGCAAGCAATTGTTGTTGTGAGTGATGTAAAAATATAGTCAATAAAGTTTGTATGCAAAACGCACAGTTAATTCCGGTCTTTGCGTGTAAGGTAACAAAATGAACTTCAGAACAATTATTTTATATTTTGATTAGGATCTACAGTGTTTTTAAAAATATTTTTTTGTATATTTGAAAAAAAAATACCTTAAAAAAAATACACGAAATATCACCAGGGGGCAAAGAATTGTCTTCGGATCTCAGAGAAGTGATAATAAAACTCTACCTGGAGCACAAAACTCAGAGACAAATAGCCGAATTGGTTAGAAAAAGTCATGCAACCGTCCAAAAAACAATAGAAAGGTACAGAAGGCAAGGATATAATAATAACAAGCCAATATCTGGTCGGCCAACTACATTCACACCCAGTAAGAAACGAATTATCGTGTGCAATATGCAAAAAAATCCGAAAATTTGTGCACCGAAGTTACAGATGGAAATTGAAAATGAGGTGGGAAAAGTTTGTATTACAGCAACAATTCGTAAAGTATTCTATTCGGCTAGATACCATAACCGTCAAATTTGCAAAAAGCCGTTTGTAAGCCCAATAATCCGAAAAAAGAGACTCGTATTCGGAAAACAATATGATACAGTCGCCCAAAGCTTTGGGAACAATATTATTTTTTCGGACGAAAGCAAATTCGGATCAGATGGACGAGCCAAGGTATGGCGAATACCCAATTCTGAGCTTGAGCCACATAACATGATGGGCACAGTCAAACACTGTGGTGGATCAGTACTCGTTTGGGGGTGTATGGCTGCCTCTGGAGTGGGTAAACTTGTTTTTATAGATGGTGTAATGGATCGGTTTGTCTATTTAAATATTTTAAAAAATAACTTGCATATAAGTGGTGCTAAACTTGGGATTGCCGAGCCACTTGTGTTCCAGCAAGACAACGATCCAAGCACACTTCGCTTATTGTCAAAGAATGGTTCATCTATAAAGTAAAAAACAACTTAAAGCCCTACCCCAGTCGCCCGATATTAATCCTATTGAGCATTTGTGGGTCCACCTGGAACGCCAAATCAGAAAACACGACATAAGAGGCAAAGAAGACTTGAAAAAAGCCCTTTTAGAAGAGTGAGAGCGTTACCACGAATCTGGTGTCATCGATGCAAAACCGCCTAAAAGCAGTCATAACAAATAAAGGTTTTCCAACTAAGCATTGAACATTGGGTAATTAACTGTTTAACCTATGAAAAACTTAATTACCCTTTCTTGACTTAGATTTGCATACATACTTTTTTGACATATTTTAAAGTATATTTTCGCTTAAGTTGTTGTTAGTTGAAGACGTTAAGATTCTCTTTTGTTCTTGTTTCTTTTTTTATTTTTTTTGTTTCGAAATAAAACTTCCAATATTTTCTTTTAAAAAATTAGATTTTCTTTCATCGTTGTATAGTGAATATATATTTTTTGATGTTATAAGGATAAGCTACTCGTTTGCATACAAACTTAATTCACTGACTGTATATATAATCCTATATATATAGAATCCTCAAGATTCACAGACATGGCACTACAATAGTTTGTGCTGGATTACACAACGTTCTATTTTCACAGTTGTCACAAGACTATTTTTAAATAGAAAACTCATGCATGTCAATTTATTCAAAAGCATGTTTACTATGATCAAGAAATACTTTCATAACTCCAGTGTATTCTAAATACGCATTCTACTACACATGTAACCCAGACACACTCTATTCAGGCGAACTTGCCTGGTATTACCATAACTCTCCGACATACATATATAGTCCTACATATATGGTCTTTGGTACCAGTACACTTGGACCCAATTGGAATGGCTGCTTTAGAACCAGTTTGTTACTAGTTTTTTGTATAGAAAATTTTCCATAATAGGTCGATTTACTCACTTGATGCTGATCATTTAAAGTTGCTACTAACACATACACAAAACTATACAATGCTGTGTGTGTGTTTATTAAATTTGTGTTGAATTATGAATTGGCTAAAATTGATTAGATACTAGCATACTCATCCATGACATGGTTCATGGATAATACCTGGGCACATAAATTTTGCAGTGTTCTACAAATATTTCACTGGTTGTTCATTCATAAACAACTTTACAGCTCCTTTGTTTTTACCAATCATCAACAAATATTTATAATGCAGTTTAATGAATTTTATTTAAAAATTCACAATTGAGTGAATTTTATTTTAATATTCATAAATTTTTTTAATTATAAAATTTCATAAAAAAATTTAAATTACTATTGACACGAAATGATTTTATCAAATTATTTTTAAATATTTTTCTAACGTTAGAGAACGTCCTAAGATGTAATTTTTCAATACATTTCTTAAATTTTTTTTTCTTTCAAACAAAGAATTATCAAAGAAATAAAAGTTTCAATATATTGGAAATTAGCTGTTTGTATCTGGCATTGCATTGTATCTGACATTTTCGAATTGAAAAAGTGTAAAATGTTAAATTAAATTGAATTTAAAGATTTTAATATTTTTTTTTGTTTTCCTTTTCCTTTTCTGGAAGTGTGTAAATTATGCAAAAAAAAATTAAGAACGAAGTAGACTACTGAAAAATTTTATGAAAATCAGAATGGAAATTTTATGTCAATAGAAATGATTACAGAATATGATTCCTTTTTGACAGAACACATACTTTTTGACAGAACACGTACTTTAGTACGGAACTGTGGTTGTGGAAAAACTTCATACATGTCAAAAACAATATGAGATGAATTTATTAATATAATTGGAACAGAAGTGAGGAGCATAATAATCAGTGATAATAAAAAAGCAGAATATTTTTCAATACTTGTTGATTTGACACCTGATATTTCTCCCATTGACCACTTGTCATTAATAATTCGAAATGTTGATATCGTTAACAGCAAAGCAGTGGAACGATTTTAAAATTTTTTTCGACAATGAGGTCATAAAGCTGACGAAATATTTGAATATTGAAGTTTTTGGATAAATACAAATTAAATTTGGCAGATTGCAGGGGACAATCATATAACAACGCAAAAATGTGCCGGGAATCTACAACGGCGTATACGTCAAAATTTTAGGAATAAATTCACGAGCTACTTTTGTTCCATAAATTTAGTTGGTCAATGTTCCACTTTCTCATACTAATTCAACATTTATTTTTTCTTTTGTGTGGGCTTATCGAATGTAAAGTTAGAGCCAACCAAATAAATACCGAAGGCCTTATCTGACACTCGGTGGTTGTGTAAGAAATTGAAGGTGACAACTTGGAAAAAAGTACTGAAGCTGGAGGATTAT
Source organism: Cordilura impudica (assembly GCA_963682025.1). Taxonomy (NCBI): domain Eukaryota; kingdom Metazoa; phylum Arthropoda; class Insecta; order Diptera; family Scathophagidae; genus Cordilura; species Cordilura impudica. The sequence goes on from OY821517.1 coordinate 250,107,952, forward strand.
TAAAAAAAAGAAAAAAATGGAATCAGCAGTGCTCCTCACAACTTGGCAAACTATTATAACACGTTTTGACAGTTTAAATAAAAAACAGGTGCTCTCTACACATTAGCTCTGTTCGTTTACGTGACAATTTGTACAAATTAGCTCTGTTCGTTTACTTTCCCAGTAAAACGCAGTAAAAACCGAAATTTCAGAGAGTAAGAAAAATTTGTGCTCAAAAACATAAATATCCAAAATAGTAAACGAACAGCAATTTGTAAGAATTTGCAAGTTCATAGAAACAGCTGATTGTAAATACATTTGAAAGTGAAGAAGAAGTGAAACTCTAAATTAAAAAAAAAGATATATACCTTAATTAGAAGAATTTATTTTATTTAACATGTAAAAATATTCATTGAAACTAATATCATTACGTATTTCTTTTGAAAAGGAACATTTATTATGAAAGAAATTGACACACACATATTTTTTTTTTTGGCAGGAACCGGTTTTAAAAGTTTAAAATTAATTAAACCTGGTTATGTGAATATTTACTTCTATCGTTAATTTCCTCTGAATAATTATTTAAAATTTTTGCACAAAAATAGAATTGTAGTATTTTTGCTTTATTTACCACAAAACTCAATCATATGTTTTTCAAACATATGTTTTTTCTTGCTTGCTAATTCGCTCTCATTTGTTCTCTTTTACTGGGTTTTTAAAGTAAACGAACTGGATCCAGTAAATTTTGTGATAATTTGTACAAATTATTACGTAAATGAACAGAGCTATTATCACAAAACTAGTTGATTGTGTGGCGCCTAGGCGCCCGTTTAAAAATTGTGAATAAAACAGTTTAAATTTAAATACACGAAAAACTTATAATAAATTAAATTCCTTTTAATATAGTAGTAAATTGAAAATTATATTGTTACATATGTACATGTGAAAAAAGATTGTGTTTGTAGAAATTATATACATAATAATCAAAACAGATAAGAAATATTTGGCAAAAAAGTTTTTCAATTTAGAATCTCTTGAAAAACTATATTTCGTGTGAAATATCGTTGGTCATTTAATAGTTTTCCTTGCTGTGGGTTCGATTGAATACGTATCTTAACTTGGCTTGCAACTTTTGATCGTGACAAAGCCACATACAGTTGGCCGTGTGAAAATACCGCGGTCTCCAAATTAATGCCAAATCAAATGACTGGCCTTGAGCCTTGTTTATGGTAATTGCGTATGCAGGAATTACTGGAAACTGGCGGCGTTTTAATATGAAAGGTAATGTGGTGTCGGTTGGGGCGAGATCAATCCTAGGAATTAGAACCGTATCATTTTGGTCAGCGTTACAGAATCAGTCAGTCACTCAGTCAGTCTGTGAGTCAGGGATCAGCGTAAACACGTTAAATGTTTGGCTTTCAGGTTGTAATGCACTCATACTTTTTTACTCTTTTTACTAAACAATCATACGTTTCAATTCTCTCTTTCAATTTTTCAATGGGACAGTTCCTTAACAATTTTTTGACTATTGTATGTGTGATCAATTTGACTTGAACGTGGGAAGGCCGGGTAAAGTGAGGAGATTGGAGATTCCCAAAATTATTAAAATTTAATACAATGGAGTTCGCTTATAACGTACCCTGGTTGTAATAAATTTTTGTTTATAGCGAAGAATTTCTTCGGTCCCAAGAGTTTTAATCACATTTTTCATACAAATTGCTTCTCTTATAGCGAACAGTGGTTATATCAAACTTTTGACTTTAACAAACAAATTTTTTTTTCCATTTCAGAATTTTCGTATATTTTATATATTTAAAAAAAATTAATTTCAATGTAATTTTATTTGCATTTAATTTTAATACAAAACAAAAACTTCGATTTTCAAATGAAGTTTTGTAAAAGGTCCTTTTATGTATATTTTCGTAAAAGTTTGACAGTAGCCAACCTTTGTTTTGTACTTTCTGCTTCTATACATAAGGAGTTTTTCATATTATATGATTTTAAAAAAATATTTTATTTTGATAGAAACTCGGTAATCTTAGTCTCATTAAGACAAACAATTAATATATATCTTTTTAGTAATTTAATTTATGTTTTATAACTTTTTAAAATGCCCCAAAATAAATAAACTTATTCAACTAAAAAAACTTTTTAAACCTTTCGGACAAATCAAAAAAATACTACGGTTATAACGAACTTAGTCTATAAGGAACTAATTTGGCCGGTCCCGCCGAGTTCGCTATAACCTAACTCCATTTTATTTTAGAAAAATAGAATAGCATAGAAAAAAAAGACGTTTTAGAGCAAGGTTCCTAAAAGTTACTTAAGGGGGGGTTTTAAAAGTTTAAAAAAGTCCTATTTTCATAATTCTTTTTTGAAGAGGAATAATGTTGGATTATTTATTTCATATATACGTTATAGCATAACATTTGAAGAATCTTTGAAAAAAAATTACATTAAAAATTTTAATAAATAAGTCCGTGACAGGGAATCTCCGGAGGCGTTGTTGTTTAGCGGTGAACATCATAACTCGTTACCGGATCATGTGAAATAAAAAAATCGAAATGCGTTTCAAAGGTGACATGTTTCCTGAGGTAGTGACGAAGATTTTTTTACAATTTTTTTGCGGCATTTTGAAGTGAAAAACGATTTATGCTATACGATTTCGGGAATTTGTTGTTAAAAAATGGGGAAGAAAATGGAATTAAAAAAAGAACTCTTCGTGGTTACCTGATGATTTATATTTATATAGTGTCTAAAATTTCAAAAGAATCGGTCAAGTAGATTTTGAGTTATGATGTTCACGGACTTCGGTTTAAAGTTTTTTAAAAACTGATTTATATACCGTATGAGGCCGGTCGCTGGAAACACTGTATCTTCTTAAGTTTCGCTCTGATTTACTTAAAATTTTGACACAAAGGTTTTATAACCTACCACCCCTTAAGGAAGTGCAAACACCAATACACCTACACAAAAGAGAAAAAAATATTTCATATTTCATCATACATGTAAACTGAAAAAAGAGAACTACATTTTTTGCAAAGTTATCTATTAATCCAAAAAAATAAAATATAAGGGCGTATTAGTTTTACTTCAAAAAAAAACTTATTATTCCAAATCGCCTTTAATTCTTCCATGATAATTTCAATAAATTATTTAAATTAAAATCTTAAAGATACTTATTTACGTAATTTATGTTTGTCTAAATTTTTTGAAGCAAATTGTGCAAAAATTAATATTATGAGAGAAAAAAAAATTATTTTCCCACCTCTCTTCTGAAATTACAATGTAATTTAATTATGCAAAGTTACAATAATTTAAATTTTAAACTTAATATTGCTCTATTTTTTCAAGTGCTTTTCAATACAGAGCTTTAAACGAAATCATACGTTGGACAACAACAAAATCCACATTGAAGATCTCTTTTCCTCAAATATTTATCAAAAAAGCATACTCTTTGGTAAGTGCTGGCCATCAGAGAACCTGAGCGAAAGCACTCCTAACAATACAAAACAATTCTGAGACGAAAAACAAAACGGAAGAGTTTAGTTTAATAAAAAAAGTATGTATGCATATCGGACGACGTTAAATGAGAATTTTATAAAAATGTTTAAAATTTCATTCATTACTTTTTTTGCAGAATTTTTTCATTGACCAACAAAGGGAATTTAAAGAAGAATTTGAATAGATATTAGTTTTTTTGATGCATTTTTTGAGTTCAACTTATTCCGTATGTAACAGAAATCTGCATATGTAGTGCTATTGTCGTTAGCAGTGCTGCCAATTTTGACAACTCATTGTAATTTCGACGATTTTCAATTTGTTAAAATGATTTTTTAAATTTGTTTAAATGATGATTGAAGATTTAAAATTTTCAGTAGTATAAAAATTACGATTTCAAGGGTTAACAATTAATGGGTTGTTTATCGAAAATTGATAGTTTTTGTTCAGTGTAAATGTAAATTACAAAATATGTATAGATTTAATTCTGCGTCAAGTCGTTTCAAAACGGAAATACCTTGAATAGCATCTCCATTTATGATTTAAATTTTAATTACGGGGATACTTTAAACCTATATTATATGTTTCAGCTATAGATACATGTCAATAAAATTATTTAGTTGATTGCTGTGTTAAATTTTTTTCGTTGAAATTTCATCACTAATACATTTTTATATATAGAAATAACCAATGCTGCAATAATATTCGTAATAAGAATGATATAAATAAATTTTATTGTTTCCTTTTGTAGTATTTTTTCGAGTTTTATAAGCGATAAAATTTTCTTGACAATTTCTTGACGATTTTAGCGATTGTCGATTTTCAGAAGATTTTATTAGCAGCACTGGTCGGTAACAAAGAAGAGAGAAAATTGTGTGTGGGTTTGTATAAAATGAGAAAGATTAAATTTTGTTTGTGTATTTCGCATAGCATTGTATGGAGTGCTATGTGTGTGTATTATTTCAGCGTTACAGAATCAGTCAGTCAGTCAGTGAGTCAGGGATCAGCGTAAATATATTTAAGATTACACAAGTTTAATTGATATTTTCTAAAAGTATCAACACAACACTTCTAGATATTAATTTAGCGTCGAGTTGATGTCGAGTAGACTCAATGGGATGACTTCAAAGTGACGACGACGATAACGACTTGCATAATAGGGGTGATTAGTTGACCTTTGCTTTAGAAGATTGCTTCAGAATATAGAATTTTCCTCCAGATCCAACATTTGCACGCTAGGGACGTAGCTTTCTTCAAAATTTCTATGTACATAGCCTTATACATAGTACCATCGATGAAACTGAGTTCACCCCATTTGTAGCCATATATCCCCAGACCATGACTGACCCTATTCTATGTATCGCTGTGGAATGAACATTCCATCATAATAACTCCTCATTTGGCTTACGCCAAACTTTGGTCCGATCATCAACTCCGAAAACCATACATTTACATTCATTGGTGAATATATTACCCTTTCCCAAAATGGTTGCGTCATTTACGGGAACATTTTCATACTTTTGGGCGTATTCTAAACGTTTCTGGACGTTCACAGATCTAAGTAGAGGTATTTTCTCCCAACTTTAATATTGTACCCATTCCTCTTGATGCTTCTGTCTGGTCGGAAACAGTAATTCCCAGATCGCACTTTAGTTTTCGATTTAATTCGACTGCTCTTTGCTTAGGATTTTCTTGAAGGTAACGAATAATGGCACGTTCTGTTCGGTTGTCCATCGTCTTTGAAATTTTTTATTATTGTTTGCACTGTGAGCTTTTTTTAATTTTATGTAATTAATTTCCAATTTCATTGCCTTTGCACTTTTTACTCCACTACCGACACTTTATTTGTTATTTTCCAAATATAACTTTTTGTAATGATGAATGATTCGAAACAGAGCATCATGAAATTTCTAGAGGCACTTATAACGGTACATATATATTTTTTTTTTTTGTACTCATGTAATCTTAAATATATTTACGCTGATCCCTGACTCACTGACTGACTGACTGATTCTGTAACGCTGAAATAATACACACACTTAGCACTCCGTACAAAGCTATGAGAAATACACAAACAAAATTTAATCTTTCTCATTTTATACAAACCCACACACAATTTTCTCTCTTCTTTGTTACCGACCAGTGCTGCTAATGAAATCTTCTGAAAATCGCCAATATCGTCAAGAAATTGTCAAGAAAATTTTACCGCTTATAAAACTCGAAAAAATACTACAAAAGGAAACAATAAAATTTATTTATATCATTCATATTACGAATATTATTGCAGCATTGGTTATTTCTGTATATAAAAATGTATTAGTGATGAAATTTCAACGAAAAAAAATTTAACACAGCAATCAACTAAATAATTTTATTGATATGTAACTGAAACATATAATATAGGTTTAAAGTATCGCCGTAATTAAAACTTAAATCTTAAATGGAGATGCTATTCAAGGTATTTCCGTTTTGAAACGACTTGACCCAGAATTAAATCTATACATATTTTGTAATTTACAAAAACTATCAATTTTCGATAAACAACCCATTAATTGTTAACCCTTGATATCGTAATTTTTATACTACTGAAAATTTTAAATCTTCAATCATCATTTAAACAAATTTAAAAAATCATTTTAACAAATTGAAAATTCGTCGAAATTACAATAAGTTGTCAAAATTGGCAGCACTGCTAACGACAACAGCACTACATATGCAGATTTCGTGTTACATATGGAATAAGTTGAAGTCAAAAAAATGCATAAAAACAAACTAATATCTACTCAAATTCTTCTTTAAATTCCCTGTGATGGTCAATTAAAAAATTCTGCAAAGAAAGTAATGAATGAAATTTTAAACATTTTCATTTTTTCTCATTTAACGTCGTTAGATATGCATACATACTTCTTTTATCAAACTAAACTTTTCCGTTTGTCTGTTTTGTTTTTCATCTCAAAATTGTTTTGTATTGTTAGGAGTGCTTTCGCTCAGGTTCTCTGATGGCCAGCACTTACGAATGAGTATGCTTTTTTGAGATAAAAGAGATCTTCAATGTGGATTTTTTGTTGTCCAACGTATGATTTCGTTTAAAGCTCTGTATTGAAAAGCACTTGAAAAAATAGTGCAATATTAAGTTTAAAATTTAAATTATTCTGACATTGCATAATTAAATTACATTATAATTTCAGAAGAGAGGTGGGAAAATAATTTTTTTTTCACTCATAATATTAATTTTTGCACAATTTGCTTTCAAAAATTTTGACAAACATAAATTACGTAAATAGGTATCTTTAAGATTTTAATTTAAATAATTTATTGAAATTATCATGGAAGAATTAAAGGCGATTTGGAATGATAAGTTTTTTTTTGAAGTAAAACTAATACGCCCTTATATTTTATTATACCCTATACCACTATGTGGTTTGGGTATAATGACTTTGTGCTGCTGTTTGTAACAACCAAAAATATTTGACCTAGACCCATCTTTAATTATACCGATCGAATCAGAATCACTTTCTGAGTTGATTTAACAATGTCCGTCCGTCCGTCCGTCCGTCTGTGTGTCCATGTAAACCTTGTAATCAAACTGCAGGTCGCAAATATGAATATATTTTGATGAAATTTGGTATGTAAGCTTTTATCAGCCATGGGATGAACGCTATTGAAATTGGTGAGAATCGGTCCATGTTCAGACCTAGCCCCCATACAAATTACCCATATGAAATCGACATAAATTGCCATAAGATCCAAATTGTCATATAGATCTTACTCAAATTGGGTTTGTATGCGTTCATTACATCCATTAATGAGTAGTCCAAAAATGATCCCTTTGACCCCACATAGAGCTGCTTCCCGATCTTCACTTAAATCTATTAAAAAACAAAAATATTGCACGGATTCTTCTCAAATTTTGTTTGTATATATTTTTCCAAAATACAAGAAACTTTACCAAACATGATCAGGATCGGTCCATTTTTGGACCTAGTCCCTATATAGATATAGCATCCGATATTAACTTTTTCATATCTGCAGCCAAAAAAATTAATAAAAATCCCACTCAAATTTGGTTTTTGCTTATTTTCTATGTCCAGTTAATTGGGCCTAAGAGATAGGGTTTCTAAACGCATGGTATAGGGTATCGTATAGTCGGTCTAGACCGACTATAATTTTCTTACTTGTTTTTTTTTTGATTTATAGATAACTTTGCAAAAAATGTAGTTCTCTTTTTTCAGTTTACATGGATGATGAAATATGAAATATTGTTTTCTCTTTTGTGTAGGTGTATTGGTGTTTGCAATTCCTTAAAGCGGGATATACACTGTCAAAATGATTGAACTGCATTTTGGTGGCATTAGTGAAAATGTGTTTGAATGTGTCACACCGACGATGATTGAAGCAAAATCAAAAATTTTAGATTTTCTGCTTGCATGACGTACGAATTTGATGTGTGTATATCGTTGATTGATCAAGCATGTTCTCATTTTTAATGTGACTTTGAAGCAAATGGTTGTGAGGAGATGTCGGATGAAGGGAAAAATATTTTAGAATTGCTGGAAGCTTGCCATTAAGTTTTCATGGGTAAATGAATTCCTTTTTTTTAACCACTCCTTCATCCAGATACGTTTCTTCTTCTTTTTTCATTTTCTTTTGCTTTTAAGCACACTGCCAAAATGGCGACAAGTGTATCGTCCGCTACCGACATGATGTTTACAGCACAAAATCAAAAACCAAATGAATGATTGAAGTGCTATGCAGTACCGTGTATGTTCAAAGCTTCATGCACACATACATGAATTTGACGTCAAGCATTTTGACCGTGTATACTGGCCTTAACGGGTGGTAGGTTATAAAACCTTTTTTTGCATTTCTCTTTCTGAATGCACAACATGTCGAGCGTGTTGTATCAAAATTTTAAGTAAATCAGAGCGAAACTTAAGAAGATACAGCGTTTCCAGCGACCGGCCTCATAGGGTATATAAATCAGTTTTTAAAAAACTTTAAACCGATTTTCTCGCAAATAAATGTTCGAAGTCCGTGAACATCACAACTCAAAATCTACTTGACCGATTCTTTTGAAATTTTAGACACAATATAAATATAAATCATCAGGTAACCACGAAGAGTTTTTTTTTAATTCCATTTTCTTCCCCATTTTTTAGCAACAAATTCCCAAAATTGTATAGCAAAAATCGTTTTTCACTTCAAAATGCTGCAAAAAAAAATTTTAAAAAACTCTTCGTCACTACCTCAGGAAACATGTCACCTTTGAAACGCATTTCGATTTTTTTATTTCACATGATCCGGTAACGAGTTATGATGTTCACCGCTAAACAACAACGCCTCCGGAGATTCCCTGTCACGGACTTATTTATTAAAATTTTTAATTTACATTTTTTTCAAAGATTCTTCAAATGTTATGCTATAACGTATATATGAAATTAATAATCCAACATTATTCATATCTTCAAAAGAGAATTATGAAAATACGACTTTTAAGAAACTTTTAGGAACCTTGCTCTAAAAGGTTTTTTTTTTTCTATTCTATTCTATTTTTTCTACAGTAAAATGGAGTTCGGTTATAATGAACTCGGCAGGACCTGCCAAATTAGTTAGACTAAGTTCGTTATAAACTTAGTATTTTTTTGTTTTGTCCGAAAGGTTTAAAAACTTTTTTTAGTTGAATAAGTTTATTTATTTTGATGCATTTTAAAAAGTTATAAAACATAAATTAAATTATTAAAAAGATACATATTAATAGTTTGCCTTAATAAGACTAAAATTACCGAGTTTCTATCAAAACAAAATATTTTTTTAAAATCACATAATATTAAAAACTCCTTATGTATAGAAGCAGAAAGTACTAAGCAAAGGTTGGCTACTGGCAAACTTTTACGAAAATATACATAAAAGGACCTTTTTCAAAATTAAATTAAAATAAAATTAAATTAAAATTAATTTTTTTTAAATATAATATAGGAAAATTCTGAAATGGAAAAAAATTGTGTGTTAAAGTCAAAAGTTTGATATAACCACTGTTCGCTATAAGAGAAGCAATTTGTATGAAAAATGTGATTAAAACTCTTGGGACCGAAGAAATTCTTCGCTATAAACAAAAATTTATTACAACCAGGGTACGTTATAAGCGAACTCCATTGTATTAAATTTTAATAATTTTGGGAATCTCCAATCTCCTCACTTTACCCGGCCTTCCCACGTTCAAGTCAAATTGATCACACATACAATAGTCAAAAAATTGTTAAGGAACTGTCCCATTGAAAAATTGAAAGAGAGAATTGAAACGTATGATTGTTTAGTAAAAAAGAGTAAAAAAGTATGAGTGCATTACAACCTGAAAGCCAAACATTTAACGTGTGAAGGCCGGGTAATATCTTAAATATATTTACGCTGATCCCTGACTCACTGACTGACTGAGAGACTGACTGATTCTGTAACGCTGACCAAAATGATACGGTTCTAATTCCTAGGATTGATCTCGCCCTAACTGACGCCACATTACCTTTCATATTAAAACGCCACCAGTTTCCAGTAATTCCTGCATACGCAATTACCATAAACAAGGCTCAAGGCCAGCCATTTGATTACGTTGGCATTAATTTGGATACCGCGGTATTTTCACACGGCCAACTGTATGTGGCTTTGTCACGATCAAAAGTTGCAAGCCAAGTTAAGATACGTATTCAATCGAACCCACAGCAAGGAAAACTAAATGACCAACGATATTTCACACGAAATATAGTTTTTCAAGAGATTCTAAATTGAAAAACTTTTTTGCCAAATATTTCTTATCTGTTTTGATACTTATGTATACAATTTCTGCAAACACAATCTTTTTTCATATGTACATATGTAACAATATAATTTTCAATTTACTACTATATTAAGAAGAATTTAATTTATTATAAATTTTTCGTGTATTTAAATTTAAACTGTTTTATTCATAATTTTTAAACGGGCGCCTAGGCGCCACACAATCAACTAGTTTTAAATAATGAGAAATTATACGTTTTTGGTTGTTATTTGTTAACAACAACAACAAAATATTTTCAAACTGTTCCAGTTATAAGATGTTCCATGCTTTACTTTGTTTTCCTTTAGTTTTAAATCAAATAAAGAAATGTTAATGACTAGGACAAGAAATTCCATGCAAATGCATGTTTTTACTCGAAAGTATATATGGAAAAAATATCAATCCGAATCAATATTTTTGCAATAAAATGCCATCGATTTGTAGTTGCATGTTTTTGCATATTTTGCTTTAAAAAATTGGTTTCGCATATTAATATTAATATTTTGATTTATTGAAATCTTTTAACAAATTTTTTAAATATTTCTTAAACTTTGTTTCATTATTTTTAATTAATTAAATATGGAATTTAAGAATGAATTCCTTAAAGGCTCTGTTAAAAATACAACTCTGGTTTTGTTGTATCATAATTTTTTTATAAAAACGAGGGTTTTCAGATGTATAGTTCATTTATTTTATAAACTTACATAGTTTATGTTAGTCGGGGGTCACACAAGGCAATTTTTATTGCGCAACTTTTTGGCAATTCTCTTTTGAAATTGCTTTTATGTCCACACACGACAATTTCTTCGCCAATTTTACTGTTTTGTTTTTCTTATAATTTGACATTTGTGCTCTAGTCGTAAAGAACAATAATAAAATTAAATACATACATACATAAATTAATTTAATTGGTTTTGTTGAAAAATGAATTCAAAAGAAAAAAATTTAGTCCCGATTCCATATAAAGGCCATTTTAATAAAGTAAACAATAATTACGAATTATTCACACCAAGAAGCGAAACACCGAATGAAAAGAAATGTCAAATATTCAACAAACAAAAAAAGCGAATAAGAGAATTGCTTGAAATAGCCGAGAACCGGCAATTATTTTTCCCTTTTTATTCCCCTCACCGCAAACATTACAAACTCAAGAATTGCGCAACAAAAGTTGCCTTGTGTGAACTCGGACTTAATAAAAGATAAATTTAGTAACGGGTCATTTTATAAACAATGATTTAAAATTGATAAAACATATAAAAGCACAAAACGAAACGGACAAAACAATAGCACCTCTTATACTATGTTTAAAAATTTGACTACGCTACTGCGTATTTGGAATGTGAGTTAAAGGTACACCTCGAATGCATGGTAAATATCATAAGAAAGAAATAAAGGCAGAATTAGTATGTAAAATTTCAATTTTGTAAAGTTCACTGTGTAATAAGAACAATTTAAAATGAAAATTATCTATGACTGAAGGACTGGATTATCACGACATGAACTGAGTAAAAAATAATCAATAAACCGATCAGTAATTTTCAGGACGATTTCAAAGTTTTTGCAGACTGGTCGAATAACAGCGGTGCATTCTGGAGGACATCCGCGTAGAACCTCTCGATATGATGATTCCATGATCAAAAGAGCTCTACAAAAGGATCCTACAGCGCCTTCCAGTCAAGAAAAACAAGTTTAAGTTTGTCCGTTAGCGAAAGAACGAGCCGTAGAAGAGCAGTATAAGCAGGATTATTTAGCCGACGACCAGCAAAAAACCGTTCATATCAGCAAAGAACAGAAAAGCTAGACTTGAGTTTGCCAAGGCCCACATTGACTGGAGTGTCCAAAAATGGAAGACAGTGCTGTTTTCTGACGAACTTAAAAAGTTCCGATGGAATAATGCGTGTACGCAGACCAAAAGGAGAGAGACTAAATACTAAGTATTGCAAAGCAACCGTTAAACACGGAGGAGGAAATGTAATGGTCTGGGGTTGTGTCTCAGGTCAAGGAATTGATCCAATTCATAAAATTTATGGTATTATGGATCGATTCATGTACCGTGATATCTTAAAGGAAGTAATATTGCCATATGCTGACGAAGAGATGCCACTTCAATGGAGGTTCCAACAGGACAACACACCTCCGAAGTTTGTAAAGCCCGGCTACAGAGCAATAGGATTGAAGTTCTTGATTGAGAACCTGTGGGAGATCGTTAAAAAATAAAATAAATCGAGAAAATTACCAAATATAGAGGATTTATTTCAAGCCGTAAAAATAGCCTGGGAACTAATATCGCAAGACACCATAAATAATTTAATATCTTCAATGCCGAAGAGATGTACCTGTGTCATCCAGAATAAGGGATTTGCAACAAAATATTAGTTTTAATTAGTTTTAATCTTTTTTTATTTTCAAGAAGGGGTGCTTTAGTTTTGTCCCTTTTACTTTCTGGTTTGAAATGTTTTATTGATTTTAACTTATTTTTTTTATAGAACTATGAATTTCAAAAGTGTTTGTTTATCATATGTGAATTTAAATAAAAAGTGAAAAATAAATTGTGAGTATTTTTTCCAGTATTAAACTATTTGTTATATTTGACAATTTATTTTGAAGGAGGCCCAAACAAAATGCCAGAAAATAAAATATGCAAAAATACGTAAATGAATACGATATTTTTAAAACTGATGGAAAAATATTATTTTGTAAGATTTGCAATAAAAGCGTGAATTTTGACAGGAAGTTCTTAGGAAAGCAGCACGTGAAAAGCCAAAAACAAAAGGAATTGTATTTGCGTTCGACTGAAAAATGTTCTCAGGCCATACTAACAAGCACGGGTAAATCAAATAAATTTTACGAGGATTTATGTGAAGCCTTTGTTTCTGCTGATTCCTTTATGTAATTTAAATAATTTAAGAAAATTTTTTATACGGTACACAAATGAGACAATTCTTAGCGAGTCTATACTACGAGAAAATTATGTCAATAAGATGTACTACGATTGTCAATTAAATGAAATAAAAAGCTTTTTAAAAAACAAATTTTTGTGGGTGTCAATGGACGAAACTACAGACATTGAAGGCCGTTGTTGCAAACGTAATTGTTAGTGTGTTGGATAAAGAAGTAAGCAAGTTGATGCATCTTTTTATATGGTAAAATCTGCAAAGGCACTCAATATATTTTATCCAAATCTTCCACATTTTACCTGTTTGGCATACTCTATTGACGAATGAGATGAATCCGATGCAGATTCAATCAAAAAAATTAAAAAGATATTAAATTCAACTCACATTAAAAGAAATTATGATTTTTTTGTTCAAATTCTGCTTTTATAAGTGAATATATATGTAAGTTAGAGGGATTTAGTTCACTGAGTGCACAAATTAAAATAGTGAATGATGCCGTTTGTAGAATAAATGATGTAGAAGGCAAAATAACGCATTAAAACTAAACTGAAAATGGTATTGAAAAATATTAAGTATTTAAAGAAATTGCTGGCGTTTCTCATTTAGATTTTATTGAGGAAAACGATTTTGAATTTCAATATTCTCCATACGAAATCTCATATCTTAAGTATACCCCCAATACCTCAGTAGACGTTGAGAGGTCTATTTTTATTATATTTGTTTTTTGTGTCAATAAAATTAATTATATAATAAAAAATTTGTACAGTTTGTCAAGAAATTCTTTGCACAATGAAAATCGTCTTCCCATTGGACCAATAAGCTTTGAAATATTCTATTCCTTTTATACATTTTTTCAAATAACTTTTTGGGATTTATTTTTGCCACCTTCTTATTCAAATGAGTCCTCAAATTTTCTATTGGATTCATATCGGGACTTTGTGCTGTCGTATCGATGACTTTACTGCAATTTTAGAGTAACCAAGTTCTGCATAAACATTGGATCGTTATCTTGCTAAAGTTTATATTTCAACTTTTGGTTATTTTCGGGATCAAAAATCCAAAATTTTTAACACTGGTGGTCAAATCTTCCTTTAAAATATGCAAGTATAATTCTTTTGTTATTTTTATTCTAAAGTTCTTATTTCTCCAACGCCTTTACTTGATATGCTGTAAAAAGTAAAAGGATATTAAAATGTTTTCAAACTTCAATTTAATTAAAACACACACTTTTTTAATGTGATTGTTTACTTGTTACAATCCAATGAATAATGATTAATGATTCTCTTTATTATGTTTTTATTTCTTTTTATATTAATAATAATATAAAACCAGAATAAACAAAATATACATACATACATACATGTAGGTTTATTTGTTTTCTCTGTGTTATACTCCGAAAGCATAACACAGCAGAAATCACGAAAACAACCAACAACAATTTCGTGGTATGGTGCTAATGTTTATAACTCAAAACATTCGCTGTATCGGCAATTGTATAGTTCAATGCACAGCGTATGGGCATTGAACTTTAATGTAGTTCCGTGTCAGCGAATGTCTTGTAATTGCACATATTTTGGACAACTTTATTTAGTAGTGACTAAATAAAGTTATCGTGCACCTTATGAATGCAATTATGCTACACCTCCCTTTTTAATTTGAATGATCTTGTCATTCATAAAATTAGTTGTCGTGCTTTCTGGATTTCTGTACTTAAGACATTCAGGAGTTAAACATATATAATGATGTGATAATAGATCTAAGTAATTTAATTTAAATCTAGTCTGTAATTATTGACATGTCTGGTTCCTTTTAAAAATTAATATTTTCATTGTTGTGCTTATGAATAATTACATTAGGATTATTAAATTAACATTATTGGGTAAATTTTCAAATTTCTAGGTTATTTGGTTAACATATATTTAAAATAAAATGATTCTAACTACACACAAATGATTAAGTTGTATTATTTATTGTAGTGTATTTTTTTTAGATTATTTAATTAAAGTATTTAAGATTATTCAACTAATATATATCTAAAATGATTATTTATTGTAATATATTTTAAGATTATTTAGTTAAAGTTTTTAAGATTATTCAACTAATATATATTTAATATGCTTATTTATATTTTAAGATTATTTAGTTAAAGTTTTTAAGATTATTCAACTAATATATATTTAATATGCTTATTTATATTTTAAGATTATTTAGTTAAAGTTTTTAAGATTATTCAACTAATATATATTTAATATGATGGCTATGCCACCTCCCTTTTTAATTAGAATGATCTTAGCATTCTATTTAATATTTTACATGTATATGATTAATATACATTATTGTTTAAAAAAAAAATTAAGTTAAAGTTTTTAAATTTTTCATATTAATATTTTTTGTCAAATTAAAATTATAGTGATTTAGTAATTAATACATATGGTTTTACTAATTTTAATTAATTATGTTGAGACTTTTATTTAGAAAATAATTTTATATAAGTTGTAATCAAATTGAGAAAAAAATTAAAATTAAGAAATTTTTAAAATTTACATTATTGTTATTTGGAGATTTAAAATATTTCATATAAATTTTGTTAAATATCATTATTATTTCTATATTTTTAAGAATCTTGTATATATAAAAAAAAATTTTATCGGAATAATTTACCAAATAATACGTGTACATATTATGATTTTATTAATTATTTGGAGATTTTTGAGGAAAAAAAAATTTTCTATTTAGTCAAATTTATTTTGTGAAGAATAACAGATTAAAATTTTTGGGATATTAAGTATTTATTTTTCATGATATGTTTTCAGTCTGTTTTTGTGTACTATTTGTTTTTTATCTTTCTTTGATCTTATTGCTATATTCCCATTGTCCTCTATACTTTCCACAAGATGAGGACCGGTATACTTACTGTCTAATTTATGTCCTGTGTCATTTCTAAGCAATACCTTATCTCCTACCTTTATATCTAATTCATTTATACCTTTGTCATAACTATTCTTATTATATACCTTATTTCTAATAAGTTTATCCCTAGCTTTCTTACGCGCTACTTTTAATCTATATTTTATTTCCTTACTGTAGTCTTCTATGTTATATATTGGATCTATTCTATCTATATTGTTAAGTCTATTGAATCCATATGGGATTCTTCCAAAAACTAATTCAAATGGGCAGTATCCGTGGGCCTCTGAAGGTGTCGTGTTAAAACAGTACGTAAAGTACTTCAGCCATTCATCCCAATCATCCCTTTCAACTGATATGTAGGAACGTACATATTCATTGAAAGTCCTATGGCTTCTTTCTACCGTTCCTAGCGTTTGGTGGTGGTGCGCTGTAGACGTTACCTTATCAATCTTCATATATTTGCATATCTCATTTAAGATACTGTTCTTGTACTCTGTACCCATGTCCGTAATGAGCGTCCTCATCGGGCCATAAGCCAATATAAATGAATCAAATATAGCCTTGGATACCGTTTTCGCGCTTTTATCGCGTATTGGCACTGTTACCAGGTATTTTGTCAGGTCACATATTATGGTGACTGCATATTCAAAACCATCTTCCGTTCTTGGGAGTGGTCCGATTGTATCTACCAAGACCGTATCGAAAGCATCGATCGGAGTGTCCGTTATAGTCATTGGTATTTTCGTATGTTTAGTGGTTTTGGACTCTTGACATTTCCTACAACATCTTATGTAATCTGATACCGACTTGATCATTTTCGGCCAGTAGAAATATCGTCTTATTTTCCCAATTGTCCTTGTTATACCTGTATGACCTCCTTGTATTGGGTCATCATGATATTGTTGTATTATCTTATTTATTTCATTCTTATTATTCAGCTTGGTCACCTTTGGGAGTAGCGCTACTCTTAATTTATCCAAAAATATATTGCCCTTGGCCTTAAAATCTTGCATTGAGACAAATTCGAAAATTTTCTCATTAGGTGCCATTCGTACTTTATTTATCTTATATTTACCGGTTAGTGATTCTAACCTGGGGAATAACTGTCCGAAGTCAATTTTCCCTTTAGTAAATAAATCATTTATTAATATTTTCTCTATTTTCCTTTTGCCATGTTTCAATAAACAATGGTCTGAAGTCATCTCGAGCTTATGGTATCGCCTGACGTCAGATGGGTTTATGACTTCAAATATATTGGGCTTATTGTACGTTAAATGCTGATTATTTTCATTTTCATTGTTATTTCTATTTAAGTCTAATTTTGCCGTAGCTGATCTCGTTGTTACCTTGAGAACTGCTTTATTCACATTTATATTCTTCAGATCATCTATCGTTATACGTGATAGTGCATCTGCTACATTATTATCTTTGCCTCTGAGATACTCGACTGTAAAGTCGTATTCCTCTAAATCTAGTCTAATTCTAGTCAGCTTTGAGCTGGGGTTTTTCATGGAAAATAAGTAAGTTAATGGCCGATGATCTGTTTTTACCAAAAAATGTTTACCGTATATATATGGTCTAAAGTATTGGATTGCCCAATGAATTGCAGTGAGTTCCTGCTCAATTGTCGATTTATTGCTTTCACCTTTGGTAAAAGATTTCGAAGCATATGATATTGGTAGTTGTCTACCATTATACTCCTGTGTCAAAACTGCACCGCATGCATGTTTACTTGCATCCGTTGTGATACAAAATTCCTTAGTGAAGTCCGGATACTGTAGTATCCGTGGGCTGAGTAGAGCGTTTTTCAAATATTCAAAAGATTGTTGGCATTCGGTCGTCCAACAGAATTCTACTCCCTTTTTCGTAAGTCCTGTTATATGACGGGAGTAATCAGCAAAATTGCCAATAAACCTTCTGTAATAGTTACAGAAAGCAATGAATCTTCTGGCCTCATCTGCATTCGATGGTACTGGGTAATTTTTAATTGCCGAATATTTTCCATCATCTGGTAGAATGCCCTCATTGGTGCATTTATGCCCTAGGTAAGTCACCTCGTGCATAAAAAATGTGCATTTTTCCGGATGCAACTTTAGATTGTGTTTTCGGCAAAGATCAAAAACATCTGTTAAGTTGTTCAACATATGTTTTGCAGAGCAGCCCAACACAACTAAGTCGTCCATGTATAGGAATGCTTGTGATGGTCTCAAACCAGTGAATGCTAGAGTCATCATACGTTGAAACGAATTTGGAGCTACCTTTAGTCCGTAAGGGAGACGTTTGAAACGATAAGAGCCATTTTCAGTTGAAAATGACGTGATGTCTCTTGAATCTTCATGTAGCTCAATTTGATGGAAACCTGACATTAAGTCGAGGCACGAAAAGTACTTTGCTCTACCCAATTGATCCAGAATGTCCTCTATTCTTGGAAGTGGGAATTTATCCGCTAATAATTTTTTATTCACTTGTCGGTAGTCTACAACCAATCGCCATCTTTTCTCATTTGAGTTCGGGAGTCCTTTCTTCGGTACTATCAATAATGGGCTGTTGTATTCTGAAGTTGATGGTTCTACTATATCATCGTCTATTAACTTTTTAACTTGTCTATTAACTTCTAATTTCTGTGAATGTGGGATTCTATAATTTTTTATATATGTTGGTGTGTTATCACCTAGCCTTAAATGTTGTTTGTAAAAATTGTTCGTGGAAATTGTCTCCGTTTCTAAAGCGAATATGTCAGAATAATTTAAGCACAATGTCGTGAGTTCACTTTTGAATTCTTTAGGGAAATTTTTCGATAATTTTTCCAAGATTTTATCTTTCCTATTGTCCATTTTCTGCTCGTTATTCGGATATATAACATCATATTCGTCCAAATTTTCAGTTCTAATGTCATTAATATCTAGTGTTATAATTTCCTTGTTGGTGTTAAGAATTCTAACATACGCGTTATTGCCTTGAACTAATGTATTTGCAATGTATACGCCTGGTTTTATTTCCTGGTTCAATACCAGTAGTTCCTCATGCTGAGTGTTAAATGGTATTTTACGTATTACCTGCGCTCTTGGTGGTAGAATGACGTAGTCATCAGTGTACGTGTGATGTATCGGAATCGTTAGGGTTCGAAAATCTCTAGGTCTCATAATAAGACATTCTTTGTCTTCTATAAAGTCAATGCTACAATTGAAATTTTTCAAAAAATTTATCCCTATGATTCCGCTGCATGGTATAGGGAAGTCATTGTGTACCACATGAAATTCATAGGTTACCGCAAAATCCTTTCTGCAAATCTCCAGATCTGTTGAACCTATTGACTTAATTACTCCATTGCCTATACCACTAATTGATGTTATGTTCCGTTTGTTGACGAAATTATCTTCCCCAAGATTTTCCTTTTTTATTAGACATATGTCTGCTCCTGTGTCCACAAGTAAAACAAGCATTTGTTTTGTATTATAATTCAAAAATTTTACAAACACACCAAGGTTAAGATTCAATTTATATATATTTATGTCCCTTTTTCCCCCAGAGGCTATTCGAAGTTTTCCGAACACGTATTGTTCGTACTTTCCATTGGTCGGACTTGTCTGTCACGACCTCTATAGTTGTTCGAAATTTGATAATTACGTTCCCTATTGTCACGTTGGTTTTGATTTCTGTTATTCATGTAGTTATTCCTATTTCTACCTTTGGAATTGTTATTTCCTCTATAGGTACCTTGGCGATTTTGGTGCCAATTATTGTCATTAATACGGAAATTTCTATCGTTATTGCCATTATATGATCTGTTCTGTTGTCTGTAGTACAACACAGTATCTTTACTTCCGGAAGCTTCTGTACAGGTTTCAATAAATTTCTGAACAGCTTGGTTCAATGAAGAGAACTGTCCCGCTCTCATGATAAGTTTGACATTATCATTGTTACAGTTTGTTACTATGGCATTTACTGCCGCTTTTGTGGTATATTCTCTGGCTGCTGCCGGTGGTACGCCGTCCGAAATGTAGGCATTATGAATTCTTTTCGCCAAGTCTTCTACTTCGCTGGTGTATGCGTTGGCCGTTTTATTTCTCTGCTGTATGTTCATCAGTTTGGCAATCAGTCCACCAACAGGTTCGCCTTTTATTGAACCTTGTAATTTTTCTTTAATTTGTTTTATAGTTGTTTCATCTGTTATTAGCTGTCGGGCCGTTCCTTTCAGTTTTGTCTTAATTAGTGAAACAGCTATTATTTCGTGAGCTCCTTTCAATTGGTCAATCATTATCAGACCATCGATGAAGCTTTGCAAGTTCTTCACGTCTCCATCGTAGTCCGAGATGAATTTGGATGCTGTATCCACGAATTGTTCCACTGTTTGGGCCATATCTATTTCTTCCTTTGCTATTATTTTATCAATTACTTCTCCTATAAAATTTTTAACTTCCGTTTCTGTGTCGCCCTTATCGTTTGAATCTTCTTCCTCAATTGTCTCGGGACCTAGTTTGGCACTTATTATGATTGTTTTGTCAATGTTCAATTTAATTTGTTCCGTGTAATCGTGTGGGATATTTTCTTTTATACCATATTTGGCGTATATCTTCACCAATCTATCTCTAACGTCCCAAAATATGTCAACTACTATTTTCAGATGTTCTCTCGTATAATCTAGTTTATATTTCGAAACTAGTCTTGATATATTGTTGTAATTTTCTATTAATGTTTTTAAGTGTTTCTTTACTGTTTCGTCTTTAATATAGGTATTTTTATTTATACATTTATATGACTTCTTGAAGTCCTCATGAAAAAATTGTATGTTGGCTATAATTAGTTCCCATTTGTCATTCATAATACTCTATTAATGACACTTTATTTGCAACTTCAGTGTCCATATATTCAGTTAATCCTACTTGACGGTATATTAATAATATATATAGTAATGTCAAGTAATTTATCATTTATTATATAATTTTTTTTTTTTTTTTTAATTGTTCCTCATTGACTCTGCCCCTTTGTCTCTATATCTTTCGGGTCTGTATTCCGGGGGTCTAAAGTCTTCTATCCCGTTTGTAAAGTATCCCTCCTGGGCTAATCTTAGTATTTCCTTATCTACTATGTCCAGTATTCTTGACTGATTCTCATGTTCCGCTTCGGTCAATGGTTTGAATTCCGAGTAGGGCCTATTCAGTTTGGCGTCGATATATTTTCTGGTCCGTCTAGGCATCCTAATTATTTAAGTATTAAGTATTAAGTATTTATCCTTTTAATAAAAGTTATATTAAATAGAAAGAACCACTTCTTTAGTTGAATGTCAATTGATCATTCTCTTTTTTTTTTATTTCTTTAGTCTTCTTGAGTTCCATATTTAGTTTAAAATGTTCCTCCTGTACCTTAGAGTACTCAGGAGTTCCTACCGCGAGCTGTTCAATCTTCTGTCTTAATTTCTTAGACTCGCTCCTCATACGTTTTATTACTCCTCCTCTATTATTTTTCTTCTTCTTTGTCTTTTCTCCTATAGGGGTATGCTCGTTTTCAGTTTGAGCCCTATAAATTTCAATGGTTGTGCTATTTATGTCGATTTCTGTTAAGTCCCTGTTGATATCCACATTAAATCTATTTTCATTACTGTCTTCCAGTTCTCTATTGTAGCCTATATTTTCTATAATTTTCCTTATTGCTGGAAAGCCTATTTTGGGTATATTTGTCAGTTTCTCCTCTGCCTTTCGTAGTTTCTTGTATTGTGGTTGTCTTTTCCTATATTCTTGTATGGTCAGTTTCTTCGGTCCGACTTTAGTCTGATCCATCTTAAATTTTGTCTAAATGGTTTGCTACCGACGCGTCTCTAAAATAATTTTTTCTTAGTGATTTCTTGTGCAATTGATATAAAATTGTAGCTAATTGTGCTGATGTAATTATTATTAGTATTATCAAGTAAGTGTCCGTGTTGGAAGGTGCTTGTGTCATTTCTATTTCATTCACTACGTTAGCATTAGGTCTGTCAATCTTTGAATGTTGTTTTCCCATTTTCACAATAAGACAAAAGAAAAACTAAAACTACCTCACAAAAGAAAAAAAATTCAATAGAAAACTGATAATTGGATTTATAAAAAAAAATCTCCTTTAATTAATAATTTCATATTCAAAATTTATAAACAAAAAAAAATTATTTCAAAAAAAAAAAAAAATATTGTCAAATAAAATATGAATTGGTTGATTGCAGCACTTGTGGCCGCGATCTTCCGTTTAAAAAAGTATTATAATATAATAAAACAAAGATTGCAGCGCTTGTGGCCGCGATCTTCCTTTTTTAAAAAAAATATTTTTTAGAGAAAAATTTAGGATGATTGCAGCGCTTGTGGCCGCGATCTTCCTTGTTTACAAATTACTATTTTTTTTTAACATTAAAAATAAAATTATAGATACTTATTTATCAGTTGAAAATGATGATTCCATTGGTTGTTGCGGGTGGTTGTGGCTGCTCTTGATTGTGGCTGCTCTTGATGGTTGACCGAACTGTCACCGTTGTTGATAAAACTTGTTCTCCTTTTTTTTTGGTTGTTGATGTGGACGATGTTGTTGCGGGTGTATTGGCCACACCCGTTTCGTTCTTCTCTGACCAAGGAGTTAAATTAAAAGCTGATGTTCATATAGATTGCTGCTTCATTATATTATTGATTGTTGCCTCAATTATAATCAAATCTTTGAACAAAATAACGCCTTATCGCACTCTGTTTTTTTTTTTTAATTATTAAAGGCTACAAAATATTTTGCCGTAAAACTTCATGAATGTTCCTTTTTTGTTTTTACCGATTTAGTGATATATTTTTTTTTTTTTAAATTTTATTTTGTTTTTACCGATTTAGTGATATATATTTTTTAAATTTTATTTTGTCCTTTGGGAATTTCAATTTCCAAATAAATGTTTCAAAATTTTTTTTTTCACTGGGTTTTGGATTTGGACTTTGTTTTATATATATATAAAAAAAATTTGTTTCTTTTTTTTTTAGTAGGAGCAAAAGGTCCTTTCTCGAGTCCTGTCACGAACTGCTCCTGGCAGGATCGCCATGTAAAAAGTAAAAGGATATTAAAATGTTTTCAAACTTCAATTTAATTAAAACACACACTTTTTTAATGTGATTGTTTACTTGTTACAATCCAATGAATAATGATTAATGATTCTCTTTATTATGTTTTTATTTCTTTTTATATTAATAATAATATAAAACCAGAATAAACAAAATATACATACATACATACATGTAGGTTTATTTGTTTTCTCTGTGTTATACTCCGAAAGCATAACACAGCAGAAATCACGAAAACAACCAACAACAATTTCGTGGTATGGTGCTAATGTTTATAACTCAAAACATTCGCTGTATCGGCAATTGTATAGTTCAATGCACAGCGTATGGGCATTGAACTTTAATGTAGTTCCGTGTCAGCGAATGTCTTGTAATTGCACATATTTTGGACAACTTTATTTAGTAGTGACTAAATAAAGTTATCGTGCACCTTATGAATGCAATTATGCTACAATGCATCCCCATACCATTACGGATAATTTTCCAAATTTAACGGTAGGAATAATATTTTTGTTTTCGAGGGCAGTCCTGATAGCAGAGCAAAACTTTAATTTCATCACAGAAAATAACATCTTCCCAGTACTCAATTGGACGTGAAATGTGCTCTGTGGCAAAAGTGCTCTGTTGCAAATCGTGATGAATACTTGTGGTTTTTAAGGACTTGTCGCACCGCTTCATATGACACCACCCCTCCACAGTAATTTTTCATCTCTTCGGCTAACATTCGTGTACTAGCGTGGGGATTTTTATGAATAGTTTTAATTAATTTAATTTGAACCTTTTGCAAATAATTTTTTGACACTAGTTAATATGCCGTGTTGGTTTTATTTTTCTTTTATCTTGATTTTTCGCGCTGATATCATATATTTTTTTTGTATTCTAGTTACAATTTATTAATAAACCTAATCAACTTTAAAAAAATTAAAAATATATTGATTTCCGTTTGTTATTCATTCTTCAAGTAAAATAATTTAAAATATTTTCCTTGTGCAAACAATTTCTTGACAAACTGTATTTTTGAATTTTAACTGCATAATTTCCTTTTTTGCAACATATTACATACTCACATTTTCGATTTTTTGGTGCATGACATTCTTTGCCCTTTCAATGGCATTCAAAATATATTAAAAAAATATATATGTATGTATATATATATATATATATATATGTATATACATTGTATGTATATATATATATATATATATGGGGGATTTCATGTCTAGTGCACCAACTTTTGAAACCGATGTCTTCCGATCGGGATGACATTTGCACCAAGGTTAGTCCTATTGGATAGTAGTTTAGACACAATTTTTCAACAAGATCGGTCAAGATCTCTCTGAGTTAGAGAGATTTTGGCCAAACAGGTGTTTTTTCCCATCCATGTAACTTATTACCTATTGTTCTTAGAAAATTTTCTCCCAAATAGTTTAGATAGCTATTTCTTCAATATTTCGGAAAAAAATACTTTAAAAAAAATTTTTTTTGACTTTTTTTTTGCTAAATTAAAGCATTTTTTGCCTTTTTTTCAAAAAGTGCATTTTTTTTTTTGTAAGAAAGCTTAGGATTTTTTCTTTAAGAGCTTTTTGGTCGCTTAGTGGGATGGGAGTGGGATATCTATCAAAATAAATGTTTTGTAACTCAAGACAACGGTTTTTCAATTTTTCACAAGTGCACTATTTTGAATTTTTTCCTATTTGTGTGTGAAACCTTACAAATAAAACTTATACTGAGAAACTAGACAAATTAACCTTTCCGAAGGTATGTAACATACCTTCATAACATAACAGAAGAGAATGGTTATCTGTAACCTGAAAGAGTTATTTGCAACATTTCAATCTGAACACGAGGATGTTAGAATTGGCTTCACGAAATTAACCCAAATTTACCATGAAAATGTTAAACTGATGTTGAAGGAAATCAACTTAAAGTATTTAACAGATGATTCGGCAGAAGGTTTACACGATTACCGCGATTGCCTTAAATTGACTATGTGTCCTAATGCAACAACTTCTTGCCACTTAGGTGAATGTACCAATTGCCCGAAAACCACATTCATCAAAGAAAATTTAATCAACTATTTAGATCGAGAATATATAGAGGAGGTCAAATTTGATTCTTGGATTCAGACTGACAGATGCACATTGAAAACAATCATTTTAAATGTGGATGATTTTGTGGAAGAAATGTGTACAGGATTGCTAAACTTGAGAAACCATGACTTTTTAGTCAAAGAGCAATGGTCATTCTTCAAGGATTTGAAGATACATTTGAAGTCTGGTGAATTCGTTATTTCATATGATTTCGCAGAAAATATAAATATGTTTTTTAGGATGCCATACAAGCATTCCACTTCAATAACGACCAAGCAACTATATTCACAGTAGTTATTTTCTACATGAAAGATGAAAAACTGGAACAGAAAAGTATGGCAATCATATCCGACGATTTAAAACATGATACCGTTGCAGTTTATGAGTACCAGAAGAGAATACTAAAATTTCTAAAATCTAAATTTACAGTAAAGAAGGTATACTACGTTTCGGACGGAGCTCGTCAACATTTTAAAAACAAAAGTAGCTTGGCAAATCTTATGGCCCATGAAAAAGATTTTGGAATGCCAGCTGAGTGGCATTTTCATCCTACTGCTCACGGTAAAGGAGCATGTGATGGTATTGGAGCAAACCTTAAAAGAAATGCAGCGAAGTATAGCCTCCAGTGCTCTCATCAAGATCGCATCTTAGATGCGACTGCTTTATTCCATTGGGCAAAGAGTTATTGTAAGAAACTAAAATAGTTTTTAGTAGCAAAGAGGATCATCAGGAAACATTGAAAACACTGAAGAGCAGATTCGATGCTGCGGTAACAATTGATGGCACCGCTCAATACCATGCTTTTATACCGCTTGTCGATGGAAGACTCAAGTTAAAAAAGTTTTCTGCCTCTATTCAATGCGATTTCTTTCCAAAGACAACAAATAAACCAGCAGCGAAATCAACAGCTGAACCTAGTAAGCCAAGAAAGGATTGACAAAAAAACGCAGTAAATAAAGGCGACAAAAAAGCTGGATGAAAGACTGGGTATTTAAAAATTTACAAGACTTAAATACTTCATCAGCTACAATAAATTAAGTATAAAAATAGTTATGATATAAATGGATCTAATGCAATTAAGATTAAATTTTAATAAATTATTTTTCTTTTTATTTTTAATATTATTATTATTATACATTAATTTAATTATTATTAAAAATAAATAAAAAATAATTTTTCAACATTTCTATAGAAAAAAAGCGATTTTTTTTCCTGAGGTTAACATATTCTGGGTATTACAGTATCGAGGGTATAAAATTTTAGTTAGGTATGTTATATACATTCGGAAAGTTTAGTTTGTCTAGTTTCTCAGTATAAGTTTTATTTGTAAGGTTTTAGACACAAATAGGAAAAAATTCAAAATAGTGCATTTGTGAAAAATTGAAAAACCGTTGTCTTGAGTTACAAAACATTTATTTTGATAGATATCCGAAACATTGAAGAAATAGCTATCTAAACTCTTTGGGATAAAATTTTCTAAGAACAATAGGTAATAAGTTACATGGATGAGAAAAAACACCTGTTTGGCCAAAATGTCAAATTTTGATCCCCTCTAACTCAGAGAGATCTGGACCGAGCTTGTTGAAAAACTGTGTCTAAACTACTATCCAATAGGACTAACCTTGGTGCAAATTTCATCCCGATCGGAAGACATGAAATCCCCCACATTGTATGTATACATATACATTGTATGTATATACATTAGGGAGGCAAAAAATCGCTCAAGTGACAAGGAAAATCATATTCTAGGGATCAAAATAAGAAACTTTTCCCATAGTCTTGTTGTGACTACAGATTAATTTTGGGGTAGTCACGCAGAGTCACGCATAGTCACGGAGTGATCTAAGTTATTTACACTCATCCGATCGATCTTTTTGAATAACATAACATAGTCAAGGCGTATGATTATTATTTATTAGCAGAGTAGAAGAACGTAAACGTATGAGTGTTAATTTTAATATTAAATCAAACATAGTCAGCCCAATTCTAAACAAAAAATGATTTTTTTAAATGTTTGTATGAGGAACTCCCATGGGGGTTCCAGGGGGTGTGCCCCTGGCATGGGTAGGTCAGCCCTCCAAAGTTAGTGGGGGTCGATGATACATTTGGACTTGATTAAGGCACTATAAATGGGTCAAAGTGAGACAGGCAGACAGGTCAAAAGTCGGGTCATCAGAATTCAGAATATTTTGATCCCTAGAATACGATTTTCTTGCCGCTTGGGCGATTTTTAAATCGACCCGCCCTAATATATACATATGTATAAATGATTAGCATTGAGATTTCTATGAATCTATTAATTCGCTTGCCCATGAAAGTGAAACTAATAATAATTTTTATGTTTGTGAAACTAATATGAGTATGGTTGATTTGTGCTGAGTTAATAATTCAGTGTTTAAAAATATTGAGGTTTAAATGGTACTCCACTAGTTACTAATACTTAGTTTATACTGAGTTTTAAATAGTACTGACTGGCATCAACAAATTTAATGTTAAGACGAGAGGTTATAAAATTGCAACTAGAGGCATCAAAGCTATTTACCGTAAACTAACTGTGTGTTGAGCAGCAACCACGGGCACCACGAAGGAAATAAAAACGTTAGTTTCTCTTCAAAAATCAATTAGAACAACGAAAGATATGGTAACCGACGGATAACAGAAGACAACGTTTTGTTCAATTGTCGACATTAGGAATGCCAAAGAACAAAGTGTTTGAAATTTTTTTATTCAAAATTTAAAAAAAGTCATACATCTTGTGGCTGAAAAAATAATTAATAAATTGAAAAAATTTATGCATTGATATTCCTAAACCACCTAAATCTAGTATTTTTAAAACAAATTGTGGATTTGATGCCGTCATTGAAATAACTAATAACTAACTAACCCGGAAAGTAAAATCGGCGAGACAATTACAGTCAATTTGGATTCAGTCTTAAAAGAATGACTTTAATAAAATTACAGAAATTGCAAAAATTATTAGTTGAATTCCAATGAAGAAAACGTAGTAGAAAAGGAATGATAATCCACAAAGAAAATATAAGCACTTGTCCATCGACGACGAACGGTAATTTTTAATGAACCAAATAGAATGCGTTTTAATTTTGATAAACTAAATAATTGTTTATACCTATGTATATGTATATTATCATTATATATCATTATGTATCTTAAGTTTTACTACTTTTTATCTTTCTTCATTGTATATACATACAATGTATTTTAACTTTTGTAAGCTTACTATCAAAAATAACAACAGAATAAATTGTTTTCATGTTTTTTACGTTTGATCTATATGTGTACATATTATATAAAAATATGTTGTCCTATGTTCGTCATTTTATAACTAGAGAACCGATTTACAAACCAATGCGTTGGAATGGTCAACTTTCAGTGATGGTTTAAAAATGACATCGAAAAATGTCTACACACTTTTGTAATGGGTATTCCTGTATAAAATGTGTAAATTCTTGTATTAATAAATACTAGCAGATTTCAGCCCTCTAACTTCGAGTGCAAATTCTAGGAAATTTTGTTTTTTCATTAAATAAAGACCCAAAAGGTATGCTAATCAATTATAGCCAATTCGTAAATCAACACAAGAAACCAAACTCATTTTTATTACAAACACATTAACAAATTTAATAACCACACACATAGCATTGTATAATTTTATGTATCAACTTTAAATGCGTTTTACTCAAAATAAAGGCAAAAATTTAAAAATCTGTAAATCTGCAAAAACGGTAAAAATAAAAACCTGTTATTTGAAAGGTCAAAATGGGATAAAACGGTAGAACAAAACATCGGTCACAAGAAATCGCCTAGCCTATTAATCTTATATATTAAACGAATTTATTAATAAACTTTGCATTCAAGATTTTTTTCAATATTTTTCTTCTCTCAAACCTCTATAACTAGAGTTCTAATTAACGTAGGCTGTTGACATAGGTCTAAGAACACTCAGTGGATCAAGCTCCTTCTTTTGAGCTATTAACTGCTTAAATTCGTTGGGTTTGAGGAAAGTTATGCGTGGAGAATCAACTTTGCTTTTACTGTACGTTGACTTCTCTTGACAAAATTTGGTATTACTGTACGTTGAAAAATTTTGGTATTACTGTACGTTAACTTCTCTTGGCATATTTTGGCATTACTGTACGTTAACTTCTCTTGGCAAATTTTGGTATTATATTATAAAAATTAATATAACATAATATAATGCTGCGGAGCAGCTGGGGTCCTCTAGTATTATAGATTTAAATTTGTAAATCAATTTTTATTCATATTTTATTATTACTTAATATTTTTTTGATTTTTGATTCATGTTTCTAGCATTTAACAACTTTTTAAATTGGTACCAGACGAAGAAAAACTTGTTGCAAAATTAAATTTGTAGTTTTGTTTTCGGTAGTAAAATATTAATTTAGATAAAATGCTCTGTAATCAATCAATAACCCTGTCTCTTTGGATATAAGTTGGTCATATTAATTTAGCGATAACATAGATTACGATTGATGTTTAATTTAAAATATAAAACACCTAGGTATATAATTTTAAGAACACACGAGCTACAAATTTTTTAGTACAATATTGATGTGTTGAGGACTTCCTTCTTTGATTTATTTTGTTGTTTTTTTTTATAAACAAAAATCTAAGTAACCTCGATCCCGATTACTTATTACCTCACAAATATTATCCAAAAGATCATATTTTTATATTTTTAGATAGAGGAAATTGATCGCAAAACACCTCTACCCAGACGGCTGTCTAAGGCTCCTCTTAAAGATACCGTTCAAGTACCAGCATATGGTTATACCATCATTCGTTTTTATACCAACAATCCCGGCTATTGGATTATGCACTGCCACATCTCAACACATGCAGAAAATGGAATGTCTGCTGTACTGCGAGTGGGCGAAGACGTAGAAATGAAAATGTGTCCAGTCAGTAATTGTGGTTTATGTAATTCTGTATCTTAAATGCTTACAAAAAATTTTCTAAATAAAAAAGATATATAATTTATTTATATGCAAAAAATCTTGCTACAAATCGATGCCTTCCTGTGCGGCCAATATAGCTTTAATTTTCATTAGCAATTCTTTTTTAACCGCATCCGGAACAATAGTTCTTGCCTTGGGCGTAACTTCAGTTATCAATTGTTCAACCTTAATGTTACTTCCTTTATCTTTGATTATATTGCGACACATTAAACGTACTTCATCTCGCCAACCGCATTCAGCCAACCGATTGCAAAGTAAATCTTTAAGTCTGGACGGAATAATTAGAAGTCATACTGAAAAAATGTTTTAATTAAGAAATTTAACTTACTTGGATCTATCACCACTTAAAATTGTCATTTGATCTACAGTTTTTGTTAAAGTCATTTTAAAGGTTTATCTTATTTATACGTGTATGATATAAATTAAAATCTCGTAAGAAAATTTTGGCTTTTTATACAAAAATGATCCAATAATTATGTTAACAATTGTTTATTTGTTTACATTCGTTAACGACATTGCCTACTTGGGACCAAAACGGAGATGTTACAAATGTTAAGGGATTAAAAATGTAAGGGTTATTTATTGCACAGATGATTTTAATTGTAGGGGAAAAATAACATTACTGCCAATAAAAAAGGAGCAAAAAATAAATTAAATTTATTTTTAACAAATAGTTATACAAAAAACTAGTTAAAATTTACAGAAATATTAAATTTAATTTAGAAATTCAAAGTACATAAATGTTTTGACATTGTAAATATAATAGCTTTTTTATGAAGCGTATATCATTATTATTTAAATATTTGTTAAGCTAAAGGTGCTATTACACGAAATGTTTTTTACATATGTACTGTCACTTTTTTTATCCACATGAAATTCCTCATGTCTGTCAAAATTGTCTTTTACATACGATTCATAATTTTTGCTATCACACGTGCATATGAATTTCCGTATGACTTAACCTCTAAATGTAAACAACAGCTGATTTAATTTGTGAATTTACAAAAATTTATTGTTAAAAAAAAGATATATATTTTTTAATTGTTAATTAATACTAAACAATTTATTTTTCTTTCAATATTAATCTTTAAAATTTACTCTGTTTTTCTTTCGCCACAAGCAGTGTTGTATTTTCATATGTTTGTCATGCAAAAATAGAACCTGTTCTAATTGAAAACTGTAGATGTGACTTTCCTTATGTATTGTACATAAACAATGTTTCATATGTATCACAAGATGTGTACAACTTTTGTTGTGGGAAAATTTGACAGTACATATGTAAAAAAACACATCATGTAATAGCACCTTAACGAAACATAAATTTTTCGACGCTTTTGTTTAAATGGGTTTTGCTTATAAACGTTGCTTGTTTTTCACCTTTAAATGCTCCGAATTTTGAAATTTTTAATCTTTACAATATAAACTTTTAAAAAACAAATGGATAAAATTGCATGTGTATTAATTAGTTTTTATAGTTAAAATTACACTTCTGTACAAAAAAAAAGGTGTAAAAAAAAACATAAATTTAATAAATTAGGAAAAATTGTGACAAAAAAAACTGAAATTGTTGCAATGTTATTTGAAAAACAAAAAAATTTGTGTAAACATAACATAAAAAGAAACCCATATTTTTCCCACACAAAAACATGAACAAATTGTTCCTGTCCTTGTGTCAACGATAATTGTGTTTATGTCAGTGGTGGCCACCGTCTATGTAAACAGTGGTGGTGGCCATCGAGAGAAATGAGTTAGTATACTAACTATAGTGGTTAAGCGCCCTAGCCACGTTCTACAAACTAGTCAATCACAAGGTTGTGCACGTGCGACCGCGTTCGGCTACACGTACACGTTGTCGGCAATGATTGATGACAATCAAAAAAATTTGATATTTTTATTTGACGGCTGATTATTTGATCGTTGCCGGTCTTGATTGACAATCAAACTTCATTTGCTTTGGATCTTTCGCGTTGAACACATGTGCGGAAAATTTTTTTGATTTGTTGATAAAAGTCTATACTTATAGTTAAATTTTATATAAAAATAGTATTTTATATATATATGTTATAATTAAATTATTATTATTACAATAATGAATTAGTGAGAAATTATCTTAACTTAGAAATATGGTAAAATTTATAGAAAAATTAACATATAAATTTAATTATTTTATATTTTTAATAAAATAATTTTTGTATTGATAACAATTATAAAATTTTTAGTTATAAAACTTATAGATAATAAAATCTTCAACTTAAAAATACCATAAAATAAATAAATCCAAGTTTTAAAATTACAATAACAATAAATCATCATCCGACGACGACATTATTGACATGTTTATTTGTACGTCATGCACTGTTTGATGGGTTTATTTAATCGTCGCTAGCGCCCTTATCACTTAAGCTGCGTTCACACTACGTGTTTTGCTCGTGTTTTTCTTATTTTTTTAGCACGTGTAATTTGTACACATAGTGTGAACCCTTTCAAACATTGTTTATGTACAACACATTTTGCAAGACATATGTAAATTTTTCAATTAGAGCAGGTTCTATTTTGGCAAGATAAACATATGAAAATACAACACTGCTTGTGGCGAAAGAAAAACAGAGTAAATTATAAAGATTAATATTGAAAGAAAAATAAATTGTTTAATATTAATTAACAATTAAAAAATATATAAAATATATAACTTTATTTTTAACAATAATTTTTTGTAAATTCACAAATTAAATCAGCTGTTGTTTACATTTAGAGGTTATGTCATACGGAAATACATATGTACGTTTGAACGCAAAAATTATGAATCGTATGTAAAACGACAATTTTGACACACACACGGAATTGCGTATGGATCGTAAAACTGAATTTACACATGGAAAATACACATAGTGTAAACACACCTTAAGTAAATTGTATAGACGCTTAAGGTGCTATTACACGAAGTGTTTTTTACATATGTATGTACTGTCACTTTTTTTATCCATATGAAATTCCTCATGTCTGTCAAAATTGTCTTTTACATACGATTCATAATTTTTGCTATCACACGTGCATATGCATTTCCGTATGATATAACCTCTAAATGTAAACAACAGCAGATTTAATTTGTGAATTTAAAAAAAATTATTGTTAAAAAAAGGTTATATATTTTTTAATTGTTAAATAATACTAAACAATTTATTTTTCTTTCAATATTAATCTAAAAAAAATAAAAAAAAAATAAAATTAATCTTTAAAATTTACTCTGTTTTTCTTTCGCCACAAGCAGTGTTGTATTTTCATATGTTTGTCATGCAAAATTGAAAAATGTACACGTGACTTTCCTCCTGTATTGTACATAAACAATGTTTCATATGTATCACACGATGTGTACAACTTTTGTTGTGGGAAAATTTGACAGTACATATGTAAAAAACACATCATGTAATAGCACCTTTAAAAAATGAGAAGTTCTTTTTCAGTTGCAAACATGGTTGTTTTCAATTTCAATTTCACAATTCTTAATAATTGACAGAAAACAGCTGTTTGCTACTGTTGCACTGAAAGGTACTTTTGTGATTTTTTATAGTTTAGTTTTCAAAGATAATTTTAGAATTTCTACGAAATCGAGTTTCATGTAGGAAACAAACATCGATCTTCTGAAAGTTAAGTATTTTAATTAATTCTATACTTAGTTCAACTAACGATCTTGTATTAAAAGTGATAAAATTTAAATTATTTCGGGCCATAATTGGATTTACTGGATTCTGCAAAATTGTAATTAAAGTTTTACTTGTTAAATCTATTATTATGATTTATTTCTTGAAATGCGCATATGAAAACGCAAGTTTGTTTATTATAGAGCATAAATATTATTAACTATTATTAAAATAAAAATAATATATGTAAACATTTTCCCTCTAACATGTGCCTAAACAATAAACTCGGTGACTCTATTAAAAAAAAAAACAAGAAGTGAGTATGGACGCCAAACTCAGGCAAGAAAATATTTTTAAATTAATTAATTTATATAATTCCCATCCTCTTTTGTGGATATGAGCAGAAATTCATACAGGCGCAATGATTTAAAGAACAAGGCCTATGAAAATATAGCAAAAAAGATGGGTATGATGGTGGAAGTGGTGAAAAAAAAATTTTTTACAATTTGAGAAGTAAACAAATTTCAAGTTTACGCTTCAACATTTTAAAAATGAGATTGCAGTCAGATGTGTGAACACAAAAGTTAATGGCGATAGATTCGACTAATTCGAACAATTTTTCGTTGATAATACGTACACAACGATTTCACAGTTGCAGTCTGATGTGTGATAGCAGGGTAACCCAGCCATCTCACATCACACTGCAAGTTCGAAAAACTCAATACACTCACATTTTTTTTTTTGCTAAAACACACATTTTTCCGCAGTGGTCATACTAAGTCGAGGGTCACACAAGGCAATTTTTATTGCGCAACTTTCTGGCAATTCTCTTTTGAAATTGCTTTTATGTCCACACACGACAATTTCTTCGGCAATTTTACTGTTTTGTTTTGTTTTTATTTTCTTATAATTTGACATTTGTGCTCTAGTCGTAAAGAACAATAATAAAATTAAATACATACATACATAAATTAATTTAATTGGTTTTGTTGAAAAATGAATTCAAAAGAAAAAAATTAAGTCCCGATTCCATTTAAAGGCCATTTTAATAAAGTAAACAATAATTACGAATTATTCACACCAAGAAGCGAAACACCGAATGAAAAGAAATGTCAAATATTCAACAAAAAAAAAAAAAAAAGCGAATGAGAGAATTGCTTGAAATAGCCGAGAACCGGCAATTATTTTTCCCTTTTTATTCCCCTCACCGCAAACATCTACAAACTCAAGAATTGCGCAACAAAAGTTGCCTTGTGTAAACTCGGACTAATGGCACCAAATTTTTCGTGCGATTAGTGGCAGACACTAACGATGATTAATGTTACCCTGTTATAAATTTAATGCAAATTTACTGGATTCTGTAAAATTGTAATTAAAGTTTTAACTTGTTAAATCTATTATAATGATTTATTTTTTGAAATGCGCATACAAAAACGCAAGTTTGTTAATTATAGAGCATAAATATTATTAACTATTATTAAAATAATACTAATAATAATAAATGTAAACATTTTCCCTCAAACATGTGCCTGTATAATAAACTTGGTAACTTTACTTAAAATAAAATAAGAGAGAGAAGTATACAAATTTTTTCAAGTTTACGCTTCGACAACATTTTAAAAATGAGATTGCAGTCAGATGTGTGAGCATAAAATTTAATGGCGATGGATTCGACTAATTCGAACAATTTTTCGTTGATAATACGTACACAAGATTTTACAATTTCAGTGTGATGTGAGATTGGGGGGTAAAAGAGAATTGAAAAAAATTGCGCAAAAAAAATTGCCTTGTGTGAACCGTGCCTTATTAAACTGCAATGCCTAATAATTGTCAATACAACTCTGTTTAAACAAAAACATAATGTAGCTACCAACGTTTAAAATTTGACTGCAGTAGTGCCATTTATGCATTTTATGTAAAATAAACACAGCTCAACAGTGCTGACAACTTCGATGTATGGAAAGTATGCGAAATAAATGAAACCAAGTAGGCGTCGACGTTATTTGTAGAGAAGTGTATAAATAGAAGTGTAAACGGAATTTTTAATCATTCGACATCAGTTTGGTAAAGCTTCATAGCCGGCTACTCCTAGCTTAACGTCAAAAAGTCAATTTGTGTGAATTATTTTTGTGTATTTGTTAAAAGAAAGAAAAAACTAATCAAAATGGTAAGTTATAGAAGAGAAAACATTAAAATAATTGAAAGATCTGAAAAATCCTCGAAATTGATTTTAAAAGGAAAAAAAAAATAGATAAACGCCATATGTTCAGAATAAATTGTAAAATTTTTCGTTTGATAGCGACCATTTTTTTTTTTTTTTAATTCACTAAGAAAAACAGTAAAACTATTTTTTGAATTATAATCTATATTTTTTTTTAATTAGTAAAATTTAACGATTTCGCCGGAATCTATGCACTTTTCTTTTTTGCGATATTATAATTTTATATACCGGCCGCACCCAACGTGAGAAAAAAAAAAAATGACGTCACTATGGTAGTTCAAACGTCATACATATGTGGTTGAATTTCACCTTATATATTTTAATGAATAATATAATTTTACTAACCTCATTTTTTTTTCTTTTCAATATTCTAGCGTGAATGTATCTCTATCCATGTCGGTCAAGCTGGTGTCCAAATCGGTAACGCCTGCTGGGAATTGTACTGCTTGGAACATGGCATCCAACCTGATGGTCAGATGCCTTCTGATAAGACTGTCGGTGGAGGTGACGATTCTTTCAACACCTTCTTCAGTGAAACTGGTGCTGGCAAACACGTACCCCGTGCTGTATTCGTCGATTTGGAACCTACTGTCGTTGATGAAGTACGTACTGGCACATACCGTCAATTGTTCCATCCCGAACAATTGATCACCGGTAAGGAAGATGCTGCCAACAACTACGCTCGTGGTCACTACACTATTGGCAAGGAAATTGTTGACTTGGTCCTTGATCGCATCCGCAAGTTGGCTGATCAGTGTACTGGTCTCCAAGGTTTCTTGATCTTCCATTCCTTCGGTGGTGGTACCGGTTCCGGTTTCACTTCCTTATTGATGGAACGTTTGTCTGTCGATTACGGCAAGAAATCCAAATTGGAATTCGCCATTTATCCAGCTCCCCAAGTATCAACTGCTGTCGTAGAACCCTACAACTCTATTTTGACCACCCACACCACCTTGGAACACTCTGACTGCGCTTTCATGGTCGACAATGAAGCTATCTACGACATTTGCCGTCGTAACTTGGACATTGAGCGCCCAACTTACACCAACTTGAATCGTTTGATTGGCCAAATTGTATCTTCCATCACCGCCTCTCTCCGTTTCGATGGTGCCCTCAATGTTGATTTGACTGAATTCCAAACTAACTTGGTGCCCTACCCACGTATCCATTTCCCCTTGGTCACATACGCACCCGTCATCTCTGCTGAAAAGGCCTACCACGAACAATTGTCCGTTGCTGAAATCACCAATGCCTGTTTCGAGCCTGCCAACCAAATGGTTAAGTGCGATCCTCGTCACGGCAAATACATGGCTTGTTGTATGTTGTATCGTGGTGATGTTGTGCCCAAGGATGTCAATGCTGCCATTGCCACTATCAAGACTAAGCGCACCATTCAATTCGTCGACTGGTGTCCCACTGGCTTCAAGGTCGGTATCAACTACCAACCACCTACTGTTGTTCCCGGTGGTGATTTGGCCAAGGTACAACGTGCCGTATGCATGTTGTCTAACACCACCGCCATTGCTGAAGCTTGGGCTCGTCTTGATCACAAGTTCGATTTGATGTACGCCAAGCGTGCTTTCGTCCATTGGTACGTCGG
Organism: Cordilura impudica; assembly: GCA_963682025.1. Classification (NCBI taxonomy): domain Eukaryota; kingdom Metazoa; phylum Arthropoda; class Insecta; order Diptera; family Scathophagidae; genus Cordilura; species Cordilura impudica. The sequence goes on from OY821517.1 coordinate 250,145,651, forward strand.
TGAGGGTATGGAAGAAGGTGAATTCTCCGAAGCCCGTGAAGATTTGGCTGCTCTCGAAAAGGATTACGAGGAAGTCGGTATGGACTCTGGTGATGGTGAGGGTGAAGGTGCTGAAGAATATTAAAAAGCTAGCCTAGACCATCAAGAAGACGAGTGTATTGAAAAAATTCGACCCTTAGCTGAAAAAACATAAACATTCAATATACATATATAAAAAGAACGATTTTGTTTTATTAAAAAAAGAACGAAAACTTGTAAATTTTTTATTTGAAATTTAAAAATGAAAGAAAATTCCAAAAATGCACCATAACACACTAAAAGAAGAGCTAAAAAGAAAAAATAAATGGCTACGCATTTGATTTAAAATGAACTATACGTCTTTTATTTTTTGTAGATACATAAAACACCAGGGGTTTTCTCTAAAATAGAGAAAGATAAGTTTAATGAACTTGTTTTTTTTTTTTTTTAAATTAAAAATCGAAACTACACATAAAATGCTTGTTTATTTGCCTTTCAAATACGGAAGAGCATTAAAGATGTTGAACTTTATTCTTACACATCTATTAATCATGAGAGTTATCTGTGCATTTCTTAAGAATTCTAAATAAATCTCATCTAATAATCGCATCTCGTGTTCTATTTCCTACTTTTAAAATACTGAGTCATCATTAATCATTTGTTTAGTGGATGTTTTGGTGAACTCATTTTAGTTCTTCAGTTTTCTTTTTACCACTGCTAAGTACAGTATTTTCAAACTTATTCTAGGTCTGTAATGTACATTGTATTGTGCTAGCAGCTGCCCATACTTGTAAATATATGTGGTGGTCTTTATTGTAAGAATCTTGTGGTGGGTTTTTGTTTTGTTGTTGCTGTTTCTATATAAAGATAATCTCTGAACATGCTTTAAGCACTACCATTTATAGTCATACATACGATGATTTCATTTTTCACTAAGTTACTATTACGGATATGATTGTTTTTAACGAAATGACTACATACATATGTAATGCTGCCCACAAATATTTTGTTTTAAAGTTGAGATTAAGTGACTGTATCAAATGTTGGATTTAAAAAACAAATCTCCATTTTACTACGTTTTAATTAATTTATGTGTGTATTCATTCGGTACAAATTTTGTTATCGATTTTAAAGCCAAGATGAGTTAGAGACTTCAAACATAGCTCAGAACTGGATTACAACGCAAAATAGGCAATCTAGTGGGTGCGGCACCTCCCATATATGGTAACTATTCACCCCTATTCTATTTGGCGTCGGCAATAACAACGGCGATTTTAAGGCAACAGCAACTGAAATCAAAGACAACGTCAATTCTATGTTAATTTGGTATTCTATAAGAGTATTACATCGCCATTGCCTGTTTATCGGCAATGTTAATAAAATACAGCACACATATCTAATGTTAGAGTCAGCTGATTCATTTTGTTTGTTTTGATAAAATATAAGTTATTTTTGTGGAAAAAAGTGAAAAAAAAGTTTAAATAAAAATGTTTTTTTCTTTCCGATTCGGACTCGTCGAGACGAAGAAAACAAGAAAAAATTAATATTGGAAAGAAGAATACTTCGGCATAAATCGTGCATTTTTAATTTGGCCGATGAGAAGTAAGAAACATATTTTCCTAAAGATTTTTTTTATCCTTTTTAAGATCCGAAAGTTATTTTAGGCTGAATAAACCTTCCTTTAAATATGTGTTGGAACTAGTAGAGCCCCATTTAAAAAAAGGGACGAGATCAACGCTTGATCCAAACACAATCAAATTGGCAGCAACATTGCGTTTTTTTTGTTTTGCCCAGGGATCTTACCAGTGAGCGTTGGAAATAACTTCGACTTGGGACTGTCACAGCCAGTAGTATCGAGGATTTTGCCCGAGACTTTGGACGTCATGGAGAGGGAAGTTTGTTCCAAATGGATAAAGTTCGATATGACGGATGCCGAAAAAAATGAGGCCAAGTTGTATTTTTTTTCAAAAAACCCACATCAAAATTTTGGCCCCTAAAAAAGAAGACCAGCAAGGGATATTTTAGCTTAAATGATAGTAAGCTTGTAACATATGCATTTTCTTCATATTTTATATTAATGTATAACTATTTTAAATTAGCATAGATTTGTGATCACAAGATGCGATTTCGATTTTTGGATGCCCGAGACTCAGGTTCTAGTCATGATTCGCTAATTTGGAACGTTAGTCATGCTAGAAGAATATTAGAAGAACGTCATAATCCTGGTGAACGTAACACCTGGCTCTTAGGTTTTAAAGTAAATTTAAATGCCATTTAAATTTAAATTAAAAAAATTTAAATTTAAATGCCACAGCTTCCTGCAAGGGGCTCAGTATTTGCTGCTGAAATACACCACCTCCAGTAGCTTTGCTCTCCGCTTTTTTATGGCCATTTTTCTTTTGACTTTTAATTTTCGGTCCCTCTAAATCTATAAAAAGAATTCCATCAGACAGCATAGTTTTTAAACAAACTATTTACCTTACCTTTTGCCATCCAGCACCAGATCTAATTTGGGGACCAACAGAATTGACTACAGTGGCAATACTCTCCCACTGTTCATTTAAATTGTTAGGAACAGTGCCCCTCTGAAATCCTCTGGCTAGTGATGGATTTTTTCAAGTTCTTCCACTAGCTTCTTGAACTGAAGCTTATTAGTTATTTTAATTTTTTTTCCATTTTTTAACATTGAATTCTACGAAAACACAAAAGAAAGCAACGGAAGGCAACACTAAAATGGCTTACGCCAAAATCAAAGGCAATTCAAGACAACGGCGTCGCCAATTGTTCTTACAGAATACAAAACTTAAGTTAACAGTCATCGAAATAAGGCAATATTGCCAACGGGAATACGAAATTTAAACAAAACACAAAAAACGGCGTTGCCTTCTGTTGACTACGCCAAACAGAATAAGGGTGATTTATCGTCATATATCTAGAGTACTGTGATAGCCAGAGTCATGGAACGGTGGGAGTCCATACGATGTTAGTTAATATAAGTAGCCATACTAAAAAGGGCAAGATCGGACCAATGAGCGTGGTACCTCCCATACAAAGTTAGATCATTATTATTTGTTAAATAACTTACAGATATGTAAGAGGGATACAGGAAAGGAATTAGATTATTGATAAATTGTTTAAACAAAATGGTGTGCAAAATTTTGAAACATAGCCGAACAGATGAAGAACAAAATAACTTAAGTCCGTTTGTTTTGACGTTGAGATTTAAATAAACTGTTAAATTTTGGATTTAAAAAATTAATGAAATTTCTATTGTGTTTGTATAAATTCATTTGTTTTCCTGATAAATTTAGTTTAGTTATTTGCCTTTATTAAGTGTTTTGTATTCTGAAAGTAGAATGTAGCAAATATTTATAATCGAATTTAGTGAATTATATATATATATTCATAAATTTTTTATATATGAATATAGATTAAAAAAACAATGAAAGAAAAAAAATTGAATTAAAAAATTAACATTTCCCAGAACTTTAACTCTAATTTCGAGTGCTGGGCTCTGCTAGTATACATACATATGTATATGTACATATATATATATACATATACATACGTACATATATATATATACATATACATACGTACATATACATATACATATTTAAGTGTGTATATATGTATTTAATTTAGGGTACATGCATATAGTGGCACTATGGTTACAAGCAGCCAAATTGTACATACATACATATATGTAAGCAATAACAATATTGATTTTCTTGTACATAGAAAAGAAAACCTTGTCCTTTTATAAAGAAACGATGAGTCATTTCACAATGCAGTCATTATTGAAATAAAAACAATGCAATATAGGGATGTTAATAGAAAAAATAAATATATAGTATGTACCTACATATGTACCTCTAAGAAACGTTTCTAAATATTGTATGTACATACACATGTAGTGTATAGTAAAGGGCGAATTTTTAAATATACAAAAGATATGTGAACATTTATTAAGTTATATTAAATTAAAATAATAGGTAGGTATAATATTAAATAATATAGGCCTTTACATTTTAAAATTCGTGTAAAGGATGAAGGGTTATGAAGTCAGTTACTTTATATCTCTAGTATCCGCCTCATAAAACGTTTTAAAATAAACCATCATACACATTTCTAAAAACGGTAACAACATTATTTGCATTTTGTCATAATTATATTGGCATTTGTGTTATTGAGATATGTATATGTATGTACAATCTAAAGACACCAATATATTTAGTTTTTGAATTTGACTTAAGAATTTGTTTAAGATACCTAGTATACATTTAGAATAATTTAGGTAGAAACGGTTTTCTATTTTCAGAAATAAATTTATTACAATTGTATCAATTATAATAAGTATGAAACCCATTACAATAGAAAAGTTAGAAATGTTAATTTGTTTATTAATTTTTTTTTTTGTTTATTTATAAATATACATAGTAACATTTACATAATACGTTTAAAAAACACTTTGATTAGGCCATTTTAATTTTTAAAGAGATATAATGTTAGTACATATCGCACCTGTACTTCTAAAGTGAGTCAACGGTCAAAAAACGGTTTTTTTAATATTTACTATAAAATGTAAAAACAGTTGTTTAATTGTAAAGAATTGCGAATAATAAGTATAAAACAGTAGTTGTTTTTGCGATTTTTTCAGTGATCATCAAAAATAACAAGTTTTTTTGGGTGCAACTCAAAATATATCTTTTTAGTGGATTCTAAAGAAGATACTCTTGTAACACAAAGAGGGTTACAACTGTATTTTCTTTGCCAAAGACTAGAAAAACCGATATAAAATTTTAACAGTGGATAGATATGACCACTGTGTATCGTTTTCTTGCAAAAAGTGAAAATTGAATAATTTTGAGTTGACTCACTTTAGCGGTGCAGGTGCGATATGTACACACCTGATCATAGTAAAATATACATATCCATCTAATTTCTTTAGACGAAAAACTGTTTTTTCTATAATATAAATAAATAAATATGTAACTCAAAGCAATAAGACTAGAAAATACGTCAACATTTTATATAAAAACATTTACTTAAAAAAGTTTTACTCGTAATGATAGATATGCTTTAAAGAAAATAGTTAAACAGAAAGAAAACAACTTTTTACAAATCATGTGAATATTTAAGCAGGACTAGTATACTGTATACCGACCTCTATTTTGTGCAACTTTCTTCTATCTACTGGGTATACAAGTAATTACTTTTTGACATAGCTCCGGTAGAATGTGACAAATAAAGAAAAACTTCGCGTGAAATAACAAAAAATCATATAATAGCCTTCACTATCTCCAAAATTATTTTTTTTTGTAAAGAAAACGAAAGAAACTTATTAAAGAACACATTAAAGAAGCACACAAGTAGATCGGCGTAGCATTTATATAGGGAAAATATACATTTTAAAATCTTCAATGGATGCTTTCCCGTAAACTGCAAAATCTATCAGTCCTTCCGGCTTGACAAAGATAAAATCTACATGGACAAATAAGAAATAAAATTTTATCGATACTTCGAATTAATATGTATGTATATGAAATTAAACTTGAAAAATAACCATTGCTTTGGTCTGGATATGCAGGGGAAAACAAAATTGTGAATTAATTATGGCGCGGCGAAACAAAAATTATTCTGTTTGCATACGTCGTATAATTTACGAAGTCAAACATTCAAACATGGTGGAAGCATAATGTTTTTGGCTGCTCTCATAGTTTCTCATCTAGAATATTATGTATCCAGTGGACTAAAGGAACGTCTTACAAAATGTTATGTTTTAATATGTTAAGTTAATGTGCTCTTAAAGAGGTTTTAGTCAATACCCAAACATCAGCACAAGCTCTTTATACCCTAACCACATGGTGGTATAGGATATAAGAATGAGCATAACATACATACATAATTTGTGTATAAATAATTCAAAAGAAAAATTACATTATCAAAATTACATTATTAAGTTACGAACATCGAAATCAAAGTCTCAATCTCAGCACACTTGCAATTATGATGAATCTTTAAATTGTAAAATAAATAAATAAATACGTAGGTAAATTTAAATCGATTATCATTTTAAGTTTTGTTATATTGATGCCAGACAACTCTTTAGCCGAGTTCACACAAGGCAACTTTTGTTGCTCAATTCTCGAGTTTGTAGATGTTTGCGGTGAGGGGAATAAAAAGGGAAAAATAATTGCCGGTTCTCGGCTATTTCAAGCAATTCTCTCATTCGCTTTTTTTTGTTTGTTGAATATTTGACATTTCTTTTCATTCGGTGTTTCGCTTCTTGGTGTGAATAATTCGTAATTATTGTTTACTTTATTAAAATGGCCCTTAAATGGAACCGGGACTTAATTTTTTTCTTTTGAATTCATTTTTCAACAAAACCAATTAAATTAATTTATGTATGTATGTATTTAATTTTATTATTGTTCTTTACGACTAGAGCACAAATGTCAAATTATAAGAAAATAAAAACAAAACAAAACAGTAAAATTGCCGAAGAAATTGTCGTGTGTGGACATAAAAGCAATTTCAAAAGAGAATTGCCAAAAAGTTGCGCAATAAAAATTGCCTTGTGTGACCCCCGACTTAATAAACCCACATAATAGAAGCAAACGTATGTAGATATGTACAAATATGTATATGCAAAAGTTATAACGTCATTTTCTCAATATAAAAGTACTTTATTAAGTCGGGGGTCACACAAGGCAATTTTTATTACTCAACTTTTTGGCAATTCTCTTTTGAAATTGCTTTTATGTCCACACACGACAATTTCTTCGGCAATTTTACTGTTTTGTTTTTATTTTCTTATAATTTGACATTTGTGCTATAGTCGTAAAGAACAATAATAAAATTAATTACATACATACATAAATTAATTTAATTGGTTTTGTTGAAAAATGAATTCAAAAGAAAAAAATTAAGTCCCGATTCCATTTAAAGGCCATTTTAATAAAGTAAACAATAATTACGAATTATTCACACCAAGAAGCGAAACACCGAATGAAAAGAAATGTCAAATATTCAACAAAAAAAAAGCGAATGAGAGAATTGCTTGAAATAGCCGAGAACCGGCAATTATTTTTCCCTTTTTATTCCCCTCACCGCAAATATCTACTAACTCAAGAATTGCGCAACAAAAGTTGCCTTGTGTGAACTCGGACTAAGCAAACTGGTTTTCAGTTATATGGCTTTATTTAACATTAAACTTGAAAAAGAAAGAAAAGCTTTAAGTTTTTGTAATTTCTTTAAATTTTCTATGGTACGGACCGAATTTTATGAGAAATAATTGCATAAATTTAAATTTTAATAAAAATGCTTTGAATTGAAGACGATGGAACAAGTTTTGTGTAACATTTACGAAGAGAATTTTTAATACATAAAACCAGGTGCCATTCTATATATAAACATATGCTTGTGCAATGCTGTATAAAAAGTTACTTAAAGTAAATTATTTTAAAGGCCGACATTTTTAATGAAGTCATTCAGCATTTAAATTGTACAATAGTTTAGTAAACTTTTCATAATGGAATACAAAATTATTTTTTTAAATCAAAAAAGTAGTTGTTATCCATGAGATTTTTTTTTGTTTAACCCTTGATTGTTAGGTGAGAAATCTTAGGTAAAAATTAAATTTTTCCGGCTTTATCGCCACAACAAGCTACAAATATTAAAATTTTTAAAATTGTTTTTGACACGGAGAGGGTTAAGTAGAAATTCTTAAATAATACAAATGGCAACTTTTTTTTTTTTTTGTAATTTGCTTAGTTGTTGCCAACTAAAAATGTATCTTTAATATATTAAGCTGGCAGTACTTTAATATATCTGTGGTCACAAGCGATAACCGCCTAAGTCGACTTAAGAACGATTTGAGTTATGTATGCTGTCATATTCTACTAAAAACGCTTTATATTTACGTGAAATTCCCATTTCTCTAACACTTTTTATTAAAAAGTTATTAATGAAAACATACTGACCTATGTCGTAACAAAGCCCCATTACATTTACATAAACAGTTATTTTTCTCGAATGAATGATTTTCGCCGATTTGAGTTAATGTATACTATCATATTTTGCTAAAAAATCTTTATATCTTTAACACTGCTTTTTAAAAAGATATTAATACAAATATTCTGACCTAAGTCGTAATGAAGCCCCATTACATTATTATAAAAAGCAATTTTTCTCAAAAGCATGATTTTCGAGTTAGGCGGCTATGTTAGGCGACAGCCGCTAGCTACACGATTCTGGATACATATTTTATTATTTCAATTTGATCTTCTGAACAAGTCAGACTTGTGTTGAACAATTTTTTGTTGTGCAATAAATAGTATTAATAATAATAATATAAGTAGTAGTGGTGCTACACTAGTGAAAAACAAAATGGAGTGCATCGATATTTCTACAAATTTCTTATCTCAGCGCTCGAAAAAACCTCGCGTTTCACAGAGATTAGCTAGGAAACATCACTTTTTAGACAGCGAGACACTGAAGCGTCAAATTTTATATTATTATTTTTTTTTCTTTAGTTTCTGGTCAAATTGTATTAGTTTTTTTTTTCAATTGGAAATTAAAACTAGTAAGCCTGTACTGGCGACAATCGTGATCGTATGGAGAAGTGTTTTTCTCCTCTTGCCATTTGTGTCCATTGAGGACGAAAACTGTTTGGAGGAGCTATGTGTGAAGAGGAAGAGGCGAGATGTGACTTCACCTACAAGTATTGATGTTTCAAGCCTTAATGGAAGGTTTCCAACGATGCAAGATCCTAAGAGGCAGAATTAATTCTCTATTCTTGCGGATTTAGAAATTGAGAGTAGCACCACCGCCACAGCTGCCAAGCGCAACAACATTGTAAACAACGAAAAGTCCAACATGGAGTGCATCACGCAGCTCGACGCTTCGAAAAACCTTAATTTTACAACAAACACACGTAGATTTAAAGCGTGAAAACAAAAGTGCGGGCCAATTCTGGCTGCGAAGAATTAGCTTTTTGCATGAAACACATAGACAACTGACCGCTGGCTACACGAACACACGACTACAAATGTTGCTGGCTGCAATTGTAATTGTGTAGTCAGCTACTTAATTTTTTTGAAAACGAAATCCGAGCTTGATCACGGTTCAAGCTTTGCGCTTCGTAATAGTATATATATGATAAAGTTGTACCGACCAAAACGTTGAACGGTTTTTTGAATGCAGCTTTTGATTAGTTATCGATATCACAAAATACTATATTCTTTATTTTAAGCAAATTGTATGAAATCTGTTTGTCAAGATATAAAATGGATGAAATTGGGCGTTTATGTTTAAAATCATTGTAGCCTGCATTCAAATTTAAACAAGAAAAGAAATATAATAATACTTACCATATGCAGTTAAATAAGAAATTGAGTAGCAAAGTATAACAACATTAGTTAAAGAAAGATAGATTTTAATTTGAAATAATGATATATGGAATCCCAAAAAATGTTATAATGGAGAACGAAAAATCTTTAAACTCAGCCGGAATAACATTCATGCTGCAAGACCAACTAGGAATCAGCATATTCAAAACTCCACCATACAAAAGCTCTGTAAATGGTCAAGTGGAGAGATTCCATTCAACCTTAACTGAGATGATGCGTTTTATAAAAACTGACAAAATAGAACGGTCTTTCACGGCATTGTTGGAAAGAACAATTAACGAATATAATTATTCGGTGCATTCTACAACAGGAAAAAAACCTGTTGAAATATTTTTTGGACGAATTGCCAATAGTGATCCAAAAAAACTCGAACAAGCCCGCCAGGATATGATAACAAAGTTAAAGCAAAAACAATTAGCTGACATTAGTACTCATAACAAAAACCGCACTTCCATGAAGAACTATAATATCGGAGACGTATGCAAAAATAGACAAAAGATTAGGGAATAAGACTACTCCGAGATACAAAAAAGAAATTGTCAAGGAAAATCGCTCGACAACAGTGTTAACACAGACAGGGAGAATAGTGCACAAAAACAATATTAAAATAAATAAATTTTTTTTACTACTCTTTCTGTCAGTTCAAGCTGACATCCAAATTCTCAACCACACCTGATCACAAATAGCTACAATATTTATGGTATTGCCAAAATCCAGGATGGAACATTCCGGTTCGTCCACGAAATAGACACGAAAATTACATTCAGGAAATACGAGATTTCACCATTAAATTCAAAAACTCCCACAATCCTATATTCCCAATCCTTGAACACGAAATAAAAAGAGTATTCCAACTCCTAGATAGTATAAAACCTTTAACATTATCTAAGAACAAAAGATCAATAGATTCTCTAGGCACAGCCTGGAAATATTTAGCCGGTTCCCCAGATCATGATGACCTTAGAAAAATTACTAAAAATTTAGAGAAATTAAACGATAATAACAATGATCAAATAATAATTAATAAAGCATTTGAATCCAGAATTAATAATATTACTATACAAACAAATTATTTAACTAATAGGATAAGAGAAAGTAGTATTTTAAGTGAGGAATTAATAATTTTGAATCAAAACAAATTAAGAATAATTAAAGAAAAAATTTAAATATAAAGTATGCCATACAATGGTCAAAAATTGGAGTAATAAACTCATATATTTTAAATGAAATTGAAATAAAATTAGAAATTGAACAATTGAAAAATGAAAATATACCATTTAAAAGCCCAGAAGAGGCACTTGAATTCGCAAATATAAGAATAATAAATTCTTTGACGTTGATGCTCTACATAGTAGAAATTCCGTTAACAAGAAAAATAACGTATGAAAATTTACTATTAAATCAAAAATAATAATGTAATTATAAGTATTAAATTTAATAGAATTTTGAAATTTGAAAATGAAATTTATGCAATAAAAAATGATTGTAAAAGTAATATAATAATACTTACCATATGCAGTTAAATAAGAAATTGAGTAGCAAAGTATAACAACATTTAAAGAAAGATAGATTTTAATTTGAAATAATGTTATATACATATAACTGAGCAACATCGGTCAGTTAATCTATATTTAACCAAATTTAGAAAAAATAATTGAGATTGAACTACATCCCAAAACTAGCTCCTAACCGAAAAATATGCAATTCGTTGAAGAACTATTTGAAAATGATATTGTTTAATTAAATATCTAAAAATTAAAAATATAATTAACAAATATTTATTCAAAAGGATTAAAGTCAAAAGATAAGAATACAAATATAATAGATTACATTTTAAGGTTTATAATGCTTTGTGCTGTTGGCGGTACTTCAATTCCATTGGTTATTGAAAATTATGTCAAAAAAAAAAAGTAAAAGTTAATGTAAAAATCGATTAATCGTTCTAAAACTATTATAGTGCAACATTGGGGTTTCCAATATGTCCACATCAATTTTGACATCTAACGTTTATTAATTCTGGAACCAGACTTTATTGTTTTGCCATCTAACTTATTTCTGTCGACGTAAAATATTTCACAATTCTGATTTTGTTTTGCAAATTATAATCTTTTTGACAAATGCCTTCTCCAGTACAATATTTTAAGCCCTGTTTTATTTTTGCATGTTTTTTTCTTCATAAATTACCTAGGCAACAAAAAATTAATAAATGTCTGCACTTTAAGTGCGATTATTTTTTTTATGTATTATGGCCCGCTAAAAATTTTTATGTACAATTTTTTTATATATTGTATTTGTTTTTTTATTTTCTTCGGTGGTTTTACTATTTAGACTTGCCACCAATCTGTAAACTATAGACGGGAATATATATATATCATAAAAATACCACAGATCATTCAAACATTCTTTTAAAATCACATAAGTATTTTAAGTGATATGGGCAGAAATATGAAATGAAAAAAATAACTTGTTTTAAACAATATTCAAATTTGATAAACGAGAAAATAATCGGTAAAAATTGAAAAAGCAAAGATATGAAGATATTATAACGGAAAATCTGTCCAGGGTCCTTTATGGTATCGACCAATATTGATTGTATGCCGTGAACAAATTGGGTTAGTGTGTTTTTGTAATATCCATAAATCATCACTCCAAGAATGAAGAGTTAGTCAAAGCAGCCTCCCGATATTCACTTACATCTATTTCACTCAACTTTGATTTGTTTGTGTAGGAATTTTTATTATCTATATTTTCATATCTTTAAATGTTAGATTGGTTTGTTGCAACTCGAGATATAGTCAAAATAGTGAAATCAATTCTGGAAAAAAGAATTGTCCATAAAATATTTTTTTTGATATTTCACAATACAATCACAAAACAGCGTAACATCCCTGCAGGAAGCCTGGGGTCAAGTGTCCCCAAGTCACCACTTTTGTATACTATTTTGTTGACATTGTCAACTAAGCGTCTACACTATTTACTTTACTTTATCTGTCAAAAAAATTTTCCATAGTGAAGTTGGGAGTTCTGTTTCTTCTTGATTTCTATATTTTTGTTTGAAAAAAAGATAAAAACAAGATTAAAACAAAACATAAAAAATTTAATATAAATGTAAATATAAATATATTTTATAATAAATCAAATAAAAAACAACATAATAAGTAAACGAAGTTATAAAAGAAAAGTGAAAAAACAATCAAATTTGTACAAGAATATCTGGTTCCAATGTCTACATATGGTCCCATGAGAACTACCTAGTCACTACCTCACTACCTAATCAATAGTAGCAATGTCACTAGTGATTTGCAATGACATGTTAAATGTCTATAAAAAATTACGAGTACATTGTCTGGGGTATAACTAGTTGGTCGTAGTACTGGTGACAAAGTCAATAGTGAATCAGTACTGCTACACTATTGAATTTCCTGCAGGGATGTGAGACGTAAGACAAAATCGGTGTGACTTATTGTATTGGTGAAAAAATTTCCTGTTCGAAAATGAAAAATGAAAAAATGAAAAACTAAATATAAAATAAAAAATGAAAAATTAAAATTAAAAATGAAAAATAAAAATGAAAAGTAAAAAATGAAAAATAAAAAATCAAAAATGAAAAATAAAAAAATAAAAAATGAGAAAGATGAAAAACGAAAAATGAAAAATAAAAAATGAAAAATAAAAAATGAAAACTAAACAATGAAAAATGATAAATAAAATATGAAAAATGAAAAACAAAATATGAAAAATGAAAAACGAAAAATGAAAAATGGAAAATTAAAAATGAAAACTAAAAAATGAAAAATAAAAAATTAAAAATAAAAAATGAAAAATAAAAAATGAAAAATGAAAAATTAAAAATGATAAATAAAAAATGAAAAATGATAAATAAAAAATGAAAAATAAAAAATTAAAAATAAAAAATGAAAAACGAAAAATGAAAAATAAAAATGAAAAACGAAAAATTAAAACTGAAAAATGAAAAATAAAAGCTGAAAAATGAAAAATGAAAAATAAAAAAAGAAAAATAAAAATGAGAAATAAAAAATGAAAAATAAAAAATGAAAAATGAAAAATAAAAAATGAAAAAATGAATGACAAAAAATGAAAAATAAAAAACCCAAAAATTAAAAATTAACCGGTTGAAATAATAAATATTTTTATATTAACAGAGCCCCAGCAGTTGATTGCTATAAGTGATACAGAGATGACGCTTTCTGTTTGAGTTTAAAAAATTACCATAAAAAAATTAATTACTAGAAGCTTACACATCTCCCCTGTGATCGGACTCACATGCCTTTTAGTATTGGTATTTTCGGTTTTAGCATTAAAAAATCGATCTCTATAAATTTACGATTTTAGGCGAAAATGTTTTCCACGTCCCATTAATAGAAGAAAAGAGTTCAGTAATGATTTTTTTTAATTTAAATTACGAAGGCCCACAAAATATGATAAAAGTCCAAATCCTGGGACTAGAATATAGTTTTCTAAAGAGTTTTCAAAACTCAGAATTGCAAGTTTTTTATATTAGGGACTGTATTACATCGCGAATACTCTTTTAGTACATAACTCGTTGAGTAATTTGAAACAAATTCAAATTCGAGACCGACTATATGATACCCTATACCATGCATTTAGAGACCCTATCTCTCAGGCCCAACTAACTGGATATAGAAAATAAGCATAAACCAAATTTGAGCGGGATTTTTATTAATTTTTTCGGCTGCAGATATGAAAAAGTTCATATCGGATGCTATATCAATATGGGGACTAGACCCAAAAATGGACCGATCCTGACCATGTTTGGTAAAGTCTCTTGTATTTTGCAAAACTATATACAAACAAAATTTGAGAAGAATCAGTGCAATATTTTTGTTTTTTGATAGATTTAAGTGAAGATCGGGAAGCAGCTCTATATGGGGACTATGACTAAGAGTTATCCAATAGGGATCATTTTTGGACTAGTGATTAATGGATGTAATTAATATATACATACAAACCCAATTTGACTAAGATTTGTATGATAATTTGGATCTTATGGCAATATATGTTGATTTCATAGGGGTCATTTGTATGGGGGCTAGGTCTGAACATGGACCGATTCTCATAAATTTCAATAGCATTCATCCCATGGCCGATAAAAGATCAAATACCAAATTTCATCAAAATATATTCATATTTGCGACCTGCAGTTTGATTACAAGCTTTACATGGACACACAGACGGACGGACGGACGTCGTTAAATCGAATCAGATAGTGATTCTGATTCGATCGGTATAATTAAAGATGGGTGTAGGTCAAATATTTTTGGTTGTTACAAACAGCAGCACAAAGCCATTATACCCAAACCACATAGTGGTATAGGGTATAAAAAATGGAATAAAAAAACAAGTAAAAAATTATAGTCGGTCTAGACCGACTATACGACACCATATGCCACGCGTTTAGAGACCCTATCTCTCACGCCCAACTAACTGGATATAGAAAATAAGCATAAACCAGATTTGAGTGGGATTTTTATACCCTATATCACTATGTGGTTTGGGTATAATGACTTTGTGCTGCTGTTTGTAACAACCAAAAATATTTGACCTAGACCCATCTTTAATTATACCGATTGAATCAGAATCACTTTCTGAGTTGATTTAACAATGTCCGTCCGTCCGTCCGTCCGTCCGTCCGTCCGTCCGTCCGTCCGTCTGTGTGTCCATGTAAAGCTTGTAATCAAATTGCAGGTCGCAAATATGAATATATTTTGATGAAATTTGGTATATAAGCATTTATCGGCCATGGGATGAACGCTGTTGAAATTGGTGAGAATCGGTCCATGTTCAGACATAGCCCCCATACAAATTACCCATATGAAATCGACATAAATTGCCATAAGATCCAAATTGTCATATAGATCTTACTCAAATTGGGTTTGTATGCGTTCATTACATCCACTAATGAGTAGTCCAAAAATGATCCCTTTGACCCCATATAGAGCTGCTTCCCGATCTTCACTTAAATCTATTAAAAAACAAAAATATTGCACTGATTCTTCTCAAATTTTGTTTGTATATATTTTTGCAAAATACAAGAGACTTTACCAAACATGATCAGGATCGGTCCATTTTTGGACCTAGTCCCCATATAGATATAGCATCCGATATGAACTTTTTCATATCTGCAGCCAAAAAAATTAATAAAAATCCCACTCAAATTTGGTTTTTGCTTATTTTCTATGTCCACTTCGTTGGGCCTAAGAGATAGGGTTTCTAAACGCATGGTATAGGGTATCGTATAGAAGGTCTAGACCGACTATAATTTTCTTACTTGTTATTAATTTTTTTGGCTGCAGATATGAAAAAGTTCATATCGGATACTATATCTATATGGGGACTAGGCCCAAAAATGGACCGATCCTGACCATGTTTGGTAAAGTCTCTTTTATTTTGTAAAAATATATACAAACAAAATTTGAAAGGAATCCGTGCAATATTTTTGTTTTTTGATAGATTTAAGTGAAGATCGGGAAGCAGCTCTATATGGGGCCTATGACTAAGAGTTGTCCCATAGGGATCATTTTTGGACTACTGATTAATGGATGTAATATACACATGCAAACCCAATTTGACGACAATTTGGATCTTATGGCAATTAATGTCGATTTTATAGGGGTCATTTGTATGGGGGCAAGGTCTGAAAATGGACCGATTTTCACCAATTTCAATAGCGTTCATCCCATGGCCGATAAAAGCTTATATACCAAATTTCATCAAAATATATTCATATTTGCGACCTGCAGTTTGATTACAAGCTTTACATGGACACACAGACGGACGGACATCGTTAAATCGAATCAGAAAGTGATTCTGATTCGATCGGTATAATAAAAGATGGGTCTAGGTCAAATATTTTTGGTAGTTACAAACAGCAGCACAAAGTCATTATACCCAAACCACATAGTGGTATAGGGTATAACAAGTAAGAGAATTATAGTCGGTCTAGACCTTCTATACGATACCCTATACCATGCGTTTAGAAACCCTATCGCTTAGGCCCAACGAAGTGGACATAGAAAATAAGCAAAAACCAAATTTGAGTGGGATTTTTATTAATTTTTTTGGCTGCAGATATGAAAAAGTTCATATCGGATGCTATATCTATATGGGGACTAGGTCCAAAAATGGACCAATCGTGATCATGTTTGGTAAAGTCTCTTGTATTTTGCAAAAATATATACAAACAATATTTGAGAAGAATCAGTGCATTATTTTTGTTTTTAATAGATTTAAGTGAAGATCGGGAAGCAGTCTATATGGGGCCAAAGGGATCATTTTGGGCTACTCATTAATGGATGTAATGAACGCATACAAACCCAATTTGAGTAAGATCTTTATGACAATTTGGATCTTATGGCAATTTATGTCGATTTCATAGGGGTAATTTGTATGGGGGCTAGGTCTGAACATGGACCGATTCTCACCAATTTCAATACCGATCATCCCATGGCCGATAAAAGCTTATATACCAAATTTCATCAAAATATATTCATATTTACGACCTGCAGTTTGATTACAAGGTTTACATGGACACACAGACGGACGGACGGACATTGTTAAATCAACTCAAAAAGTGATTCTGATTCGATCGGTATAATTAAAGATGGGTCTAGGTCAAATATTTTTGGTTGTTACAAACAGCAGCACAAAGTCATTATACCCAAACCACATAGTGGTATAGGGTATAAAGAGTACCTTAGAATTATAGTGTATTATTCTAATAAGATTGGATGTGAGGTGCTGCACAGTGGTTCAAAACCAAAAAAAGTGGTAATAAGTCTGGAACTTCTAAACTATTGGTTGGATTGGAATAGTATATTCTAGGCGATTGTAGTCAAGGATATGGGCTTTCAAAATATTTATTTTTGAGATACCCTGTTGTAACACAGGGTGAGCTACAGGGTGCCAAAATCGACCACCTCGAGGTGGAAAATACTTTCAAAGCTTGTAACTTTTATAAATATGAAGTGATTTTTACGTTTTTTAAATTTTTCCAATAACCATTAAATTGTTAACAAAAAACATGCTTATACTACCTAGTTATCGCTTATGGTTTAAAAAATATTTGATTTTAAAAATCAACATTTGAACTTTTCACCAAATTCTTTCTTGGTTTTTCGCAAATAACATTTTTATTAAAATAGATAAAAAAAAAAATCTAAAAATATGCGGCGATAGCCAGTACTTTTTAAAAAAATACGTTGAAGTATTTTTTGAAGTATTTCGAACCGTTTAGTGAGCACAAAATCTTAAAGTTGACTTTTTGAATCAGGTTCTAAAAATTGCAAATTTTTGCCAAAAAATACCCTTCATTCTTTCACTTTTTTCTCACAACCTTGGTAAAACATGTATATATTTTCCTACATATTTTAAAAGAATATGCTTCAAGAATGGTTGTAAGCGAAATTTTTAATATTTTTGGACAAGCTTCCTACGTCCAGCATTGCAGGAATTTGTGCAATTTAAAAAAAAAAACTAAGTTTGAAAAGTTAATACAAAAATATCCGCTCGATTTCTTCAAATATTTCACCGCAGTATTAAAGCTCCAAATATTTTTATGAAATATTTACCTAATGAGTTTCAACTGATCATAAAATTGCCCGAAACTCTGATACCTATTGCAAAATATCTGTAATTCACAATACCTTTTTATGCAAAAAAAAAAAAACAGGTAAAAGCCAAATCCTTAGAATCACTCAAACAAAACGTAAGTATTGGTTGAAGTACCTGCCCGATATATTTCCTTTCAAAAAGTATTTTCAGTATATAACCATGAGTTTCTTGTTTATTGTATAATCTATCATGGAGGTTACATTAAAGTATTATTCACTTTGCAAAGTTATTTGAGAAAATCCTTCCGATTCTACTATTCATTCATCACGTTCGGAAAAAGTCTCGAAATTATTTTATACAATTAACAACACTTACGGTTTAAATGTGAGATCTGAAGATGTTGAAAATTTTTACAAAGCTTACGAAAGAAGATTTAGCCAATCGGGTTTATCAAAATCAAAGTTTATGACTAAAAATGAAGAATGGTTGAAAACGGGCCTCACAGTACAAATTGAGAAAAAGACATTTGGTCGACCTAAAAAGGACTACGAAAATGTTCAATCAAGGACAAAAAAGAAAAAACAAGAAGAAATCATTACTAACCATTCGCCTAAGGATTCTTTTAAATCAGCCTTGACACGCACGCAACCAAAGGAAGCTGCTAAAATTGTAGATGTGTTACCAACTGCATCTCCTAAGCGGTTGAAGCGTATGGTGCAAAGTATTTCAACGCCAAAATCGTCAACATCATTTACAGAAGAGGATGCGTTAGCTCTTATTTTAAATTTGGGATTGACAAGAAATAAATATGGTATTTTGAGAAAAGCTCTCAAAGAAAAAGGATTTGATATTTTTCCTACCAGCAGAGCCATAAAAGAAACAAAAAATAAAATTCTACCATCTAATGTGAAATCCAATACTGAAAGTGCAAATGTTGGATTAGCGGAACTGCTTGAAAACACTGCATCTAGAATAATATCCACATTTAGCAAGGAAGAAATAGAAATATGCAACAATTCAGAAGTTACATTAATATGTAAATGGGGATGCGATGGAACATCTGTATTTTCTGAGTATAGACAACCAAGTGGAAGCAATTCAGAAATAGATTTTTCAACAATTTTTATGACATCATTAGTACCATTAAAAATGAGGCTATATAATGAGCAAGTTCTTCTTCTAGTGAGAGAGAATATCAGGACATATGGAGTAATTTAACACCCGGATTTAAGTTTCTATGTCGGCCAATCCGATTTGAGTACACAAAGGAAGACAAAATTACAACACAAAGCTTAGTGAGTTCAATAAATCAGGAAATTTCGAGATTGTCTCCAGATTTTGTGGAAATATCTGGAAGTGTCGTTAAAGTGTTATTTCAACCACTTTTTACAATGATTGATGGGAAAGTAGCCAATTCCGATACAGATATAACATCTACTTGGAAATGTAATATATGTGGAAAGAAAAGTTCAGAATTTCATAACAGTTGTGATGAAATTCCTATTAATGAAAATGCTTTAAAATTTGGAATATCACCACTTCATGCAAGAATACGATTTATGGAATATTGCTTGCATCTCGCATATGATCTAAAATACCGGCAAAATCCAGGACAAGAAAATATACCAGTTAAAAATAATACTGATCTACACGCCATACGAAAAACTGAGAAGAAAAGAATTCAGGATGAATTTAAAATGCAACTTGGTCTAATTATCGATAAGCCTCTTTGTGGCTACGGAAGTTCAAATGATGGTAATACAGCAAGACGTTTCTTTGAAGATCCCGAAACTATTTCTTTGGTTACTGGCATTGACACGGCTTTAATCGCACGGTTTAAAGTAATATTAGCTGTCATTAATAGTAAACAACAAATTAATGCGGAGAAATTGAAAATATATGCTAGTGGAACTAAGGAATTAATAATGAACTTATATCCTTGGAGGCCAATGACACCAACTGTACACAAAGTATTAGCTCATGGGAAAGAAATAATACAAAATAGCATCCTGCCCATGGGAGAACTGACTGAAGAAGCACAAGAAGCTAGAAACAGAGATGTCAAACACTTTAGACTTTTTAATACAAGAAAATGTAGCAAAGAAGCCCAAAATTATAAATTTGGCTTTGGCATTGGCTTTTAACCTGTTTTTTTTTGTATAAAATCAGCATCAGAGTTTCGGGCAATTTTATGATCAGTTGAAACTCATTAGGTAAATATTTCATACACCATTAACTTATAATTATACCTTCTTTGAAAAGATATATAAAATTATTTGAAGTAATAAAAACGTATGCAACCCTTTACCAAAAAACAATAAAAAACAAGTAAGAAAATTATAGTCGGTCTAGACCGACTATACGATACCCTATACCATGCGTTTAGAAACCCTATCTCTTAGGCCCAACTAACTGGACATTGAAAATAAGCAAAAACCAAATTTGAGTGGGATTTTTATTAATTTTTTTGGCTGCAGATATGAAAAAGTTCATATCGGATGCTATATCTATAAAGGGACTAGGTCCAAAAATGGACCGATCCTGATCATGTTTGGTAAAGTCTCTTGTATTTTGCAAAAATATGTACAAACAAAATTTGAGAAGAATCAGTGCAATATTTTTGTTTTTTAATAGATTTAAGTGAAGATCGGGAAGCAGCTCTATATGGGGTCAAAGGGATCATTTTTGGACTACTCATTAGTGGATGTAATGAACGCATACAAACCCAATTTGAGTAAGATCTATATGACAATTTGGATCTTATGGCAATTTATGTCGATTTCATATGAGTAATTTGTATGGGGGCTAGGTCTGAACATGGACCGATTCTCACCAATTTCAATAGCGTTCATCCCATGGCCGATAAAAGCTTACATACCAAATTTCATCAAAATATATTCATATTTGCGACCTGCAGTTTGATTACAAGCTTTACATGGACACACAGACGGACGGACGGACGGACATTGTTAAATCAACTCAGAAAGTGATTCTGATTCGATCGGTATAATTAAAGATGGGTCTAGGTCAAATATTTTTGGTTGTTACAAACAGCAGCACAAAGTCATTATACCCAAACCACATAGTGGTATAGGGTATAAATATGTCATTCACTATGTAAATGACCATTTATATGAACAAATAGAGAAATAGCTAAATTTTTGCCTGTGGAGTGTGGTTTGGGGTCATTATTTCAGCATGTTGCAATATATTTGATAGACATGTTATATATCGTTGAATAGATAAATATGTCTTCTTTAACAATATATATGTAATAATAAGTAAAATTCAAAAATTTTGGGAACACTTTACCAAAAAAACCAAAAAAAAAAAAACGAAAAACCATAGTTTTTCTATATTTTTTTCTGAAATTTGAATATAAATATCTCAAAAACTATTAACGTTCTCAAAATGATTTTTTGAAATATTTTAGATAATTTAAATGCCGTTCTGAATCAATAAACAAAATATAAAACAAGTAAGAAAATTATAGTCGGTCTATACCGACTATACGATACCCTATACCATGCGTTTAGAAACCCTATCTCTTAGGCCCAACTAACTGGACATAGAAAATAAGCAAAATCCAAATTTGAGTGGGATTTTTATTAATTTTTTTGGCTGCAGATATGAAAAAGTTCATATCGGATGCTATATCCATATGGGGACTAGGTCCAAGAATGGACCGATCCTGATCATGTTTGGTAAAGTCTCTTGTATTTTGCAAAAATATATACAAACAAAATTTGAGAAGAATCAGTGCAATATTTTTGTTTCTTAATAGATTTAAATGAAGATCGGGAAGCAGCTCTATGTGGGGCCAAAGGTATCATTTTTGGACTACTCATGGATGGATGTAATGAACGCATACAAACCCAATTTGAG
Source organism: Cordilura impudica (assembly GCA_963682025.1). NCBI lineage: Eukaryota > Metazoa > Arthropoda > Insecta > Diptera > Scathophagidae > Cordilura > Cordilura impudica. The sequence goes on from OY821517.1 coordinate 250,167,559, forward strand.
TAAGATCTATATGACAATTTGGATCTTGTGGCAATTTATGTCGATTTCATAGGGGTAATTTGTATGGGGGCTAGGTCTGAACATGGACCGATTCTCACCAATTTCAATAGCGTTCAATGGCCGACAAAAGCTTATATTCCAAATTTCATCAAAATACATTCATATTTGCGACCTGCAGTTTGATTACAAGATTTACATGGACACACAGACGGACGGACGGACGAACGGACGGACGGACGGACGGACGGACGGACATTGTTAAATCAACTCAGAAAGTGATTCTGATTCGATCGGTATAATTAAAGATGGGTCTAGGTTAAATATTTTTGGTTGTTACAAACAGCAGCACAAAGTCATTATACCCAAACCACATAGTGGTATAGGGTATAAAAATAACTAATCTTAATATGTTTTTTATGTTAACAAAAAAAATTCGTATGAAAATTTGACTTTTTTCACCATTTAAGCCCTCCTGACCACGTTTATGTAACGGCGGTGAATTTTGTTGCGGCAAATAAATAAAAATATTTGGAGCTTTAATACTGCGGTGAAATATTTGAAGAAATCTAGCGGATATTTTTGTATTAACTTTTAAAACTTAGTTTTTTTTTTTAAATTGCCCAAATTCGTCCAATGCTGGACGTAGGGTGCATGTCCAAAAATATTAAAAAATTCGCTTACAACCATTCTTGAAGCATATTCTTTTAAAATATGTAGGAAAATATATACATGTTTTACCAAGGTTGTGAGAAAAAAGTGAAAGAATGAAGGGTATTTTTTTGGCAAAAATTTGCAATTTTTAGAACCTGATTCAAAAAGTCAACTTTAAGATTTTGTGCTCACTAAACGGTTTGAAATACTTCAAAAAATACTTCAACGTATTTTTTTAAAAAGTACTGGCTATCGCCGCATATTTTTAGATTTTTTTTTTATCTATTTTAATAAAAATGTTATTTGCGAAAAACCAAGAAAGAATTTGGTGAAAAGTTCAAATGTTGATTTTTAAAATCAAATATTTTTTAAATCATAAGCGATAACTAGGTAGTATAAGCATGTTTTTTGTTAATAATTTAATGGTTATTGGAAAAATTTAAAAAACGTAAAAATCACTTCATATTTATAAAAGTTACAAGCTTTGAAAGCATTTTCCACCTCGAGGTGGTCGATTTTGGCACCCTGTAGCTCACCCTGTGTTACAACAGGGTATCACAAAAATAAATATTTTGAAAGCCTACATCCTTGACTACAATCGCCTAGAATATACTATTCCAATCCAACCAATAGTTTAGAAGTTCCAGACTTATTACCACTTTTTTTTGGTTTTGAACCACTGTGTGCTGCTTGCTGAGGTATAGTGTTTTATATTTTCAATTGGATTTAAGGGAGTAGGTTTGTTTGCTCCCGACAAAATATAAGATAACTTGAGACGTGTGTCTCAGTCAATACTTAGAACTAAGAAAAAAAAAAAAAAGTAAAATAAATAATGAACAAAAATAATAATAATAAAAGAAATAATGAACAAAAATAATAATAATGATAAAAAAAATAAATAAATAAAAGAATTACTAAAATTAACCCCTATGGGTATGCGGTGTCGATTTTTTATAAAACTCAGGTAAGATTATGGGATTTGAATCGTTGTAGTCTAAATTGAGACAAATATTTTCATTGAGAATACCGATAGGAGAAAGATATGATATTGACCAATTAAAATTAGAATTTTGGTTAAAAATGTCTGCAATTAAATTGTTTTCGTGGAAAAGAGCTCTTTTGGTATAAGAATTAACTAATGATAATGCGTAATTAATTAATTGATTAACTTGAAACAATTAAGTACTCTTCCCCAATGATATGCTTTTTGGATTTTTTCAGATATGTATGAATATTATTTTTTTTCTGACAAATCAGTCTTTTGTATTAATTATTGTGGCATTTTCGTTTCAATCTTTCCAAAAATATAATAATTGTACACAGAATAAATTATCCTAGAGTTTTTAGACACGACATGGAATTAAAAAAAAAAAAAAAATAATAAATAAATATATGTTTTGAAAAAATGTGTTCTCTGAAGTCACATTCGGCGAATTAAATAGTCTAGAATTTTATCGATTGTTTTATTTTTGGAAAGATTGAAATGAATACGTGATACTAAGTAATTCCAGCAGATGTTTTGACCGAGAAGATTTGTGATATTTGAAAAAATTAAAAAGCGCTATGAAGGAGAAAAGCATTATTTTCAGTTAGATAGACAAGTGTCGTGTAAAAAAAAAAAAATTATTCACGATGTAAATATAGCAAATATAAGCGTTTTTCGGATCTTTTTTCATGATTGATGTGATATGTGAGATGTCTGACCTTAAATTCGAATTCAGAATTACAAAAACATTCACTGGTCTAAAAAATTTCGCCCTGTCTAATAATATTATTATTAATAATAATACTCACCACAAAATTATTTGCAAAAAAAAATTGTGAAAAATTTGGTAACTATATTATATTTCTTTTAAATATGTTTTCCCTGCACTGCTAACTGCTACTATTAGGTAAAGCAAAAATATTATAAGACTTGGAAAAAATAACCGTAATTTGAAATAGCTTGTATCCAGTTTTTAAATGTTAATTTTTAAAAGTTTGTCATCAATTATACAAACCTAGTTTTAAAGAAATAAATAAAATACGTTGTAAAATTTTTCAAACTTTTTAAAATTCCGTGATATGCAATCAACTGTATATATGAAAATATATATATTAAAAAAAATATACCTACTAACTATAAGTTACATTAGATATTTTAATAAATTGTTTTGCATATATCCATTATATTTAATTTCTCCTTAAAATATACTCCGCAATTTTTAATTAGAAAACAATAATGTCAGCAATGGTTTAGTCGTAATAATAATATATTTGAAATATTTAAGCTTTTTGTTGTAACTTCTCTTTTATTAAAATTAAAATTACTTTTAACTTTGCTTGGAAATCCATAAATTTTTACACATTTTTTATTATCATTTATTTATTTGTTTCTTTTTTTTTAATTTTCACACAGCATGTGTTGATGATGGATGCTGCGTTCCTATTAATTTTATTGTATACAATTTTTTGTATTTTTGTCTCCGTTCGTTCACTTTAATTCAAATAAAATATAAAAAATTTGGTATTTTTGTAGCAAAAAAGCAAAAAGCAAAAAAAATTTCTTTATAGACCTATGGAGCGTAAGAATTTTAAAATTATTTAAACTTTCTATTAATTTTTTTTTGAATTTTTTGGAAAAAAATACTTCGTAATTTTATTATATACAATTTTTTGTATTTTTGTCTGCGTTCCACTTTTTGTAGATATCGATGAATATTTAATAATTTTATTTTTATTTGTACTGCCTGAAAGTATGCAAGAGTATAATTTTTTTTAAAATAATTTTATTATGCCTAAAAATAAAAACTAATGAAGATTATGAAGATAATCTTTTCACAAACAAAAATTATAATGAGACGGACTAAAAAACACGCCTGGTTTAGTCGAATTAATAATAAATTTGAAATATGGTACCCTTTTTATCCGATGTCCATGATTTGTGTATCAATGTGGCCTTCGTGGACAGGTAGATTTAAGTCTGCATTAAAAGAATTAGAAAAATAAAAATTGCTTTCACTATATCGTCGGTATAGAGAAAAACTCCTTAAAAAACAAATTTTTATATTGTTTTTGATATTTTTATATACCGAAAAAATAAAAATTAAACAGTGGATCGTGATCGGATCATTTTTCGATCTAGCTCAAAACAATGAATTATGGTATTGTTCTCCCGGCGAAGTTGCTGATTTGTTAATAAATTTCATCAAAATTGTATTAATCTTGTATTTTCTGCTTATTATTTTTAACTTTTCTGTCATCAATCTGGTGTCGTTTATAAAAAATAAATTTTTTTTGCAAAAGCCTTTTATTTTATGCAAATGTAAATGCAACGCAACACTCTTTTCACTGCTAAATGTTGAAATAATCTAACCCATGAAAACAAAATTTTTATTAAAACTCTTTCTTTCCTAATGCATATGAGTTTTGAATATCTCCATGACTATCTTAAAATTAATTTTTGGCCACAACAAGTCTATAGACATATTTTTAGATCGATTGGATGAGGGGAAGTGAGATTTAATCTCTCCGTGACTGTGCGTGACTGTGTGTGACTATCTTAAAATTAATTTTTGGCCACAACAAGTCTATAGACAAATTTTTAGATCGATTGGATGAGGGGAAGTGAGGATTTAATCTCTCCGTGACTGTGCTTGACTATGCGTGACTGTGCGTGACTATGTCAAAGTTAATATTTTTTCACAGCAAGTCTATCGACCAAGTTTGAGATCGATCGGATAAGTGGAAATGTGTTTTAAATCACTCCGTGACTGTGCGTGACTATTGCGAGACTGTGTGTGACTATGTCGAAGTTAATATTTCTTTACAGAAAGTATACCGACCAAGCTTCAGAATGATTGGATGAGGCGAAATCCGTTTTAAGTCTCTCCGTGACTGTGCGTGACCATGCGTGACAGTACGTGACTAAGTCAAAGTTAATCTTTTTCTCACAGCAAGTTTATGGACCAAGTTTCAGATTAATTGGATGAGGGGAAATTACATTTAGATCACTCCGTGACTGTGCGTAACTATGGGTGACTGTGCGTGGCTATCCCGAAATTATTCTTTCTTCACAACAAGAATATGGGCCAAGTTTTAGATCAATTGGATAAGGGGGAATGGGGTTGACCCACGACAGACAGACAGACAGAGAGTATGAGTTAAAAGAAATAATTTAAAAAGGAGTAGAATTTTTGGGATATTGAAAATGTTTGGTCAACATTCTGATGTTCTTTTCCACAGGCCAATTTTAGTTTCGAAACTTTTAAGAATTTCATTTAGGAATTTCGTTAAAGTTTCCACATACAAATTTTTGTTTCTAAACTTTTTATTTGAAGAATAGGAATAAAAAGAATCGTCAACAATTTTTTGCTTTTTTAACAAATTAAAAAAAAAAGAAAACAAAAGATTAATATCATGGACAAAGCTGGTTAAAGAAATTTTGGAGTGCACCATAATCGATTTCGATAATGACTCTAAGGACAGCGATAAAGACGATATAATTGTTGGTTCGTAAAATGTAATTTAAAACAATGTTAGTCCTATCACAGGGGAGATGTGTAAACAACTCGTAATTAAAGATTTTTCAATTTGGAGTTGTTATGCATTTAACCTAGTTTAATTAGCTGTTATACTTGTATATTGTTATATTTTTGATTGTGTTATTCTTTTTGGTTGTTGAATTAGTTGTTATACTTCAATATTGTTATATTTGCAACAGTGTTATTATTGAGGGTTGTTGAATTAGCTGTCATAATTTTATTTCACCAATACACTCAACTCACACCGTTTTTGCCTTACTCTGTTTTTGTAATTGTGTTGTGAAATAGATTTTTTACCTCGCTGAGTGTATAGAGTCTTACACATCAAAACGTTAACTTTGCAGGAATAGCTGATATGTGCAATAAGGCTTCTTCATTACCAGTATCAAGGCAAAAAGGTCCGTGGGTAAAACCATGGAGACAAACAAAAAATGAAAGCGGTCCATTTGATTTGCTTAACTGCGAATTTCGATTAAACGATGTTTCTTCTTATAATAATTTTTTAAGGATGGAAATAGCTCAGTTAGACTACCTTTTATGTTTGACATAACAAGATATTTAGCTTGAAGATACGAATATGCCAGAAGCAATTCCACCAGCAGAACAGTTTGCCGTTGCACTAAGATTCCTTGCTACAGGTAAGTTACGTAAAATCAAATGAGCATAAACTAAAATGTGTTGTCTTATGAGAGAGTTTTAAAAGTTTAATTATCAGACACTATTTTCCACAAGTAGTATTTGGCGACGACTCAAAGATGATTACTTGAAATATGAATATACGAACTTTTTAACAAGCACGCATTTAACTAAAAAATATTTTGATTTTTAAACGAATTAAAAGTACCTCTGTCTGTCTGTATGTCTATCTGTCTATCTGTCTGTCGTGGGGCAACCCCATTCCCCCTTATCCAATTGATCTGAAACTTGGCCCATAGTCTTGATGTGACTACAAATTAATTTTGAGGTAGTCACGCACAGTCACACATAGTCATGCACAGTCACGGAGTGATCTAAATGTCATTTTCCCTCATCCGATCGATCTGAAACTTGGTCCATACACTTGCTGTGAAAAAAAGATTAACTTTGAATTAGTCACGCACAGTCACGGAGAGATTTAAGACGGATTTCCCCTCATCCAATCAATCTGAAACTTGGTCAATATAAAGGGTGATTTTTAAGAGCTGTAGGAAGGTTTTCCAAACAAAAACACATAAAATTCAGAAAAATGCATAAAATCTTTATTTGAATCGATAGTACGGTCCATATAATTTAATGTTTGAAGATTATTTCATGCAAATGTTTACCGTGACTGCGCCTCAAATGGTCCATCCGCTTAGTCCAATTTTGGCATACTCTTTCCAACATTTCGGCCGGTATCTCATGAATAAATGCTTCAATGTTGTCTCCCAATGCGTCAATTGAAGCGGAATTGTCTGTACAGACATGAGCTTTAACATAGCCCCACAAAAAATTGTCTAAAGGCGTTAAATCGCACGATCTAGGCGGCCAATTGATCGGTCCCGAAGGTGAAATAAAATGTTCACCGAACTCGCCTCTCAATAAGTCCATCGTTGCGCGTGCTGTGTGGCATGTGGCACCGTCTTGTTGAATCCATATGTCATGCAAGTCAAGCTCTTGCATTCTGGGCAAAAAAAAATTGGATATCATCTCTCGGTAGCGCTCACCATTCAAAGTTACGTTACGATTCGCATCATCTTTGAAGAAGTACGGTCCAATGATGCCACCATATACCTCTTAGGAAACGCATTTGTGTAAAGAATTATATTGTGCGACAATATGTTATATCCTGGATTTCGATTGTGAGCGCTGTACCAGAAAATAATATGGTTATCTATTTGATATTATTGATGGACTTTTTATGATGTTGGAAGATAATACACAAGAAATATAATTATGTGAAACAACGCTGACACAGTTTATTAAATCGATTCGTAATGATTCCAGTTAATTGCGCATGAAATACACTATAAATATATTGTTAATACATGCGCAATCACCAAATGAACTTATTAAGGTAATGCACTGACATTTTATTAAAAATTGTAGCTAGAAACAAAGTAAATCTTCCTTGCAGCATTTTACACTAATCCTTATATCTATCTTTCAGTCTGTTGCCATAACATGGATATAGGAGTTTGTTTTAATATTTGAATGTTTTAATTTATGCCATTCTGGAATATAGTGTCTGGAATATGATGTTGATAATATGAAATGAAATTTGTTTCTTCAAAAGAACAAAAATCTCAGAATATTGAACAAATTGATTTATGGAGGTATCACAATATCTCACACACCGTTCTGTACAAACAAAGGTAGCAGTATTTGAATGGATACATTATTTACTCATAAATTTTCCAAATGAATTGTGTCAGGTTTGGCCGAAATTGTTAATTCACAACACAGGTAAGCTTTAATATAAATTGTTGATATATATGTGTTATAATAAATTGTTTTCTTTAAGAAATTACTGATTGCACTAAGGCCAGCAAAGTTGTTTAAATATCTGTTTTAAGTTAAGCCCATTGTCCCGTTTCAATATTGTCTCAAAGTTATCACCACGTTTCGGCATTAGTGATATTGTTGTGTTTTTAATATTTAATGTTTATTTTTAATTTGATTTTTAATACAATAAATAAATAAATAAAAAATAATAAGTCGTGTTTCATTATAATCAAGCGTGACCGGTCAATGATGATGTATATATCCATCAAATGTGACCAGTCAACGATGATATATATATCTATCATCGTTGACTGCTAGCGGTAGAGTGAGCAGTTCAGATATATATTATATGATTTACATACTTTCATAGGTTAGAGTAAGATGCAAAATCACATGTACACAAAAATTTAGGTCAGTTTTGGAATATTTGCCTTAATAAAATGATAGAAACTTTGTTCTTTGCGATGACCGACACTTCAGTCAGTAGTGACTGTCATATCACCGGTCAAATGACCGTCACTGTTCTTGTAGGGTATATGCATAATTTTTTGTGGCATTTTTTTATGTTGTTGTACAATTATTATGTTCAACCACAAAACTGTTACAACAAACACACTGGGTTTTATGTTTTTTAAAGGTATCTACATATTTTTGCTCGTATCGAATCACAATTTTCAATATGAACCTGCTGGGAATTATGGCAAATGATATTATTGTAACCTTATCTACATAGTTAGATGGCTCTTTTTGTGCATGAGCGTGATTTCAACAGACAGACGGACAGACGGACATCGCTATATCGACTCGAGCTGTGATAAGGATCAAGAATATATATACCTTTTGGGTGTTTTTAATGAATAGATTATATTTTTTATTATAGCTGTATCCTTTTACAATTTCCCGAAAGATACAGCTCAAAGGAAGCTTTGGGTATTGTTTTGCAATCGATGCATTTCCGTAGATGTTGGAAAAGAAAGAAATTGTGCTTACATTTCAAACAGGAGGATTTTGAAAGAAATGTGAAATTTGAAATGGGTAAGTTGTCACAAATGTAATTTTAACAGTTCATTATTTAATAATTATTAATAGTATTTACCAATCAGCGTAGACGAAAATTGAAGCCGGCACCAGTTCCGACCATAGAGGCGAGCGATATTGCAAATGAAATTGAAATTTCAAATAAATTTACAAATCAAATTGAAATTCCAAATGAAGTTGAAATTACAAATGAAGTTTAAATTCCAAATGAAGTTCAAATTCCAAATGAAATTGAAATTCCAAATCAATTTGAAATACTTACATGCGATGAGAAAAACACTCCAATGACGACTGACATTCTGGACATTTATTTGGAAATGAAAATATATGTATGTTTTTCAAAAGTGCACAAATACTTATTTCAAATCGTTTTTAGAGATGCTTTGCGCCACGAGAATAGTATGCTGAAAATGTTACAAAGTCAATCTGCGATCACAATGAAAAATTTGTATCGTCAAGTTCGGAGCTTAAGTCCTACTAACACAAATCTTGAGAAAGCATTCAGTCGTCTGTTTACTAAAGGCCAAATAAAAAAAACTAAAAAACGACGATAAAAGGTTACAGATGCAGATATTGCTCAATCAATCACTTTGTATTCCACAAGTGCCAAGGCTTACAAATTGTTAAGAGAAAATTTAATAAAATAACAACGTAGTATAAAAACATTTAGTAACCTCATTCTAAAACACAGATCAATGGCCTTTTTAACTATTAATAATCTTTTTTTTTTATTGACTTTTATAGTATTAATAACTTTAATTGTACTATATTTTTATATATGATTATGTTATAGAGCACTTATATTAAATTATTATGAAAATAATTGATTAAATTTTTCTAATTATAGATATTTTTATAAATTTAATTATAGATATTTTTATATTTTTATAAATACTATAATTTTTATTTGCTGTTATTTTTTTTATGCTAAATTCAAGAAAGATAAATCAAAATTATTTTAGTGAAATAATTTTTTCTTCTCTTATCTTAAAAAGAGGATCGGACTATTTTGAATAAATACATTAATTTTAATAACTTGACAAAAAATTTCTCCTTTAATATTAATTTCTTATTTAGTTTTAAGCCATTAATTATAATCTCAGTTATTTTGCCAAGATTAATTGGAGCTCTAAGAAGATTAAACCAGACTTCTTTGCGAAAATTAATAGCTTATTCTTCAATTAACCATTTAAGATGAATATTAGCTTCTATTTATAGAAATAATATTTTATTCATGTGATATTTTTCCATTTACATATTTTTAACGTCTTCTATAGTTTTTTTTATTTAATATATTTCAAATTTCTCATATTAATGAATTATTTACAAGATTTTTTAATTCAAAAACTATAAAATCTTTGTTGAAATATTATTTAGTGTTTTAGTGAATTTAAAATAAGTTAACAAATTTATAAAAATAAATTTTTTTTCTAACAAATAATTTTATTAGAAAAATAATAAATTGTCCCACTGTTACAATGTTATTGTTTATGTATAAACATACACATAAATATAACAGTTGACAGATGAAAATTATTAGCCAATATGAACACAGTTTGCGTGACGTCACGTGCCTGACCGGCGTAGAAAATTGTAATAGTGTCCGCGGGATAGCGTCATCTTGTATTCTATCATTCTTGGATTTAACTACAAATGACTGCGCTACATTGTAGTTAAAATGTAGTTACATATTTCATAAATTTAACTAAAAATATATTAATTATTTTTAACTACTTAAAAGAGGATAACAATGTTGTAAGAACAACAATTAAGACAATAAAAATAACCAACAAAAAAAATTATGTGAGTCCGATCACAGGGGAGATGTGTAAACATCTAGCAATTAAAGATTTTTTTAAGTTGGATAATATGCTTTCAGTATATTTTTATACCCTATACCACTATGTGGTTTGGGTATAATGACTTTGTGCTGCTGTTTGTAACAACCAAAAATATTTGACCTAGAGCCATCTTTAATTATACCGATCGAATCAGAATCACTTTCTGAGTTGATTTAACAATGTCCGTCCGTCCGTCCGTCCGTCCGTCCGTCTGTGTGTCCATGTAAAGCTTGTAATCAAACTGCAGCTCGCAAATATGAATATATTTTGATGAAATTTGGTATGTAAGCTTTCATCGGCCATGGGATGAACGCTATTGAAATTGGTGAGAATCGGTCCATGTTCAGACCTAGCCCCCATACAAATTACCCATATGAAATCGACATAAATTGCCATAAGATCCAAATTGTCATATAGATCTTACTCAAATTGGGTTTGTATGCGTTCATTACATCCACTAATGAGTAGTCCAAAAATGATCCCTTTGACCCCATATAGAGCTGCTTCCCGATCTTCATTTAAATCTATTAAAAAACAAAAATATTGCACTGATTCTTCTCAAATTTTGTTTGTACATATTTTTGCAAAATACAAGAGACTTTACCAAACATGATCAGGATCGGTCCATTTTTGGACCTAGTCCCTTTATAGATATGGCATCCGATATGAACTTTTTCATATCTGCAGCCAAAAAAATTAATAAAAATCCCACTCAAATTTGGTTTATGCTTATTTTCTATATCGAAGTAGTTGGACCGAAAGATAGGGTCTCTAAACCATGGTATAGGGTATCATATAGTCGGTCTAGACCGACTATAATTTTCTTACTTGTTTCAATTTAGAGTTGTCATACATTTAGCTAATTAATAGCTGTTATACTTGTATATTGTTATATTTGGTTTGTGTTAGACTTTTCGGTTGTTGAATTGGTTGTTATACTACGATATTGTTATATTAGTAATAGTGTTACACTTGTGGGGTTGTTGAATTATATGTTATACGTTTATATTGTGAAATTTTTAACATTGTTATACTTGAGGGTTGTTGAATTAGCAGCAATAATCTTTCAACCAATACACTAATACCTCACACCGTTTTTGTCTTGCTCTGTTTTTATACCCTATACCACTATGTGGTTTTGGGTATAATGACTTTGTGCTGCTGTTTGTAACTACCAAAAATATTTGACCTAGATCCATCTTTTATTACACCGATCGACTCAGAATCACTATCTGATTCGATTTAGCGATGTCCGTCCGTCCGTCCGTCTGTGTGTCCATGTAAACCTTGTAATCAAACTGCAGGTCGCAAATATGAATATATTTTGATGAAATTTGGTATATAAGCCTTTATCGGTCATAGGATGAACGCTATTGAAATTGGTGAAATTCGGTCCATGTTCAGACCTAGTCCCCATACAAATGACCCCTATGAAATCGACATAAATTGCCATAAGATCCAAATTATCATATAGATCTCAGTCAAATTGGGTTTGTATGTGTTTATTATATCCATTAATCAATAGACCAAATAAAATCCCTATAGGACAATTCTTAGTCATAGGTCCCATATAGAACTGCTTCCCGATTTTCACTTAAATCTATCAAAAAACAAAAATATTGCACAGATTTTTCTCAAATTTGGTTTATATATATTTTTTCAAAATATAAGTGACCTTATGAAATATGGTCATGATCGGTATATTTTCCAACCTAGTCCCCATATAAATTTAGCACCCGATATGGACTTTTTCATTTATATTTTCTCATAGTAAAATAACTACAATTAGAGTAAAAATTACCTACTACTGTAAACTACACGAACGACATACACGTTGTTATACAAAAATTTTCTAAGCCCAGGAGTGATTTTTACACAGCCATAGTATGTAAAAAACATTGTGTTAATCGACTTATCAATTTGTTCTCCTGTTCTTGTTCTGGATTCTTCACGGACAACCCTGAACGAATATTTGGGGAGCAACCATTAAATAATCTACATGGAAATACACCTTATACCAATTTCTACGGTGTTCCGAAGAAAACACCGATAAACCAATTAAATTAAAAGGTTTGGAATATACTGGTTTGCGAACAATTTTTTAATAGTCCCGAAGAGAAGAAATTTCAAACACTTTCCAATCTTTTCTATGAAGCATTCAAGACAAAAACTAGCAGAAAAAATTACGCGGAAAATCCATGGTGGAATACGGAATGGAACAAGGTAAACACCAACTAGATTGGAGCCGTGACCCGATTTAGAGGAGCATTGTCACATAATAATCTTTAAATTTTTATTGCTAAGAAGAATGAATGTTTTTACACCATAAGAAAAGAAAAGAAAATTTGTTGAAGAACTATGTAGTTAGAAAACTATTAAGAAATTTACGTGCATGAATATTCCCAAAATACCTACAATACGACTACCATCTGAAAGTATAGATCAATTTTGTGACAGTTTATCAGGACCAACCGACCCTATTAATGAAATCTCAAAACCACATAATATCCCAATGAATGCAGAATTCTCAATTGAAGAATTAGAGATGGCAATTTCGGTCTCAAAGGATACCTCAGCAGGGATCGATGGTATGAGACATAGACACATCAAAGATTTAAACCTCGAAATTAAACAATCACTTCTGAAAATGTACAATCATGTATACTTAGTCGGTAATATTTCGAAAATATGGATGCAGTATAGAGTCATACCCATACACAAAAAGGGTAAACCACCTGACAAATTGTATAGCTCCGTGCAACTCATATCCTATTTACGAAAATTGTTTGAGAAAATTTTTTTCACCTTTATTTAAGTTAATACTACGACTACTCTATATAGACTAACTAATAGTTTAGTTCTGATTACAATATTTAATAATAGGGGTTACAGATATAGGAGTTCTATTTATAAACTCAATCCAGGGGTCGAATCGCCGCATTTGTTATCGAAATTTTTCGATCGAAATTATTTTTTTATTTTCCAAAATAAAATACTAAGAGTAATTTGGTACATAGTTAATAGTAAAAGTGAAATGAGGTCTGACGATTGTCCTTCTACTGTAAATAATAAAACAAAGTATGGATTTTACTCGATATCGAATGCTACGATTTGCCCCCAGGTTGAATCGACCTATCAGGTCTTTTTATACCCTATACCACTATGTGATCAGGGTATGACTTTGTGCTGATGTTTGTAACTACCAAAAACATTTGACCTGGACCCATCTTTTATTATACCGACCGACTCAAAATAACTATCTGAGCCGATTTAGCGATGTCCGTCCGTTCGTCTGTCTATCTGTCTGTGTGTCCATGTAAACCTTGTAATCAAAGTACAGGCCGCAAATATGAATACATTTTGATGGAATTTGGTATATATGCTTCCACTGGCTACAGTATGAACGATATTGCAATAAGTGAAAATCGATTCATGTTCAGACCTAGTCCCCATACAATTGACCCCTATGAGATCGACTTAAATTGTCACAAGATCCAAATTATGACATAGATCTCGGTCAAGTTGGGTTTGTGTGCGTTTATTACATCCATTAATGAGTAGTCCAAAAATAAACCCTATAGGACAATTGTTAGTCATAACCCCCATGTAGAGCTGTTTCCCGATCTGCATTTAGATCTATCAAAAAATAATATATAGTAGAATCCTTAAAATTCCTCCTGAAGCATTTTCTTACCTTGATAGGAAACAGGAAGTAAATGGCACTCCGATATTCTATCACAACCATAGACGTGCTAATATAAAAGCGGTTAACTGCAATTAGAGCAATTTAATATAAGATACAGTACAAGTATTTCATGCAACGATTTACGTTTAGTGCAAAAAATTAATTCCAAAAAATTTTGGTGTATTTATTCCTTTTACTTTTATCTCTTGACACAACTTTTGCAAGCAACTTTTTTTTTGTATGTATTCAAGCAATTTTTTTTTATAAATACTTTACATTGCAATGAAGCTTGTATATATTAGTAAATTATCCTTGTAAATAAATTAAAAATACTAGAGTGCTCGATTTAGCGACATTGTATATAGTACATTTTCATATTGATGCAAATCGTTTGATTCGAAAATGTATTTGGTCAAAATTGGTTTTGACTACAAATATGCATTTGCACGTACAGTGTTGCTTAGAACAAAAGCAACCAAAATCACTATTGACCTTTATTGTGTTTCTAGCATGTTATTGTTGTTTTACCAAAATCTTCTTTATCATTTCTTACTCTAATCTAAAATTGTAAACTAAAAGAACAGTTATATTTTTTTTTTTGCAAAAAAACTCAAAATGGCACTTTTTAAGTTGGACAAAACAAAAGCAACTTCAAGCAAGAACAAATTGCATTGTCTCTACTATCAAGTTTAACGGCTTATTTTTGCATTCTCTTTTAGTTTTATTTAAGTTGACTGACAGCTAGTTGCGTTGTGAAATCGATCATATTTAAATCAAATCGTTATGGCTCGTGATAAGTACTCCGAAAACTTAATAAAATTAATTGATTAAGGACTTTTTTAATGGAAAGAGTCAAATGGAACCAGCTAAAAAGCATAATATTAATAAATCTATAATATCTCGGCTTATAAAAGAGTAAAAAAAAAAACAAAATCTGTAAAAACATTGCATTTGGGAGGAGCACCACGGAAGACAGATGAAAGGACAGACCGTCACATTGTACAAATTGTGGAAAAATATCCATTTAAATCATCAATAACTATTTTAACTTTAAATATAGATTCAAGGACTGTTCGTCGGCGAACATTAGAAGCAGGTTTCCGAAGCTTCAGGTCAGCAAAAAAACCACTGATCACTAAGAAACATTTTACAAAAATGTAGAACTTATTTATTCAATGCTACTTCGCTAAAATGCTTAGCATATCAATATGGAAAACTGTTTTATTTAGCGACGAGTCAAAATTTAATTTGTTTAACTCTGACGGAATGTGCACTGTTTGCCGCAAGAAAGGAGATCGGATCAATTATGATTTGGGCATGCTTCTCTGGTTTTGGGCATTGGACCCTTCCACGAAATCGACGGATTAATGGATAGATTTAAATATAGAGACATTCTTGCTAATGTTATGATGCCACACTTTGAGTGGGAGATGCCGCTTCGTTGGATATCTCAAAACGACAACGACGGGAAACATACTTCGAAGCTGGTAAAAGAGTGGCTCGCTGAAAATGGGGTTCAAACACTTGACTGGCCGGCCCAATCACCAGATTTAACCCTATTGAAAGCTTATTTGGTATTTTAAAGCGAGTAGCTGGTCGGTCTTTCACTTCTAAACAACCTTTAAAAGAAGCGCTGGAAACTAAGTGGAAAAGCATTCCGGTCAATATTATCAACCACCTTATTGAATAAATGCCACGTAAATGCCGCGAAGTTATAAAAAACAACGGATTCTTCACTAAATATTGAATAATATTAAATGTTGCTTTTGCAAAAAAAAAAAAAAAAAAAAAATATAAAGGTTCTTTTAGTTTACAATTTTAGTTTTGTCTTTTTATATGTAATGTTATAATGAGTAAGAAATGATAAAGAAGATTTTGGAAAAACAACAATAACATGCTTAAAATTACAAAAAAAGTCAATAGTGATTTTGGTTGCTTTCGTTCTGACCAACACTGTGTATAAAAATGTTATTGATTAAGGCCTAGTTAGACACACGTAACCGTAACCAAACGTGTCAGCTGTTTTTTTTTGTTACATGAAAAGCATTTAGAGCATTTACAGAACTCAACTGTCACGTAACCGGAACGTCCCAATCTGTTGAAAATAGATTTTTGCTACGTTTGTCCGTGACATTTGTGAACAGCTGTTAAAGTTTGGTTCACTTTACACAGCAACATGCTAGTTCGTTTTTTACGTTCTATAGTTAAACTAAATGCCAATGTTACATTTACGATACAGATACATTTTAACAACGTGCGGCTAATTTACTTGTGTTTATTATAGTATAAATATCTACATATTTTGCCAACCAATAAACAAATAAAAAAACTTCAGCAAACAGTTATTATACCCTGACCACATAGTGGTATAGGGTATAAAAAATCCTGTCCATAACAGATTCTTTTTTATCAAAAAACAAAAAATAGACGCACTTAAATGCACTTTGCTTGTTGCCTAGTATAATCAATCAATATGAAATGTGACCAAGAAAATAATGTGTGACCTAGATGTATACTTTTAGTTATTTATTTATAGTTTTTGTTAAAATAGTAATAATTAATACTTTTCAGCTCATCAGTGACTGAGTCTGTGACGCTGTATATACGTTGTATATGTGTTGTCGCTAGCATTTCATAAATAGATTATAAAATCAATAAAACAAAATACTATCACATACTATCTGGCGCCTGCTGTTACTTATAAATACTAGCATATAAATTTGTAGGATATATATCAGGCATGGGCAAATGCGGCACCACGGGCATACGGCCCACGACGAATTTTATGCGGCCCCATATAAATTAAAAAAATTTCCGGATATTAATATAAAAAAAAAAAAACAAAAATTAAAATATTTTTATCTGAATTAGCTAGTAATTTTTAATTTTTAATTTTTAATGTTTAATTTTTAATTTTTAATGTTTAATTTTTAATTTTTAATTTTTAATTTTTAATTTTTAATTTTTAATTTTTAATTTTTAATTTTTAATTTTTAATGTTTAATTTTTAATTTTTAATTTTTAAGAAAAGCATTAACTTTAAATTTAATTGGTATTCGAAATCTATATTTCAGTACCGACAACAGTTTTAAAGCGGTAGCCGTGCCCAATATTGGTTGTAATATTGAGTTTAAGATACGGGTGGAGGGTATCTAGGGCTTCCAGTCGTCCCGATTTCGGCGGGATTGTCCCGCCGTACAAGTTTCGTCCCGACGTCCCGCTTTAGCACAAAAAATCCCGCCCAACACCAATCTACCAAAATTTATAAAAAAAAATCCTTCTGCATATTTATATATCGTCGCTGTGCTGCAAGAACTTTACAAGTCCACTTTTTTGTGAAATGGACTTAATGATGCAAAAGTGTCCCAAAAGTCATAGTCTATGCCCTATAAAAATTTCGCATATCTGTTTAAAGTAGTTTTGTAGTTATTGTATATAATGCAAGAAAAGGCCCATGTCTAAGATTCTTTTTATTTGTTTAAAAACAAAATTTTAATAAATTAAATTGAATTACATGTTGTGGATTCGTCTTATCTATAAATGCATTAACTATGATTTTAATATAGCTTTTGAAATCGAAAGTACTTAATGATTTTTCCAGCAGCCATAAACTTTAAATCTTTAATAACTCAGAAACACAATTATGTGACTTGTAAAGTTCTTGCAGCACAGCGACGATATATGTCTGCCGCGGCTGAATTATTTTGTGGTCGTTGGGTTGTCTTTCAGACTTAAAGATAAAACACAAATACAAACTAAAATTTTTTATATGAAAAACGTTCGGTTACAACGGTATATTTCTGTGGGCACCATATGATTTACATATACATATTCTAATTTGACTGTCGATGTATTTTGTAGTTGTAGCCAGTGTTGCCACGACCAAAAATTTTTTGTAACCACTTCTCAGCATTCTTTTTCATAGTTAAATCTTTTCTTATTTACTCTTCTTTCTATATCTATTTTAATCGTATTATTTAGTGTTATACATTAATTAGTTTTATTGAAGTTGAAAAAAAACAAGGTAAGTTTTACATTTTGCTAAATTACGTGCATGTATTGAATTTTATGTATTAAGCTATGGGTAAGAAAATGGACATTAGAAATTTTTTTACTAACCGACCAAGAAATCAACAGTTGGAGGATTTGGAAATTGTAGGAGATGTAGTAGCAGAGAATGATGATAATGAAAATTGTCAAGAAGATAATGTAGTTGGTGAAGGTTATGCTGGTGGTGTATCCGAATTCGATATTGATGAAGAAAGTGCTGCATCTTCAACAGCTAAGAAGCAAAAACTATCAAAGCGGCTTGTAAAATTTAATAAAAATTGGAGTAAGAACTTTGATTGGCTCATAACTGGCCTAACTGAAAATGATGCTAAATGTATTATTTGTGCAGTAAATTTTGAAATTGGTCATGGTGGAGAAAATGATGTACGTAAACATGCTAAGTCTCAACAGCATATAAGACATTTAAAAGCAAGTTCATCAAAAAATTAACATCATTTATACCAGCAAATAATACCATTGGCCAAATAAATGTCATTGCAGCTGAGACGGGATTTGCATATCATGCTGTAATGCATTCCCAATCTTATGTGGCTACCGATTGTGCAGGCAAATTATTTTCCTCTCTATTTAAAGATTCAACTATTGCTAGCCAATACAGCTGCGGTAAAGAAAAATTGAGAAAAATTATTTCTAAAGTTTTAGGTCCAGAGTCTAAAAAAATGCTATTGGATAATATTAACAAATCCTTATATTTTTCTATAAGTACTGACGCCTCTAATAAAGGGAACGTAAAAACATTTCCCATAATTATTACGTATTTCGATAAAAATGTTGGTACAACAAGCGGTTTGTTGGCATTTTATAGTTTGGACAACGAAAAATCAGTTAATATAGCTAAATCGCTTATTTCAAAAATAAATTTTAATAATCTTTTTATGGATAACGTAACATCATTTTGCGCAGACAATGCTAATGTTAATTTTGGTAAAAACCAAAGTGTAATGACAGATTTAAAGAAAGCTAATAAAAATATTATTCCAATTGGTTGTAACTGCCACATACTTTCTAATACCGTAAAAAGGGTATTTCAGCTTGAAAAAATTTGAAATTGATGTAATTGTTATTAAAATTTTTAATGAATTCAGTTCTTCCACTAAATGCACCAAAGAACTTAAAGAAATGTTTGAATGGATCGGTGCGGAATGGTCAGAAATGCTTCGTCATGTGTCAACAAGATGGCTTAGTCTATGTCCTGCTGTAGAAAGACTAATTAAAAATTTTGAGCCTTTAAGAAGTTACTTTCTGACAAAAAAAAATGTTTCAAATACAATTAAAATGTTTTTTGAATACGAAATGTCAATGGCGTACCTCGGATTTGCAATGCATTTTTGTTCAATTATTCAGCCAGCTATAAAACTATTAGAAAGAACTGATGGGATTGCAGTAGAAACTTATGAGTTGATGGTTAAAGTAAAAAACTCTTTACAAGATAGGCTTGACAAAGAATATTTTGGATCGATAGCAAAGACTGCGATACAGAAATGTGTCAATGAGAACGAAATATGTCGTTTTAAAATTGAAGCGAAAAATGCTTTAACTACTGCTATTAAATATTTAGAAAAATGGTTCAATTTTGAGGACAGTGTTTTTAAATTTTTGAAACCAATGAATTTAAAATTAACAATTCCTTGTTTTAATGATTTGGATAATATTATACAAAAATTTAATATAAATAATATTGATGAAGACAAGCTGTTTGAAGAAAGCATTAAACTTAAAAATTTTGCAGAAGAAAATATAATTATACGAGAAAATAGTTCGAGTAGTGATAAGATTTGGGTCAAATTTTTTCAAGAATTTCCGGATTGCAACAATTTGCTTAAAATTGTTTGTTACATTTTTTCTATTCCACATGGAAATTCAACATCCGAAAGAATTTTTAGTTTAATGAATATTGCTTGGCGAAAAGAACGGAATAGCTTGTTGATCGAAAATCTTGAAGCCGAATTAATGATTAAAGAAAATTTTAAAATGACGTGTCTCGAATTTCGAAAATTCCTTCAAACAGAAGCAGGAAACTCTATTTTACAAAAAGCTAAATCAAATGAAAAATACCATTAGTGTGTAAAACGTTATTTAATTTAATTTGTATTTATTTTATTTAAATTGAAGGATAACTTAAAAAGTTAATGAATTTAACCTTCACGAATATTTTTTTTTTATTTTTAATTATTTTCAATTATAATGGATAATGTTAACGACGTTGTTTTTGTAATAAATAAGTTGTTAAACAACCATATATAATATTTTACTTCTTATTACGTATTAAGTACGTCTTTATTTTATTTTTAATAATTTTCCCATGCCAAAAAACACCTTAAGTTTATTCTACATGGTTGAACACATTCTTTTATGGGATAATTACAATTCTAATAATTAAAAAAAGTAAAATTTTTAAATAAAATGTCTCTTTTCCAACGACTTTTCCATTTTTGTGTGGGTGCGTAATATTTTTTCTCCATATTGTCCCGCCGAACAGCTTTTGAAAACTGGAAGCCCTAAGGGTATCAAAGAATTCAACACTACTTGTTTCTATTAGAATCAATTTAGCATGTACAAAAATAATGCATTTTAAAAAGTGTATGTTACCAAAACACACTCATGATTTGAAATGCAAATGACAGAGCATAACCATTTTTCTCACTCGTTTTTTATAGTGCGTATTTGATTTGTGCGTATTTTTAAAAATTTTAAAGCTAGCAGGAAATTTATTAGATGAAAACTGTAAAAACAATAACGGTTACTTTCTCAACATGAACACTATGCATTTAGATACGATTTTGTTACGGTTTCAGTGTTGCCATAATTTGAAATTGTAAAGATGCTAAATTGCAAAAAAAAAAAAAAGATGCTAAAACGTACTGGAGTCAAAAAAGAAGATGCTAAATTTTGTTTTTCAAATTTCATCATTTTTATATAGAAAAATTAAATACCTATTTATAAATTCTTTGGTTTTTAAATCGAAAAATTAATATAAAACATAAGTTGCGACTTATATTTTTTAAATTTTAATTAAAATTATTTTTGATTTCATCTGTAATTTTTTTTAACATCAAATTGATTTTTTTAATTTTAAATTAAATATTTTTAATTTTAGAGGGATTTTTTTTTTTAATTTCAAATAAAACAGAATTTACATTATCAAAAGATGCGATTATATTATAATAATTGGTTTATGGAATCTAAGTTCTTCTTGGCTCTAAAATTTTCTGACGATCGACTTTTATCAACGACATCGCTCGGTATATTGTAAGTGTAACAGCACCCATTTTTCAATTTCAAACCTTCTTTTATACGTATTACAGAACATAACAACTCGGATTTTATTCTGTTGCAAAATTTGCTTGTAACTAAAGCCATTAAACTAAACGAACGTTGAACTCCGTTCAAAACTAATAAAGACAATACAAATATTGATAATTCTTTAAATGGATTTCGCCAATAGGATTTTTGTTAACTTCAATCCATAAAGAAGATTGTGATAATACTCCATTGGATTTGAATTTTTCTGTTTCAGATGATTTAAATTTAAACTCTTCTAATATATTGGTTATCGGTTCTTTTACCGGGTTTAATGTGTTTTGTATTGAAAATTTTGGCATTTTTTAAATACAATATTATTTTGTGGCAATCGACTTTTTAATTCTTAAACAACTGTTGTTGGTGTTTACATTCTTCTATTTCAAAATGTCTTAAATATATTTACGCTGATCCCTGACTCACTGACTGACTGACTGATTCTGTAACGCTGAAATAATACACACACTTAGCACTCCGTACAAACCCAATAAACATTATTGTTTGCTATCAACTTGAGGTGCATTTGAGATCAAATATATTTCTCAAATCTCCAACGTTAATTCTCAAATGCACCTCAATAGTCGGATTATAGTCTTCTCAACTTAAAAGGCACATTTTTTATATGGTGATTTTCTTAGTTATCAAATTGAGAAATTTGTGATTCTCAACTTGATAGCAAAGAAATTTCTCCAATTGGTATCAAATGGAATTGGAATTGCCATATTAAAAAAAATCATATTAATTTTAGAAATGGAAACATTGTACTTTTTTCTGAATGTTTCAATTTAATTTTATTACATATTTAATATGTATTATCATGTACATGTTTTTTTTTAATTTAGAATTAAAAATAAATTAAATAATTATTTGTACTTTTTTGAATATTAATATTATATACTTACATAGGACATAAGTAAGAATTTAAATTAAAAAATGCAAAAAAAAAAATAGAATTAAAAATATAATAATTAATTATTTGTACTTTTTTCGGCAATTTTTAATTTAATTTATTATTTATGACATACTAAATAGTATAACATGTTAAAAATTGTTTAAATATAGAATTAAAAGTAAATGAATTACTTATTTGTACTTTTTTTGACTATTAATATTATATAGGACATAAATAAGAATTTAAATTGAAAAAGGAAAAAAAGAGAAATAATTAAAAATATATCAATTAATTATTTCAACTTTTTTCGGCAATTTTTAATTTAATTTATTATTTATGACACATTAAATATTATAACTGTTAAAAATTTTTTAACTATAGAATTAATAATAAATTAAGAGTATTGGAAGAGGTAAAATTTGGGGACGGTACGGCAACCTTAAAACGTAAGTCAATATTGGCAAAAGCACCATTTAAGCAGGTAAGTTTGACAAAAATATAAGCAATATTCAAGGCTAATTACTCAACTTGTTATTAGGTTGCCGGACTTATGGCCCTAATTTGTGGCTATTAAACAAAATTTCTAAGAATCGCATGTTAAATATTTAAATTAATATTAAATTAATATAATATTAAAAAATTCAAAAAAGTAGAACTAGTTAAAAATATATCAATTAATTTTGTTTCCATCCTTTTCATTTAAATAGTTCACCTTTTTTGTAGGCGGTTGTTGGCATGCTGGAAAAATGAAATTATCGTTCTCGCTGTCCGAAGAAGCAGCACAAAATTTTTGATTGTAGGCATCTGGAAAGATTAATTAGATTTAATTAATATCAAACGGAATCAAAACATAAAAATATAATCACGTTTTAATGCCGCCGTTACGCTGAGAGCTCGTACAGGTTCTTTGGAATTTGTTCCTTGCCAGCAGTATTTGTTGGCTACTTCATCAGTGACCAATTTCCGCCATGCAATTTTTAGAAATTTTGTAGGTTTGCAACCTAATAACAAATTAAGTAATTAGCCTTGAATATTGCTCATATTTTTGTGAAACTTACCAGGTCGCTTAACTTGTTTGTACTTGATTGTACTTTGGACTCGAATTCTTTAAATTCTGAGGCCTGCTTAAATGGTGCTTTTGGCAAGATGACAACACACTTTTCACTTTTTTGTTCTATAATGTATATCACAAATTTAATTATAGATATATATCATTAATTATATAAAACTTATACTTTTACCTCCCTTTTATTTATTTAATTTTTCTTTTCTGCAACAATTCCTTTTTAAATCAAGATAATTAAAATTTAACACAAAGCTGAAAACTTTCACAATTATTATTATTTCTAGAAATTAGAACATATGATTCGCAACGTTAAGGCCGAGTTAGCCACACATTTTTAAAATGTAACCGTACCGTAAATGTAACGTTGGCATTTAGTGCAATTATAGAACGTAAAATTAACCAAACTTTGTAAGCTGTTCACAAATGTCACGTACAAAAGTAGCGAAAATCAAATTCAGCAGGTTGGGACGATCCAGTTACGTTGCAGTTCTGTTCGGTAACTGTTTTTCATGTGAAAAAAAAAAACGGCTGACACGTTAGGTTACGGTTACGTGGGGCTAACTCGGCCTTTACTGTGAGAAATGAACAGCGCTGCCATACGAGAATACAAAAGTTGTAAATAATATCTCAAACTCAACATAAATCGTACTCAAGTTGAGAAAAAGTTTGGTCTCAAGTGGAGAAAAGTGTTGGTTATCCAATTGATGTTAAAATATTTCTCAAAGATTGGAAAAAATTTTAAGTCTCAACTTGATATCAAGTTGAAAGCAAACAAGGAGAAAAATTGTTCAACTCAAGTTGAGAATTATATTAGATATCAATTTGAGAACTTAACTTTTCTCCAACATTGGAGAAATAATTTTTCAATGCATACTGGGAAGCTATGCGAAATACACAAACAAAATTTAATCTTTCTCATTTTATACAAACCCACACACAATTTTCTCTCTTCTTTGTTACCGACCAGTGCTGCTAATAAAATCTTCTCAAAATCGCCAAAATCGTCAAGAAATTGTCAAGAAAATTTTACCGCTTATAAAACTCGAAAAAATACTACAAAAGGAAACAATAAAATTTATTTATATCATTCATATTACGAATATTATTGCAGCATTGGTTATTTCTGTATATAAAAATGTATTAGTGATGAAATTTCAACGAAAAAAAATATAACACAGCAATCAACTAAATAATTTTATTGATATGTATCTATAACTGAAACATATAATATAGGTTTAAAGTATCGCCGTAATTAAAACTTAAATCTTAAATGGAGATGCTATTCAAGGTATTTTCGTTTTGTAACGACTTGACCCAGAATTAAATCTATACATATTTTGTAATTTACAAAAACTATCAATTTTCGATAAACAACCCATTAATTGTTAACCCTTGATATCGTAATTTTTATACTACTGAAAATTTTAAATCTTCAATCATCATTTAAACAAATTTAAAAAATCATTTTAACAAATTGAAAATTCGTCGAAATTACAATAAGTTGTCAAAATTGGCAGCACTGCTAACGACAACAGCACTACATATGCAGATTTCGTGTTACATATGGAATAAGTTGAAGTCAAAAAATGCATAAAAACAAACTAATATCTACTCAAATTCTTCTTTAAATTCCCTGTGATGGTCAATTAAAAAATTCTGCAAAGAAAGTAATGAATGAAATTTTAAACATTTTAATTTTTTCTCATTTAACGTCGTTAGATATGCATACATACTTCTTTTATCAAACTAAACTTTTCCGTTTGTCTGTTTTGTTTTTCATCTCAAAATTGTTTTGTATTGTTAGGAGTGCTTTCGCTCAGGTTCTCTGATGGCCAGCACTTACGAATGAGTATGCTTTTTTGAGATAAAAGAGATCTTCAATGTGGATTTTTTGTTGTCCAACGTATGATTTCGTTTAAAGCTCTGTATTGAAAAGCACTTGAAAAAATAGTGCAATATTAAGTTTAAAATTTAAATTATTCTGACATTGCATAATTAAATTACATTAGAATTTCAGAAGAGAGGTGGGAAAATAATTTTTTTTTCACTCATAATATTAATTTTTGCACAATTTGCTTTCAAAAATTTTGACAAACATAAATTACGTAAATAGGTATCTTTAAGATTTTAAATTAAATAATTTATTGAAATTATCATGGAAGAATTAAAGGCGATTTGGAATAATAAGTTTTTTTTTAAAGTAAAACTTATTGTGAAAATTTGAGTAAATCAGAGCGAAACTTAAGAAGATACAGCGTTTCCAGCGACCGGCCTCATACGGTATATCGTATATAAATCAGTTTTTAAAAAACTTTGAACCGATTTTCTCGCAAATAAATGTTCGAAGTCCGTGAAAATCATATCTCAAAATCTACTGGATCGATTCTTTTGAAATTTTAGACACTATATAAATATAAATCATCAGGTAACCACGAAGAGTTTTTTTTTTAATTCCATTTTTTAACAACAAATTCCAGAAATTGTATAGCAAAAATCGTTTTTCACTTCAAAATGCTGCAAAAAAAATTGTAAAAAACTCTTCGTCACTACCTCAGGAAACATGTCACCTTTGAAACGCATTTCGATTTTTTTATTTGACATGATCCGGTAACGAGTTATGATGTTCACCGCAAATCAACAACGCCTCCGGAGATTCCCTGTCACGGACTTATTTACTAAAATTTTTAATTGAAATTTTTTTTCAAAGATTCTTCAAATGTTATGCTATAACGTGTATATGAAATAAATAATCCAACATTATTCATGTCTTCAAAAAAGAATTATGAAAATACGACTTTTTTTTTAACTTTTAAAACCTTACCCCCCCTTAAGAAACTTTTTGGAACCTTGCTCTAAAACGTTTTTTTCTATGCTATTCTATTTTTTCTACAGTAAAATGGAGTTCGTTTACAACACTAGGCGGGATCGATCCAATTAGTTCGTTATAGACTAAGTTCGTTATAACCGTAGTATTTTTTGTTTTGTCCGAAAGGTTTAAAAACTTTTTTTAGTTGAATAAGTTTATTTATTTTGATGCCTTTTAAAAAGTTATAAAACATAAATTAAAGTATTAAAAAGATACATGTTAATAGTTTGCCTCAATAAGACTAAAATTACTGAGTTTCTATCAAAATAAAATATTTTTTTAAAATCACATAATATTAAAAACTCCTTATGTATAGAAGCAGAAAGTACAAAGCGAAGGTTGTCTACTGGCAAACTTTTACGAAAATATACATAAAATGACCTTTTTTAAAATTAAATTAAAATAAAATTAAATTAAATAAAATTAAAATTAATTTTTTTTAAATATATATAATATAGGAAAATTCTGAAATGAAAAAAAAAAATTGTGTGTTAAATTCAAAAGTTTGTATAAAACATGTGATTAAAACTGTTGGGACCGAAGAAATTCTTCGCTATAAACAAAAATTTATTACAACCAGGGTACGTTATATGCGAACTCCATTGTATTAAATTTTAATAATTTTTGGGAATCTCCAATCTCCTCACTTTACCCGGCTTTCCCACGTTCAAGTCAAATTGATCACACATACAATAGTCAAAAAATTGTTAAGGAACTGTCCCATTGAAAAATTGAAAGAGAGAATTGAAACCTATGATTGTTTATTAAAAAAGAGTAAAAAAGTATGAGTGCATTACAACCTGAAAGCCAAACATTTAACGTGTGAAGGCCGGGTAATATCTTAAATATATTTACGCTGATCCCTGACTCACTGACTGACTGAGAGACTGACTGATTCTGTAACGCTGACCAAAATGATACGGTTCTAATTCCTAGGATTGATCTCGCCCTAACCGACACCACATTACCTTTCATATTAAAACGCCACCAGTTTCCAGTAATTCCTGCATACGCAATTACCATAAACAAGGCTCAAGGCCAGTCATTTGATTACGTTGGCATTAATTTGGATACCGCGGTATTTTCACACGGCCAACTGTATGTGGCTTTGTCACGATCAAAAGTTGCAAGCCAAGTTAAGATACGTATTCAATCGAACCCACAGCAAGGAAAACTATTAAATGACCAACGATATTTCACACGAAATATAGTTTTTCAAGAGATTCTAAATTGAAAAACTTTTTTGCCAAATATTTCTTATCTGTTTTGATACTTATGTATACAATTTCTGCAAACACAATCTTTTTTCATATGTACATATGTAACAATATAATTTTCAATTTACTACTATATTAAGAGGAATTTAATTTATTATAAATTTTTCTTGTATTTAAATTTAAACTGTTTTATTTATAATTTTTAAACGGGCGCCTAGGCGCCACACAATCAACTAGTTATATTTATATTATTGTTGAAAGAAACGAGCAGAGTGGTAACAAGTAAGAGTGTTAAATTCGGCTGTGCCGAATCTTTGATACCCTCCACCTCGGTTTGAGTCTTGATAATAAATGTAAATGAAAAAGTAAACAATTTGTTAAACTTAATACCAAATTATTTCAGCAAATTCTTTGGGTTGGTTTTCTTCTTTTCTATTATTTCGGATTTATTTCGGTGTTTGCTTTTTGGTCATCGTGGTTGCTGATCGGCATGCATTTTGGTTATATACCTATATGCATGCGTTTCCGGTTATATGACATAACTTCTCGTTTAATTTAGTTTTTGCTAATTAAATAGCTCGCCCTAACCTCCATTGCAAAGGTAATGGTTGTGTAGAGTGGCTATATGCATTAAATCGTGCTAATTGGAGATGGCTGTATAGTTTCTTTTAACTGGCCAAATATTTCTTCATTGTGGCCATATAGGTCGGATGGAGTAACAAAATAATAACCAAAAAAAAAAGCTCTCTCAACTTTTTTTTTAAAATATTGCCATATTTTGAAAACATAGAGAATAAATTTATAATAATAAATAATCAAATTAGGGATGAAAAACGCAAAAAACGAAAAGTACCAAACATTTTAAATAAAATAATTTAATGTTATCTTTATTTTCTGAAAAACTTCAAATTTTCATCCAAAAAAAATTGTGAAAATTTATATATAAAAAATAACATTCTCATAAAATTACGTTTACTTATGTAACAATTTTTATGTTAGCAATTCTTAAATATCATTTGAGGTTTTCTTAAATTCATTGAATTTAAATTAATATCGACAAATCTGTTTTTCTATTTATTTAAATTGTAAAGGAGTGGCATCTCTGTCAAAATAAGCGAAAAACACAAAGAATAGAAAAAAACAAATTACTTCGTGTTTGACAGGATGATTTTATGTTTACGTTTAATATCTTTATTTTTTTTTACTAATATTTCTGTTTATTTATTTCAAAATGAAATAATGAATTGAATATGCTATTTAATTTTTTATTTATATAAAATAGTTTTTTAATTAAAGCAAAATATTTTCACTATTTCATGATTTTTATTTATGTATGACGACATTTCAACCTAAAAAATTAAATTTTTATCGATTGGATAAACAACACAAAAATGGTTGTCGTTTAGATAACAACAACAGCTGACTTTAACAATAGCGAATATCGTTTCAAAATTTTACTGATAATTTTGCAATTTTCTTTTTTTTTACAATTCGACTATCGTTAAAAGAAGTTACTGAATCGCGGTACTGAAAAGTTATTAATGGCAATATTTTTTTTAAATGTAAACATTTTTAAATGTAAAGATATTTCTATATTTAAAATTATTATTTCCGACGTTTTGATATGATTTTCTGAAACTCAATTAATAGTTTCTAATTTATAATTGGAAATTTTATTTTCAGTTTTTATTATAATTGATATTTTCTTAAATTTGAATGGAAAATTTAAAAAGTGAAATTTTGTATTTATGTGAATAATAATGCTTTATTAATTATAAACAATTTTAAAAAATAAAAGTAATCGCAATCAGATATTTATAACAGGGTAACATTAATCATCGTTAGTGTCTGCCACTATTCGCACGAAAAATTTGGTGCCATTAGTGTGACCACTGCGGAAAATGTGTGTGTATTAGTAAAAAAAAATGTGAGTGTATTGAGTTTTTCGAAGTTGCAGTGTGATGTGTGTTCATATTTGTAAAAGAATAATGAAAAAACGTATGAAATAAAAGACCAACCCGTGTATACTCTTAACATTGTTCTGTATGATATCTAGTTGAAAATATTAACATTCATGTTAAAATAGAAATAACTATTGCAAAGCTAATTATAACAAACAAAAATTATGGCGGCATCTACTGTGGCATAGTCACGCTGAGCAAAATGAAGTGACACTCTGTAAATACAAAAGAAATGTATTTTCCCCACAACAAAATACTGCAGAATTTTATGTAAATAAAATAACCGATTTATTTCTAACATGCAGTTACTATGAATATACATACATACATATATATAATATATGTACATTATTTGTATTATTTAATATGTGTATGTATGTATATTTAAATATTACACACAAAAAATACAACATCAAACGTTATTTTTGTGTTTTTCTCTTTAAATAAATTAATACATAAATTTTTTTGCTAAATTTACATTTGGGCAATTCACAACAGGTGTTGTATATTGTAT
Organism: Cordilura impudica; assembly: GCA_963682025.1. Taxonomy (NCBI): domain Eukaryota; kingdom Metazoa; phylum Arthropoda; class Insecta; order Diptera; family Scathophagidae; genus Cordilura; species Cordilura impudica. The sequence continues at coordinate 250,197,647 of OY821517.1, forward strand.
GTTGTATTGAAATACACAATACAATCATTTGTTGTGAACAGTCAGTTGTATTTTCATATTGTAAAACGCTTTCTTTAGTAATTTTCGATCCAACGAGGAAAGATCGCTTCGTCGCTTCTGCTATTTTGTATAAGAGAAAACACTTGTCAGTGTTTGCTTTTTGGTCGTGAGATATACCCTAGAGTTTTAGTTACGTACCTCTTGCATTTTAATTTATAATGAAAAAAAAAAAATGTTAAATGTTTTGGTTGGTACTGAAAGAGCAAATACATACTAAAAATATAAACATTAATTTTTATATAAATAAACTTATGGATGTATTTTCGTTATTTGCATTATTTGCCATATTTTATTTTATAATTATTTATGCTGATAATATTCTATGTATTTGTTTTTTCTTTTTCATAAAAACTGGCATTCACTTGGAACTGACATGTTATGATACAATATACAACATTTACTAAACATAGCAAATGAAGTTGGATCGTGTATCAGATTTTTCAGTGAAAATTACCAACAACAATTTTACACTATTGTAAAGTGATACACGATACAAGAGATACAACGATACATTACCCATTGTGAATTGCCCAATTGTTTTTTTTATTAACAACTAGGTATTTTAGCATTATTTGCTTTAGATGTTGGTGAATTTTTACTCCCTTTATATTAACTCGTAGTGTCTGCTTGTCGAAAAAATTTTGGATCGATTTTAACCACTTTCCCGTGACCCAATCGATCTGAAATTTTGCAGGCAGGCTTGTGGCAATGACAGAAATGATCTAACATATTTTTTTAGTGATGCCAAAACAATGGAAACTTTTAAATTTTTCTACCAGAGTTGATAAAAAAATGTTCAAAGGGTTTGTTTTTGTTATATTATTACCATAACGACCACAAAAACAACAAGTCCAGCTATGAAAACAATGCAACATTTAGAATAACAACAAGAACAATATAGAAATATCATGTTTTTCATTTTTTTTTTACTTTTTCAGAGATGTCCCTGGACCTGTTCCACCGATTTTAATGATTTTTGAAGTAGAAATCTTTCCATGAATTTGGTGAATCATTCTCACTCAAAATGATCACTGTAGCTGCACTATTGAGGGCGTGATCGTGACAAGAACAACATAGAAAATTATTTTTTTTTCAAGACTTTTTTAGTTCTTCATTCAAATCTCGGGCCCTAATCGACCGATTTGGACGATTTTAAATAGCAAACTTCTCAGGATGTTAGTGAATCATTTTTATGTCAACGAGTACCCTAGCTGCCGGATTGATGCCGTCATCGTGATTTCCACAGACGGACAGACGGACATCGCTATATCAACTCCGGTTGTTATAAGGATCACAAATATATAAATTTTATGGGGTCCAAAATTTTTTTTTCTAATTATTACAAACGGAATGACAAACTTATATATACCCTCTGCACACTGGAGTGGAGGGTATAACAACTCTACAACAGCAACAATGACAGTCATATGTTTTTCAAATAGGAAAAAACTGTTTGTGTTAGTTTCGGTCATTCCCCAGTATGCATTGAAATATTATTTCTCCAATGTTGGAGAAAAGTTAAGTTCTTAAATTGATGTCAAATGTAATTCTCAACTTGGGTTGAACAATTTTTCTCCTTGTTTGCTTTCAACTTGACATCAAGTTGAGACTTAACATTTTTTCCAATCTTTGGATATCCAACACTTTTCTCCACTTGAGACCAAACATTTTTTCAACTTGAATACGATTTGTGTTAAGTCTGAGATATTATTTAAATATGTCATAAATAATAAATTAAATTAAAAAATGCCAAAAAAGTACAAATAAATCATTGATATATTTTTAATTATTTCTGGTTTTTGTCGAATTTTTCAAAAAATGTACAGCCAATTAATTCATTTATTTTTAATTCTAGATTTTAAAAAATGTACATAATATGTACATTTAATGTTAAATATGTACATAGTAATGTTAAATATATAATGAAATTAAATTGAAACATTAAAAAAAGTACATTGTTTTCATTTCTAAAATTAGTATAATATTTTTTAATATGGCAATTCCGTACCTTCCATTTGATACCGATTGGAAATATTTCTTTGCTATCAAGTTGAGAATCACAAATTTCTCAATTTGATAACTATGAAAATCGGCATATAAAAAATGTGCCTTTTAAGTTGAGAAGACTATATTCGAACTATTGAGGGCATTTGAGAATTAACGTTGGAGATTTGAGATATGTATTTGATCTCAAATGCACCTCAAGTTGATAGCAAACAAAAATGTTTATTGGGACATTTATTGTAGGGTCGTTTGCACGCACACAAAAAATAGAAAATAAATTGTCAATAACCCCCCAATCTCACATCACACTGAAATTGTAAAATCGTTGTGTACGTATTATCAACGAAAAATTGTTCGAATTAGTCGAATCCATCGCCATTAAATTTTATGCTCACACATCTGACTGCAATCTCATTTTTAAAATGTTGTCGAAGCGTAAACTTGAAAAAATTTGTATTCTTCTCTCTCTTATTTTATTTTAAGTAGAGTTACCCAGTTTATTATACAGGCACATGTTTGAGGGAAAATGTTTACATTTATTATTATTAGTATTATTTTAATAATAGTTAATAATATTTATGCTCTATAATTAACAAACTTGCGTTTTTGTATGCGCATTTCAAAAAATAAATCATTATAATAGATTTAACAAGTTAAAACTTTAATTACAATTTTACAGAATCCAGTAAATTTGCATTAAATTTATAACAGGGTAACATTAATCATCGTTAGTGTCTGCCACTACTCGCACGAAAAATTTGGTGCCATTAGTGTGACCACTGCGGAAAATGTGTGTGTATTAGTGAAAAAATGTGAGTGTATTGAGTTTTTCGAACTTGCAGTGTGATGTGAGATTGCTGGGTAAGCAAAGCAAGTGGCTTCGAAATTCGATGATGCCAGTTAATCATTTTTTGTTCACGCGGAATTTATAATTGGAGGAATTTTTTCTCGAGAAATGTATTTTCCGTGAGAAAGAAATTCCTTGAGAATATTCATAATTGGGATGAATAACTTTTAATTGGAACTTTTTAGTCAGAATAAATCATAATTCTAGTTAGATATTGGTTAATATTTAATTAGAAAAAATATTGTGGTGGCATCTACGCAATTATTGAGGCAGTCACGGAAAAATTAAATGCAAGTCTGTTTTTTTTAATATAACAAAAATGGATTTTTCCTTTAACAAAATATGGCAGAATTCTTTATAAATGAAATGCAAAATGGAAAATCAATTTTGTGCTAATTCTTAACAAAATTAATAAAATATATATATATGTATTATTATATTTATTAATATTTGTAATTTTATTTGACACAATTTCACACACAGTTTTACAGATCAACTGTTTTAATTAGAAAAAATATTGTGGTGGCATCTACGCAATTATTGAGGCAGTCACGGAAAAATTAAATGCAAGTCTGTTTTTTTTAATATAACAAAAATGGATTTTCCCTTTAACAAAATATGGCAGAATTCTTTATAAATGAAATGCAAAATGGAAAATCAATTTTGTGCTAATTCTTAACAAAATTAATAAAATATATATATATGTATTATTATATTTATTAATATTTGTAATTTTATTTGACACAATTTCACACACAGTTTTACAGATCAACTGTTTTCAACTGATTTAGAAGTTTTCTGTTTTTGAAACAGTAGTGCCAATTTGTAACATTTTGTGATGTAATGAAAATCGCAGAATAATAAGTTAATACACAATAAAAAATATTAAATTTTTAAGTTTTATATACATATTGCAATAAAAAAAACTTTGGTAAATTTACATTGAAGATGGTCAGAAATGAATGAGAAAAAATGTATAGACATTTTAGAAAAGCACATTTAATGTTAAACTTTATGCACAAAATATATCGGTTTTTGTTGTTTCGAATTTAACTGTGGCTCTAAGTGAAAAGTTTTAGACCGATCGTATATTACATCTTGAGGATCCTCACCTAATATTTTCAAATATTTTAAATTCTTTTTAACTCATTTAACCTCATTACGAAAATAGTAAAACAGTAAATATGGAAAATCCACGCACCTCAAAAAATTGTTTTCTATGAAATAAATTAAAGACATTTCATATTATACAATTTTCTTTCAAAAATGTATAAATTATTGCAAATTTGAAATTTGACATATAGTATTTGTACATACATATATTTGTATAGATTTCGCAGTATGAAAAGAACTATTATTTCTTTATTTAGAATATATGTAAGTATTGCTCGCAAAAAAATGCAACATCATGAATGAAACACATAGACGACTGCTGGCAGCAGCATTTGTAGTCGTATAGTCAGCTACTTGATTTTTCTGAATACGACAGCAACATATAATACAAATGCATTTTTATTTAAATATACAATTACTTTTACTTATTTAAAATGCATTAGTACAACGTAAAAATAAATAAATTAGTTTAACGCCTTTTGATTATTAATGGAATTATAGCCTTTAATTTTGCGATTTTTTTTTTTAAACAAAATAAAATATTTCATAGCACTAACTTCTTTTACATATTTTGTTATATTGTCAACACTATTTTTGTTTTGTAGCCAACAAAACACACTTGCAGTTTTTTTTTCTATTTGAAGAACATATGACTGCCATTGTTGATGTTGTAGAGTTGTTTTTTTTTGTTTTTGATTTTGTTTCGTTAACTCTTTTGTATTAAAGCACCTCCAATATATGTATCCATTTTAGTTTGCAAATTCAGTATATTTATAATTTATTACTTACAGCAAAAAATAATAGAAACAATTTTATCAGTTATGCTTACGAAACTATATAAATAGACTTGAAGTTGGCTGCAAAAGCAGTAGCCTGTGTAAAGAACAAGTTAGCGACATGTAACTGTTATGTAACGTGTCAGCCTTTTTTTCACATGAAAATTATTGGGACGTTCCGGTTACGTTCGGTAACTGTTTTAAATGATTTTCATGTAAAAAAAAACAACTGACTCGTTACGGTTACGGTTAGAAAACATTGACCTTTTATATGTATTATAATGCTATGAATGCATTTATCTTTATTTTATTTTATTTTATTTATATATTCTTTTTTTTTGTATTGTATATTATATTTTTTTATTATTATTACTATTTCATTTAACTATTTTTTTCTTTAAATAAATTAATACATAAAAATTTGTTTTTTAAATTATTGGTGAACTTTTACTCCCTTTATTTACTGCCTTTATATTAACTGGTAGTGTCTGCTTGTCGACAAAATTTTGGATCGATTTTTAGGCCCTTTCCCGTGAGCCAATCGATCTGAAATTTTGCATGCAGGCTCGTGGCAATGACAGAAATGATCTAACAAATTTTTTTAGTGATGCCAAAACAATGGAAACTTTTAAAATTTTCTACCAGAGTTCACAAAAAAATGTACAAAGGGTTTGTTTTTATTATATTATTACCACAACGACCACAAAAACAACAAGTCCAGCTATGACAACAATGCAACATTTAGAATAACAACAGGAACAATATGGAAACATCATGTTTTCATTTTTTTTTTAATTTTTCATAGATTTACCTGGACCTGTTCCACCGATTTTAATGATTTTTGAAGTAGAAATCTTCTCATGAATTTGGTGAATCATTCTCACTAAAAATTATCACCCTAGCTATCCTATTGAGGGCGTGATCGTGACAAGAACAACATAGAAAATTATATTTTTTCAAGACTTTTTTTAGTTCTTCATTCAAATCTCGGGCCCTAATCGACCGATTTGGACGATTTTAAATAGCAAACTTTTCAGGATGTTAATGAATCATTTTTTATGCCAACGAGCACCCTAGCTGCCCGATTGATGCCGTCATCGTGATTTCCACAGACGGACAGACGGACAGACGGACATCGCTATATCAACTCCGGTTGTTATAAGGATCACAAATATATATATTTTATGGGGTCCAAATTTTTTTTTCTAATTATTACAAACGGAATGACAAACTTATATATACCCTCTGCACACTGGAGTGGAGGGTATAAAAAGAGTAGTACACAAAACTCTAGTATTACACTTTGAGAAATTAACCCATTTCAATACCATTAAAATTTATATTGTATATTTAAAAATAATGAAAAAAATCAAAAAAAATATGCTAAAAGCAACTTTTTATTAATAAAAGATGCTAAGTTAGCATCTAGCATCTTTTCATAAATTTTGGGCGCTAAACGACAAAAAAAGTTGCTAAATCTAGCAACTAAAATGCTAAAATGGCAACACTGTACGGTTTTATTTGCTGATTGTTCTACAAATTTAAAGTTTTAGGTAAGCGTTTATATGTTATTCTTTTTAATTTAAAAACATGAAATAGAATTAAAATGTAAACCTTCAGTTACAATTAAATTTTTTATACATATTGTGACAACAAACTTCATAAAAAATTTTCATAAAAGCATGTGTTGAAAAATAATTCAATTGAACTCAAAAATTTTGTTTAAAATATTTTTGGAGGCTAAAAAAAGGTTTTGGATGTAAAGGCTTCTTAGAATGTAAAGATATATTTATTCTATTTTAATTTGTTATACAAAAAACTTAACATTTATTTCAAAATTCAAAATTAGAATGAACAAAATGAAAATTATTGACATAAAGAAAACTCAAAGGTATTAAATTATATAAGAATATTTTGAGCAAACAAACAAGTTTTAACAAGTGTATAAATAATAAAACAAATGTAGTGATGGACACTACATAACATCCTCCCTCGGAAAACAATTATAAATTTATGTTATTTCATAAGTAATTTTAGAATGGTTCTTGCTCTGGATAAATGGGTCATCTTGATTTATAAAAGCAGGTTTTATCAAATCGATAGAAACTGATCGAGTTGAGTTACCATATTGAATTTTAAAAGTTTTGTCACTTCTTTCTATAACTTTATATGGACCTTCGAAAGGAGCAGTTAATTTTGTTGGTTGTATAATTTTAATAAAAACATATTCACAATTCTTTAAAGATTTTGGCATGTAATATCTTTCTTTGTTATGATATAATACCTCACTTTTAACTTCAGAAAAATGTTCTCTTAATTTGGAGAGCAGGAAATCAGAAGATATGTTATCTTTAGATTCCACAACTAGTTCACCCGGAATTCGTAAGCATTGTCCATAAACCAATTCTGCAGGTGAACATTTCAAATCCTCTTTAACGGATGTGCGAATGCCTAACAATATTAGTGGAAGCTTCTCTGACCATATTTTAACATGTTTTAAGTTGGCGATGAAATCGCTCAACCAACCCATTAGCTTGAGGGTGATAAGCAGAAGTATGAATTTTATGAGATCCGAGTAGAGTTGTCAATTCGCTAAAACATCTGGACGTAAATTGGGAACCTCTGTCTACAGTTAATTTTAAAGGAATTCCGAATCTAGGTACATAATTGTAAACAAATGTCTTACAGACAGGCAGAGGCAGAAATATCTTTAAGAGGATAGGCTTCTGGCCAGCGAGAAAATCTATCGATAATTGTTAAAATGTACCTGAAATAATTCGATAAAGGAAGAGGTCCAACAATATCCATATGGATATGCTCGAAACGTCCTTTTGGTACTTCGATGGGTTGAATGGGAGATTTTGTATAAACATTAATTTTATTTTTCTGACATATTAGACAATCTCTAGTCCAGTTGTTAATATCTTTTTTCATAAAGGGCCAAAAATATTTATTAACTAATAATTTTCTAGTGGCTCTGATTCCCGGATGTGATAAAGAATGAATTTTGTTGAAAACAATTTTCCTAAGAGAGACTGGTAAATAGGGACGATAAGAACTGCCAGAAATATCACACCACAGATTAAAACTTCTTCCGGGTATAAGAATTTCTTTAAGATTATACTTCTGATTTCGAGTCGATATAATAGTTCTTAATACATCATCATTTCGTTGTTCCAAGGATAATTGGTTGAGATTAATATCTTCTGAGTGTAATGAACAAATTTCTGGTAAACGAGATAATGAATCAGCAACTATATTGTCCTTTCCGGAAATATGTCGGATATCATTAGTAAATTGCGCAATGAATTCTAAGTGTCGTGTTTGACGAGGTGATTTATCAGACTTTGAATTAATAGCGTTAATTAATGGTTTGTGATCAGTGAAAATAATAAATTCTCGTCCCTCTAAAAAGTGACGGAAATGCTTAATTGTAAGATAAATGCCTAAAAGTTCTCTATCAAATGTTGAATACTTCATTTCAGTAGAACTTAATTTACGTGAGAAATACGCTAAAGGTTCTAAATGATCACCGGAATATTGTTGGAGAACAGCTCCGACAGCAACAAGAGAAGCATCAACAGCAATAGATAATGTGGAGTTTTTATTAAAATGATTTAACAATGTTTTCTGCGCAAATTTATTTTTAACATCTCTAAATGCGTTTAGTGTGTCTTTTGTCCAACAAATATCTTTAATTTTATGTTTATTCGCTTCAGTAATTATTTTGTGTAAAGGAATAAGAAATTTAGCTAATTGTGGAACATATCTATGGTAATAATTGATTATACCTAAAAACTGATGCAGTTTTTTTACTGTCTTAGGTATATCATATTCTAAAATTGTTTCAATTCTAGATTTGGAAGGACATATACCGTATTCTGAAATATTATAACCTAAGAATTCAAGTTCAGATACACCAAAAATGCACTTGGATGGTTTAATATTTAAACCATATTTATCAAGTCTTTTAAAAACTTGGTGTAAATGATGAATATGTTCTTCCTCATTTTTACTAGCTACTAAAATATCATCGACATACGTGAACACAAAATCTAGCCCATCAAATACTTCGTTAATGAATCTTTGAAATGTTTGTGCGCTATTACGAAGGCCAAATGGCATACGAACAAATTCATACATACCAAAAGGAGTAGTGATGGCAGTTTTATGTATATCTTCATCAGCCATAGGTATTTGATGATAGGCACGTATGAGATCGATTTTGGAAAACAGTTTTCTATTAACTAAGTCGATATTTATGTCGTGAATATGAGGAAGAGGATAGCGGTCTGGGATAGTTGAACAGTTTAAACGTCTGTAATCTCCACATGGTCTCCAATCGCTAATTTCCTTCTTTGGGACCATGTGGAGGGGTGAACACACAGAGGAATTAGAAGAACGACAAATGCCTAATTTAACTAAATTGTCGAATTCCTTTTCAGCAATTCTAAATTTTATCGGATCTAATCTTCGGGGTTTACTAAATGGAAGAAAGCCTGTAGTCTGAAGTTTATGGACAGTATTGTGTGTTACAATTTTCTTATAATCTGGTTCACAAATTACTGAAGGATATTCTGATAGAAGAGTTGACCATTTGCAATCATATTATTCATTTTTAAAGAAAATATATTAGAAAATCCTAAGTGTGCTGCAGATATTACTTTATTTGATGAGTTAATTAATTTTCTATTTTTGATATCTACTAATATAACAAATTTTTCTAAAAAATTTGCTCCAATGATTGGGATATTAATGTTAGCCAAAATAAAAGGAAAAGTAAAATTTGCTTTGAAACTCAAATCAATATTAAAATTTTGATAGCCAAAGGTACGAATTGGTGTACCATTTGCAGCCGAGAGAAATATGTTACATTTTTTCTTTTCACCCTTGAATTCTTTGACTGGAAATACGGAAACTTCTGCTCCAGTATCTATCAGAAATTTTAACCTGCTATTTTTATCAGTGACAAACAGACGACGTGAATTAAGTAACGAATTTCCATTATGAGTCGTCGGCAAAATGGATCGATTTAGTTTAAAAGTTTCGACTGAAAGTTCCTAAAAAATGAACATGATTCTTCGCATTTGAGAGCTTTTTTACCAAAACGAGAATGATACCAACAAACATATTCGTTTTTTTTTATTATGAAAAGAACGATTAGGATTTTTAGAAAAATTTTTTGAATTACAATTAGTGGTATTTATCTTATTTAACGCGTCAATATTTAAAGTTAATTTGTCTATGTTTTCATTTAATTTTGAGGTCAATTCTGTAAAATTCTGAAGAAGATTAACTTGTGAAATTTCAGTTGAGTTAATAATTGATGTACTTGGATTAGATAACTGAAAAATTTTATCTGCTAAAATAACTTTTTCATCAATTGATGGTATACGAGAAGATGTTAAATGAAGTTGAACATTTTGAGGTAATTTTCGTAGCCAAAATTTAAAAATCAATTCACGAGAAACGAATGAAAGTGGTCCCGCTAATATTGTTAGTTCACGAAATAAATCTGATGGTTTTCTATCACCTAATTGGGAATCTGACAATATTGCTTCTAGTCTACTTTCTTCACTAAGAGAAAATCTTTTGCAATATTTTTGAGTTACAGGAGGATTTTGAACTATATCTAATATTTTTAAGATAGCATCTTGAGACAAAGATGTAATAATGAACTGATACTTAGTATCATCATTTGTAATGTTATGTAATTGAAATTGTAAATCAACTTGAAGAAACCATGCTTCTGGAACTGAAGACCAAAATTGAGGAATTTTTAAATTTGATATTGGACTAAAAGTACGTGGACCTGAATTAACAGTTGTTTGATTTTCATTGTCATTATTTATTGTTGTGTTAGGTGGAGGATTTTGTGCTGGAAGAGCATCAAGAAAATTATCATCTTGAGAGCGTGTAAGAACCATTTTTGGTAGGTAATTTAAGAAGAAATTAATATGTTTCAGAGGGAAGTTACATAAGTTAAAAGTTAAAAATAAGTAATGCGAAAATTAAACGACGAAAAACGTAATAACAATAGTTTGAAAGTTAAATAACAAGAAGTAAAGTTACTTATCAATTTTGACAGCCAGATGTAGATTAGATGATTGACCAAAACAGGGTTAAGTTGATTGTAGATGGTTGGATGATTGACCAATATAGGATTGAGTTGATTGCAGATTGTTGAATGATTGACCAATATAGGGTTAGGTTGATTATAGATGACTTGATGGATTAAAGATGGATTGAATTTGATATCATTTGTATTAGATGTCTCCAAAACATAGTTTGATAATAAATTTGCGTATATTGAGTATTTGTCGTTGCGTATAAGGTGCTGTATTCGCACTATTTTCGCCACACTGCACTGTTTTCAGTCGCACCAAAGATTACAAATGATAGTTCTTGTTGTACGAAATTTTAAATTGTATGCAGCTCTTCATTTATTGATTAAAGATGTATTTGATTTTAAGGTTCTTAATTGCAGGATCGCCAATAAAGATATATTTATTCTATTTTAATTTGTTATAACGGGTGATTTTTTTGAGGTTAGGATTTTCATGCATTAGTATTTGACAGATCACGTGGGATTTCAGACATGGTGTCAAAGAGAAAGATGCTCAGTATGCTTTGACATTTCATCATGAATAGACTTACTAACGAGCAACGCTTGCAAATCATTGAATTTTATTACCAAAATCAGTGTTCGGTTCGAAATGTGTTTCGCGCTTTACGTCCGATTTATGGTCTACATAATCGACCAAGTGAGCAAACAATTAATGCGATTGTGACCAAGTTTCGCACTCAGTTTACTTTATTGGACATTAAACCAACCACACGAATGCGTACAGTGCGTACAGAAGAGAATATTGCGTCTGTTTCTGAGTGTTACTGAAGACCGTGAAATGTCGATTCGTCGCCGTTCGCAGCAATTGGGTTTGTGTTATTCGACCACATGGAAGATTTTACGCAAAGATCTTGGTGTAAAACCGTATAAAATACAGCTCGTGCAAGAACTGAAGCCGAACGATCTGCCACAACGTCTAATTTTCAGTGAATGGGCCCTAGAAAAGTTGGCAGAAAATCCGCTTTTTTATCGACAAATTTTGTTCAGCGATGAGGCTCATTTCTGGTTGAATGGCTTCGTAAATAAGCAAAATTGCCGTATTTGGAGTGAAGAGCAACCAGAAGCCGTTCAAGAACTACCCATGCATCCCGAAAAATGCACTGTTTGGTGTGGTTTGTACGCTGGTGGAATCATTGGACCGTATTTTTTCAAAGATGCTGTTGGACGCAACGTTACGGTGAATGGCGATCGCTATCGTTCGATGCTAACAAACTTTTTGTTGCCAAAAATGGAAGAACTGAACTTGGTTGACATGTGGTTTCAACAAGATGGCGCTACATGCCACACAGCTCGCGATTCTATGGCCATTTTGAGGGAAAACTTCGGAGAACAATTCATCTCAAGAAATGGACCGGTAAGTTGGCCACCAAGATCATGCGATTTGACGCCTTTAGACTATTTTTTGTGGGGCTACGTCAAGTCTAAAGTCTACAGAAATAAGCCAGCAACTATTCCAGCTTTGGAAGACAACATTTCCGAAGAAATTCGGGCTATTCCGGCTGGTTATACTCAACATATTTAACTATATCGGTCCTGCTTTTTAATTTTAAGGAATTAAAATGGCATCAACGAGCAATAAAAAACGTAAGATAGTGGATGAAAACAGAAAAATTTCAGTCCGAATGGACACACAAATTTTGCTTTGCTGAAAATAAGAGCATATGTGCCTCATTTGCAAAATTAATGTACCACATAACAAAGTTTACAATTTAGGTAGACACTATGAAAAATTTCACTCACAATTTGCCAAAGATTACCTCCTTAATACAAATCTTAGAGAGACTAAACTGAAGGCATTGCAGTCAAATATTGAAAAAGAACAGAACATTATTTCGTCTTTTAGTCATGGAAATGACAGATCAGTTGAAGCAAGTTATATAATAGCTTGGGATATTGGCCGTGATAAACGTTAAGGAAACACACTATGAAGAAGATTATAAATATTTCGACCTTTCTTTATCGGATTGGAGATATTAGTTCTTTTATTGGAACAGTTTAAAAAACGATATAAAAAATTCTGCTTTTTGATGAATCTACAGATGTTAGCGACGTTCCTCAATTGGCGTTCTTCATTAGGTCTGTATCAGTTGAATTTAATATCACTGAAGAAATGTTAGACCTTGTAGCTCTTTCTGAAACAACGCGAAGCATTGATGTAAAAAATGCGCTTTCGAAGTAATTAAAAAATTTGAATTGTCACGAGATAAACTTGTTAGTGTTGCCACAGATGGAGCACCTGCAATGGTGGGTAAAATTCAAGGTGTGATTGGTCTTTTAAATAAAGAGCTATATTCCACATTATCTACCAATTCACTGTATTATTCATCGGGAGCATCTTGTTTCAAATTTTTTTAAATATGTAAACGTTTGAAAAATTCTGGTAGAAATTGTAAATTATTATCAGAACAAATGCTAAAACTCATAGGTAGTCAGTTTAAAAATTTTATTATGCAGTTACAAGAAGTTGAGGATAACAATTAGTTATTAAGCGATGTCACCATTTGGTCCATAGTGCGATGGCTATCCGTTTCTAATATTTTGGATCGATTTATTGCGCTGTTACTCACAATAAAATTGTTTATAAAAGAAAAAGGAATAATATATCCTGATCTGGAGAATGAAATTTTGATTTCAAATTTAATGTTTTTACTGACATAATGAACCATCTTAAATCCCTTAATCTGAGTTTACAAGGCAAAAAAAAAAAAAACAGTTCTTGATTTGTCACGATCATTGTTAGGCTTCGAAGCAGTGAAGGCCATACCAAACACGCTGGTGCTCGGCTTCGTATATGTATCAGAGTTCAGAAAAAAACACACACTGAATAAAAAACTCGTACATATATGTAAACAAACATAACTTAGACCAACACTCACATATTTTTATTTTCATATCAATTATGTTTGTTTTTAAATTTTCTTCGGTGCCCAACACAACCATGACTGTGTTCGTTTTAATATTTCGTTATTTACACGAACATTTTTCTATCACGTATTTTTTGTTTCGAACACACATAAAGCAAACATTTTTGAGTGTTGCTTTAGTTGAAGTTCATGTTCTGGTATGTGTACTGAAAAAAAAAACACAGAACATGTACAATAAACAGGTTCGAGTTCAGTTATATTTTAAGTCGTGTTGTGGCTCGTGTAGTAAGAAAAAACAGAACATGTACAATAAACAGGTTCGAGTTCAGTTATATTTTAAACACGAAAGCTTTGGAACAAAGCAGGTCTGTGTCGTATTGCCTTTTGAAATTCATATATATTTTTTTTAATAGCTACACAGAGAATATTTATTTAAAAGAAACCAAAAATGTTGAGAAAATTTCGAAAATTTTAAAAAATTTCCAGTTACTGTAGTCTGGCAAGTTTTTTGGTTTTTGGTAACATACCACTTATTAACCTTTGAAATTTCTTATCTTTTAAGTTTTGATTTTTTTTCGTTTTTTATTTTTAATATTATTATTATTATACATTAATTTAATTATTATTAAAAATAAATAAAAATAATTTTTCAACATTTCTATAGAAAAAAAAGCGATTTTTTCCCTGAGGTTAACATATTCTGGGTATTACAGTATTGAGGGTATAAAATTTTAGTTAGGTATGTTACATACCTTCGGAAAGTTTACTTTGTCTAGTTTCTCAGTATAAGTTTTATTTGTAAGGTTTTAGACACAAATAGGAAAAAATTCAAAATAGTGCATTTGTGAAAAATTGAAAAACCGTTGTCTTGAGTTACAAAACATTTATTTTGATAGATATCCCACTCCCATCCCACTAAGCGACCAAAAAGCTCTTAAAGGAAAAATTCTAAGCTTTCTTATGAAAAAAAAAAAAAAAAAAAAATGCCCTTTTTGAAAAAAAAGGCAAAAAATGCTTTAATTTAGCAAAAAAAAAGTCTACAAATTTTTTTTTTGTATTTTTTTCCGAAATATTGAAGAAATAGCTATCTAAACTATTTGGGAGAAAATTTTCTAAGAACAATAGGTAATAAGTTACATGGATGAGAAAAAACACCTGTTTGGCCAAAATGTCAAATTTTGATCCCCTCTAACTCAGAGAGATCCGGACCGATCTTATTGAAAAATTGTATCTAAACTACTATCCAATAGGACTAACCGTGGTGCAAATTTCATCCCGATCGGAAGACATCGGTTTCAAAAGTTGGTGCACTTGACATGAAACCCCCCATATACATTAGCAGTGAAACCAGAAATATGCAATATCATGTTTTATCCTGTGGGTTGTGTTGATAAACAGATACGATATTAATGTGTTTCAGAACAATCTAAGTAATCTGGCATTGATTTGATAGAACATATTTAAACCTTTGTATTTGTATTTATTAAAATTGTAACAGGTGCAGTAAGATATTACATCTTTTAGATTTAGCACTAGAAAAACTTATATTGACAATTAAAATCTTTATAAGTACATATAACATAAGAATATAAATAAAAATAATTAATAAAAAGAATTATAAAATAAGTATCTATAATATTAATAGGCTAGGCGATTTCTTGTGACCGATGTTTTGTTCTACCGTTTTACCCCGAGTTTGACCAAACGTATATTGTTTGAAAGGAAATTCTTTTTAGCCGTTTTGCAGATATACAGATTTTTAAATTTTTTCCTTTATTTTGGGTAAATTGCATTTAAAGTTGGTAGTAACACATACATAAAATTATACAATGCTATATGTGTGTTTATAAAATTTGTTAATGTGTTTGTAATAAAAATGAGTTTGTTTTTTGTGTGTTGATTTGTGCTATAGTTGACTAGCATACCGTAGGGTCTTTATTTAATGAAAAAATAAAATTTCCTAGAATTTGCACTCGAATTTCGAGGGCTGGAATCTGCTAGTATAAATAAATATAATAAAAAAAAAACAGAATAATAACATTTAACACGTATTAAATTTAAAAAAAGAATAATATAATAAAATTTTAAAATTATAATTGTTTAAAGTAATTTAAAATATATTTTTTAAATTGTATTGCGTTGTTTATATTTTTATACCCTATACCACTATGTGGTTTGGGTATAATGACTTTGTGCTGCTGTTTGTAACAACCAAAAATATTTGACCTAGACCCATCTTTAATTATACCGATCGAATCAGAATCACTTTCTGAGTTGATTTAACAATGTCCGTCCGTCCGTCCGTCTGTGTGTCCATGTAAAGCTTGTAATCAAACTGCAGGTCGCAAATATGAATATATTTTGATGAAATTTGGTATATAAGCTTTTATCGGCCATGGGATGAACGCTATTGAAATTGGTGAGAATCGGTCCATGTTCAGACCTAGCCCCCATACAAATTACCCATATGAAATCGACATAAATTGCCATAAGATCCAAATTGTCATATAGATCTTACTCAAATTGGGTTTGTATGCGTTCATTACATCCACTAATGAGTAGTCCAAAAATGATCCCTTTGACCCCATATAGAGCTGCTTCCCGATCTTCACTTAAATCTATTAAAAAACAAAAATATTGCACTGATTCTTCTCAAATTTTGTTTGTACATATTTTTGCAAAATACAGGAGACTTTGCCAAACATGATCAGGATCGGTCCATTTTTGGACCTAGTCCCTTTATAGATATAGCATCCGATATGAACTTTTTCATATCTGCAGCCAAAAAAATTAATAAAAATCCCACTCAAATTTGGTTCTTGCTTATTTTCAATGTCCAGTTAGTTGGGCCTAAGAGATAGGGTTTCTAAACGCATGGTATAGGGTATCGTATAGTCGGTCTAGACCGACTATAATTTTCTTACTTGTTTTTGTTTATTTTTTTTTTCAGGGACAGATACAATAAATAAAAAATTGGCGCTCTGTAAACAGATATTGGTGATGAGTTTTAATTATTGTAATGAGAATTCGTATTGTATTTGTTAAATATTTTAAAATGCAAGAGATTTTCCCTTGTAAACGTAATGTTTATAAAACAAAAGTACCTGCAGTAGCAAAATAAAGTCTTTATAGAATTTATTAAACAAGTTCAATTTAGACAACTAAATTAAAACATGAATATAATAATAAGTAAGAGTGTTAAATTCGGCTGTGCCGAATCTTTGATACCCTCCTCCACCTCGGTTTGAGTATTGATAATAAATGTAAACAAAATATTTGAAAAAGTAAACAATTTGTTAAACTTAATACCAAATTATTTCAACAAATTCTTTGGGTTGATCCGCTAACAGATGATTTTTGTTTATTTCAAGAGTTGGTCTATAAAGCTCTCTCACATTATTAATTCGCGCTCCAACGAGGAAAGATCGTTTTCATTTTTTCTATTATTTCGGATAAAAAAAACACGTTTCGGTGTTTGTTTCTTGGTCATCGTGGTTGCTGATCGGCATGCATTTAGGTTATATACCTATATGCATTCGTTTCCGGTTATATGACATAATTTCTCGTTTAATTTAGTTTTTGCTAATTAAATAGCTCGCCCTAACCTCCATTGCGAAGGTAATGGTTGTGTTGGGTGGCTATACGCATTAAATCATGCTAATTGGAGATGGCTGTATAGTTTCTTTTAACTGGCCAAATAATTCTTCATTGCGGCCGTATAGGTCGGATGGAGTAACAAAATAATAACCAAAGAAAAATGCTCTCTCAACTTTTTTGTTCAAATATGGCCATATTTGGAAAACATAGAGAATTAAATTTTTTTTTACATATTACACGGTGTCTCGACTAGCTGTAATTCATGGCAATGTCCATGTTCAAGTCAGAGAATGTCTTTAAACCATAAACAACAAAAATATGTTCTTGTACTCAATGCTTCAAAAGAGTTAAAAAACTAAGAGTACAAATTGAAGACGAAAAAGATGTAAGAAAAAGCACGAGATTTTGGGTGAATCCTTTTTAGAATGATATTAATAATTTCGCTTTTATTTAATTTAAGTTGCGCCATTTTAATATACTTAAACGTCAAAATCGAATGAAACTTCAAATTAATGGCTAAGTTATTGTCAGACTTTCTGTCATGGCAAAAAGTTTTATTTTTTAGTCATGACATGAACATTAGCAGTCGCCACTAGCCATTGACTTGAACGTTGCCATGAATTATGGCTACTCGAGACACCATGTTAAAGCGGAGTTTTCACTATTAGATTTTGTGGTAACACAAAATAACAAAAAACAATACAAAATCTAACCCAGTGATGCCAAATTTTGATATTGAATTAAATTATGTTAATAAAATATATTTTCATTTATTGACTCCAAATACTACTACCTGGGAATTATTATCAAACTTGAATTTTTTGGGGTTTACTTTGCCTACCATGAAGTCAAATTTTGAAGTCATCATGAACACTGGTTCAAATTAGGGATGCCAAACGCATCCCAAACGCATCCCTAATCTTTATCTTTATTTTCTGAATAACTTCAAATTTTCATCCAAAAAAATTGTGAAACATAAATAATATATAAATATTATTGCGCTTAATTTATGTAACAATTTTTATGTTCGCAATTCTTAAATATCATTTAAGATTTTCTAAACTTCACTGAATTTAAATTAATGTTTTCTTATCCTGAAATGCTATTAATGTCTCCTGAATGGCAATATATTTTTTTAATGTAAACATTTTTTAAATGTAAACATATTTGGTGTTTTTTGAATTTCAATTTGTGTTTAAAAAATAAAATTTATATATTAAAAATTCCGACGTTTTAATATGATTTTCTGAAATTCAATTGATATTTTCTAATTTATAATTTATAATCTGAACTTGAATTTTTAGAATTGATATTTTCTTAAATTTGAATGGAAAATTTAAAAGGTGAAATTTCGTATTTATGTGATTATCTAATAACTAGTTGATTGTGTGGCGCCTAGGCGCCCGTTTAAAAATTATGAATAAAACAGTTTAAATTTAAATACACGAAAAATTTATAATAAATTAAATTCCTCTTAATGTAGTAGTAAATTGAAAATTATATTGTTACATATGTATGTACATATGAAAAAAGATTGTGTTTGCAGAAATTGTATACATAAGTATCAAAACAGATAAGAAATATTTGGCAAAAAAGTTTTTCAATTTAGAATCTCTTGAAAAACTATATTTCGTGTGAAATATCGTTGGTCATTTAATAGTTTTCCTTGCTGTGGGTTCGATTGAATACGTATCTTAACTTGGCTTGCAACTTTTGATCGTGACAAAGTCACATACAGTTGGCCGTGTGAAAATACCGCGGTATCCAAATTAATGCCAACGTAATCAAATGACTGGCCTTGAGCCTTGTTTATGGTAATTGCGTATGCAGGAATTACTGGAAACTGGTGGCGTTTTAATATGAAAGGTAATGTGGTGTCGGTTAGGGCGAGATCAATCCTAGGAATTAGAACCGTATCATTTTGGTCAGCGTTACAGAATCAGTCAGTCTCTCAGTCAGTCAGTGAGTCAGGGATCAGCGTAAATATATTTAAGATATTACCCGGCCTTCACACGTTAAATGTTTGGCTTTCAGGTTGTAATGCACTCATACTTTTTTACTCTTTTTTACTAAACAATCATAGGTTTCAATTCTCTCTTTCAATTTTTCAATGGGACAGTTCCTTAACAATTTTTTGACTATTGTATGTGTGATCAATTTGACTTGAACGTGGGAAGGCCGGGTAAAGTGAGGAGATTGGAGATTCCCAAAATTATTAAAATTTAATACAATGGAGTTCGCATATAACGTACCCTGGTTGTAATAAATTTTTGTTTATAGCGAAGAATTTCTTCGGTCCCAATAGTTTTAATCACATGTTTTATACAAACTTTTGAATTTAACACACAATTTTTTTTTTTTCATTTCAGAATTTTCCTATATTATATATATTTAAAAAAAATTAATTTTAATTTTATTTAATTTAATTATACCCTATACCACTATGTGGTTTGGGTATAATGACTTTGTGCTGCTGTTTGTAACAACCAAAAATATTTGACCTAGACCCCTCTTTAATTATACCGATCGAATCAGAATCACTTTCTGAGTTGATTTAACAATGTCCGTCCGTCCGTCCGTCCGTCCGTCCGTCTGTGTGTCCATGTAAAGCTTGTAATCAAACTGCAGGTCGCAAATATGAATGTATTTTGATGAAATTTGGTACATAAGCTTTTATCGGCCATGGGAAAGCTTATTGAAATTGGTGAGAATCGGTCCATGTTCAGACCTAGCCCCCATACAAATTACCCATATGAAATCGACATAAATTGCCATAAGATCCAAATTGTCATATAGATCTTACTCAAATTGGGTTTGTATGCGTTCATTACATCCATTAATGAGTAGTCCAAAAATGATCCATTTGACCCCATATAGAGCTGCTTCCCGATCTTCACTTAAATCTATTAAAAAACAAAAATATTGCACTGATTCTTCTCAAATTTTGTTTGTATATATTTTTGCAAAATACAAGAGACTTTACCAAACATGATCAGGATCGGTCCATTTTTGGACCAAGTCCCTATATAGATATAGCATCCGATATGAACTTTTTCATATCTGCAGCCAAAAAAATTAATAAAAATCCCACTCAAATTTGGTTTTTGCTTATTTTCTATGTCCAGTTAGTTGGGCCTAAGAGATAGGGTCTCTAAACGTATGGTATAGGGTATCGTATAGTCGGTCTAGACCGACTATAATTTTCTTACTTGTTTTATTTTAATTTAATTTTAAACAAGGTCCTTTGATGTATATTTTCGTAAAAGTTTGCCAGTAGACAACCTTTGCTTTGTACTTTCTGTTTCTATACATAAGGAGTTTTTAATATTATGTGATTTTAAAAAAATATTTTATTTTGATAGAAACTCAGTAATTTTAGTCTTATTGAGGCAAACTATTAACATGTATGTACCCTATACCACTATGTGGTTTGGGTATAATGACTTTGTGCTGCTGTTTGTAACAACCAAAAATATTTGACCCATCTTTAATTATACCGATCGAATCAGAATCACTATCTGATTCGATTTAACGATGTCCGTCCGTCCGTCCGTCTGTGTGTCCATGTAAAGCTTTTAATCAAAGTGCAGGTCGCAAATATGAATATATTTTGATGAAATTTGGTATTTAATCTTTTATCGGCCATGGGATGAACGCTATTGAAATTGGTGAGAATCGGTCCATGTTCAGACCTAGCCCCCATACAAGTGACCCCTATGAAATCGACTTAAATTGCCATAAGATACAAATTATATAAATCTTATTCAAATTGGGTTTGTATGTGTTTATTACATCCATTAATCAGTAGTCCAAAAATTATCTCTATGGGACAACTCTTAGTCATAGGCCCCATATAGAGCTGCTTCCCGATCTTCACTTAAACCTATCAAAAAACTAAAATATTGCACTGATTCTTCTCAAATTTTGTTTGTATATATTTTTGCAAAATACAAGAGACCTTACCAAACATGGTCAGGATCAGTCCATTTTTGGGCCTAGTCCCCATATAGATATAGCATCATATCTGCAGCCGAAAAAATTAATAAAAATCCCACTCAAATTTGGTTTATGCTTATTTTCTATATCCAGTTAGTTGGGTCTGAGAGATAGGGTCTCTAAACGCATGGTATAGGGTATCATATAGTCGGTCTAGACCGACTATAATTTTCTTACTTGTTAATAATTTAATTTATGTTTTATAACTTTTTAAAAGGCATCAAAATAAATAAACTTATTCAACTAAAAAAAGTTTTTAAACCTTTCGGACAAAACAAAAAATACTACGGTTATAACGAACTTAGTCTGTAACGAACTAATTTGATCGGTCCCGCCTAGTGTTGTAAACGAACTCCATTTTACTGTAGAAAAAATAGAATAGCATAGAAAAAAAACGTTTTAGAAAAATATCAAAACTTTTTAATGTTTCTGGCTAATTGAGGCAACCGTTGCTACGTGTGTATCATTGTTGCTACAACCATTGCTTCAACCGGTTGCCTCGTGTGTAGGCAGCATAACCGCAATCAGATATTTTGTAGGTAAAGCAGAATAATAATTTTATATAACTATGTATGTAGAACTGTTTTTAAAGTAAAAAAACAAATTGCTTCTTCTTTACTCAGCTCTGTGTATACTTTTCACATTTTTGTGTTTGATATTGTTAGAATGTAAACAATCTATGTATTAAAAATAAACAATCTATGTATTGGCTTAATTAAACTTATCTTTTATTGGATATATGAAAATTGCGTCATTTGTATGCTGCGGCTAACACCAAAAAAGTGAACGTGTTTCCGCCAAATATATAATACTTTAAGTTACAATTTCTTGCTTAAATTTCAACCTTTCAAATCTATCAAATGCACATCTGGCAAAGGTTGCCAGATTAGTTATTCATAACATTCCCCTGGACTTAATTTTTCGAAAATACAATGATCATAAGTTTAATGTAATTATAAGTTTAAATTCAAAATTAGATTTAGGATATCCATACTTGAGGATCAAACTGCACTAGTCTTCGGACTCTGGTGGACCGTCTTAGGGTTGACTAATCGTGCCTCGATCATGGTCTGCTGTTTGCTTATTTTCTACTGGGTTTCTTGAAATTGGCTCAATTTCAACATCAAAAGGCTCCTCTGACTCAGGCAACTTCTGCTGAAGTGCAAATGGATATTTGCATAAGCGAATTTGGTTTTTGTGCCTTCTCATATCACCTTTTGTTGTTTCTATGATATACATTTTTGCACCTATGTTTTTCTTGATAAAGCCCTTTAGTCACCTTGGCCCTTTTGAACAATTTCGGACTAATACTGGGTCACTAATTGCGAATTATGGCGCATTCAACTGACATGATTTATCCTTTGGGAACAATGCCTGTAGAATCGCTTTTCGTTGACGACGAAGCTACTGCCTGTCACAATGGTATTTGGTAGACCTTCAATAGATACTAGCAGATTCCAGCCCTCGAAATTCGAGCGCAAATTCTAGGATATTTTATTATTTCATTAAATAAAGACCCTAAAAATATGCTAATCAACTATAGCCAATTCACAAATCAACACAAACAAGTAAGAGTGTTAAATTCGGGTGTGCCGAATTTTTTGATACCCTCCACCTGAGTCTTTAATTTTTAATTTTTAGTTTTTAATTTTTAATTTTTAATCTTTAATCTTTAATTTTTAATTTTTAATTTTTAATTTTTAATTTTTAATTTTTAATTTTTAATTTTTAATTTTTAATTTTTAATTTTTAATTTTTAATTTTTAATTTTTAATTTTTAATTTTTAATTTTTAATTTTTAATTTTTAATTTTTAATTTTTAATTTTTAATTTTTAATTTTGTAATTTTTAATTTTTAATTTTTAATTTTTAATTTTTAATTTTTAATTTTTAATTTTTAATTTTTAATTTTTAATTTTTAATTTTTAATTTTTAATTTTTAATTTTTAATTTTTAATTTTTAATTTTTAATTTTTAATTTTTAATTTTTAATTTTTAATTTTTAATTTTTAATTTTTAATTTTTAATTTTTAATTTTTAATTTTTAATTTTTAATTTTTAATTTTTAATTTTTAATTTTTAATTTTTAATTTTTAATTTTTAATTTTTAATTTTTAATTTTTAATTTTTAATTTTTAATTTTTAATTTTTAATTTTTAATTTTTAATTTTTAATTTTTAATTTTTAATTTTTAATTTTTAATTTTTAATTTTTAATTTTTAATTTTTAATTTTTAATTTTTAATTTTTAATTTTTAGTTTTTAATTTTTAATTTTTAATTTTTAATTTTTAATTTTTAATTTTTAATTTTTAATTTTTAATTTTTAATTTTTAATTTTTAATTTTTAATTTTTAATTTTTAATTTTTAATTTTGAATTTTTAATTTTTAATTTTTTTTTTTTGATTAAGTATCGAGTCTTTAACAAACCGTTGATGTGAATAGACATATAGTGCGTTTACTAGCAAAAACAAAAACAAACAAACAAAGGGATTAACATTCCAATATTGGGATTAGCAATTCACTAAAAACAAAACAAAAAAAAAAAAAAAATATATATTAAACAACAAAAACACAACCTTTTTATTCTGTTGTTTAGTTGTTGCTACAACAACCAACAACTAAACAACTAACATGCTTAACCTAAGTGACGTTGATAGTGAAGATGATGCTGGTATTTGGCAGCAGGTACCAGAAAGAACAAATAAACGGCCGTTAATATTGACATCTCCTGATATGCAGCAGCGTAAAAGAATGAATTTGTCTAATGAACCAAACACCTCAACTCAGAACCGTTTTGATGCCCTAAAAGATAAGGATGGAGATAATGAAGCAGAAGTTGAAATAGAAGATGCACCTCCGAAACCACCACCAATTTTCATCCCAAACGTTTCAAATATAAGTAAGATGCTTAAATCTATAAGTAGTGAAAAACCTAGTAGTGATTTTAATTATAAATCTATGAAAGATAGCCAAATCAGATTAATGGTAAAAAATAGTGATTCATTTAGAAAAATTGTTAAATACTTTGATTTAAATAAAATAAGCTTTCATACATTTCAACTAAAGCAAGAAAGAGCATATAGAGTAGTAATCAAGGGTATTCACCATTCGACAAAAACTTCTGATATTAAGGGCGAACTTATATTGAGAGGACATCAAGTTAGGGACATAGTTAACGTAAAAAGTCGTGTTACAAAACAGCCACTGTCAATGTTTTTTGTGGACCTTGAGCCTCACGCGAATAATAAAGACATTTATAATTTACGACATATTGGAAATGCAATTGTTTCAATTGAAGCCCCAAGGAGAACAGATGATTTGGTTCAATGTTATCGGTGTCAACAATTTGGACATACCAAAACATATTGCAGAAAACCATTTCGATGTGTAAAATGCGGTTTGGACCACCCCACAGCTAATTGCACCATGGACATTAACACTCCTCCAACATGCTTACACTGCCAACAAACACATACAGCTAATTACAAGGGTTGTCCTACTTACCAACAATTACTACATCAAAAAAGAGCTTCAAATCCTAGAAATAATCAACAGTCGGGATATTCAAAAATTTATCCGAAACAATTTCCTCATTTAAATGCAAATAATAACGATCCCGTTAATAACAACCATATAAACAGTGGTGATTATATTTCTTATTCACAAGTAGTTAAAGGTAATACTAATAATAGTGAATCTCGTCTTTTGGAGAGACTAGAACGTATGATGGACAAAATGTTTGAAATGATGACGCAAATATTGATGAAATTATGCAAATAAATTTAATAATAGCAACATGGAATGCAAACGGAGCTTCCAATCATAAAAATGAAATTGAACTTTTCCTCTATTCTCAATATATCGACATTTTATTAATCTCAGAAACTCATTTTACAGACAAAACACATTTCAACATAAAGGGTTACGATCTTATAAAAGCTAATCATCCGGATGGTACTGCTCATGCCGGTTCTGCAGTTTTGATAAAATCTTCTTTAAAATTTGAACCAATGGATGCTATAAGTATACCATCTATTCAAGCCAGTGGCATTAAAATAAAATGCAATAGCAATTATGTTAACATATATGCCATATATTTTCCGCCTCGACACACCATAACTCTTGAAGATTATGAAAACTTTTTCCGTAAACTTGGTCCGCGGTTTATTGTTGGTGGCGATTTCAATGCCAAGCACACCTGGTGGGGATCAAGAATTGCCAATCCTAAGGGAAAAGAACTTTATAAATGCATCATTAAACATAAATACAAAACGATATCTACAGGCAAACCTACATATTGGCCAAGCGACATTTATAAGATACCAGATTTATTAGATTTCTTCGTATGCTCTGGTATACCAAGTAATTAATAGATATTATTGATTGTGATGATCTTAGTTCGGATCACACACCAATTATACTACATTATAATACATACATACAAACTGTGTCAAAAATTTGTAAAATTATTTCTACCAAAACAGATATTAAATGTTTTCAAAACTGGATGGATGCGAATTTACAATTAAATATTTCACTTAAAACAGGTGAAGAGCTTGAGTTAGCTGTTGAAAAATTCATAAAATTAATTCAAGAAGCTGCCCTTTTATCAACGCCACAATCAGCTCCGCATAATGGTAATATCGTTATTATATCTGCTGAAATAAGAGATCTAATTAGAAACAAAAGAAGACTTCGAAGAATTTGGCAATCCAGTAGGAATCCGAAAGACAAAACAAATTACAACAGAGCTGCCAATCACCTAAAAATACGTATAGCTGAAACGAAAAATGATAATTTATCAAATTTCTTAAGAAATCTGAGTGCCACCAATAATAACGAACACAGTTTATGGAAGGCAACAAAATATCTGAAAAATCCAACTAAAAGAGATATCCCAATAAAAGGATCTAATGGAACTTGGTGTCGTAGTAGCAAAAATAAAGCGGATGCATTTTCTGAACATTTAGAAAAAATATTTCAACCATTCCCTTCAACAAATAATAGTGGAGAATCTGATATTAAAGAATTCTTAGAATCTCCATGCCCAATGGATTTGCCAATAAAATCGTTTTCACCACGAGAAGTTTTTAATGAAATCACCAAGCTTAACAGTTCTAAAGCGCCTGGACATGATAGAATTGATCCAATAGTGGCAAAATCCCTTTCAAAGAAAAGCGTTTTATTTCTCACTCTAATATATAATACAATATTGAGACTGTCTCACTTTCCATCGCAGTGGAAATGTTCGGAGATTATTATGATACCGAAGCCCGGCAAACCTGAAAATGTGACATCTTCATACAGACCCATCAGTTTGTTACCCACTTTCTCCAAAATTTTTGAAAGATTATTATCAAGTAGAGTATTACCTATTATCGAAAAGAAAAATATCATCCCTGATCATCAGTTCGGCTTTCGTTATAAACATGGAACACCAGAGCAGTGTCACCGATTAGTAAACGTTATAACAGACTCACTGGAAAACAAACTATACTGTTCTGCTGTCTTTTTAGATGTCAAACATGCCTTTGACAAAGTATGGCATATAGGTATTTTATATAAACTTAAAACCCTCTTGCTAACCTCATTTTATCTCCTTTTTAAATCGTATTTGGAAAATCGCACATTTTATGTTAAAGTAAGCGATGAAAAATCAAAAATATGTGAAATTAACGCCGGAGTCCCACAAGGGAGCGTATTAGGTCCTGTATTATACACTATATACACATCAGACATACCTGTAACTGACAATATCACAATTGCCACCTATGCAGATGACACTGCTATATTAGCGTCAAATAAATCACCAAATGAAGCGTCAACTTTGGTACAAGACTACCTAAATCTACTACAACGATGGCTAACGAGATGGAAAATATGCATCAATGCAGAAAAATCACATCACGTTACTTTCACTTTAAGAAGAGACGAATGTCCAACATTGTATATAAACGGCTCTCAAATTCCTAAAGCTAACGCTGTTAAATATTTAGGCATACACCTTGATCAACGACTAACGTGGAGAAATCACATTTTAGCAAAGAGAGATCACCTGAAAATTAAAACGAAAAAAATGTGGTGGCTATTAGGATCTAATTCTCAGCTAAGCTTGGAAAACAAAGTTCTGCTTTACAAGTGTGTATTAAAACCGGTGTGGACATATGGCATTCAGTTGTGGGGTACAGCCAGCAACTCTAATGTGGAAATACTACAAAGATATCAGTCAAAAACTTTACGTGTTATTGCAAATGCTCCATGGTACATGACAAACAAACAGATACATAGAGATCTTAAAATTCCGTTTATTAAGGATGAAATTAATAAATTTAGCACCCGATATATAGATCGGCTTAGTAATCACAGTAATGTGTTAGCAATATCTTTACTTGACGAAACGGAGGAAGTTAGAAGGTTAAAAAGACTTCATGTTTTAGACCTACCCTTTAGAAAATAAATATATGTAAATAACATAGCATAAACATTGTAAATATTGTACATACAACCTAAATATATATAATATAAAATATGTAAAGAAATATTTATAGTATCAGTTTATACTGAAGCTTAATAACGTATGTTAAGTTAAGTTACATAATTTAAGTTACATAATCAAATTTACTAAATATTGTAAAATAGATTGTAAATAGAAGAAAATTAAAAAAAAAAAATTTTTAATTTTTAATTTTTAATTTTTAATTTTTAATTTTTAATTTTTAATTTTTAATTTTTAATTTTTAATTTTTAATTTTTAATTTTTAATATTTAATTTTTAATTTTTAATTTTTAATTTTTAATTTTTAATTTTTAATTTTTAATTTTTAATTTTTAATTTTTAATTTTTAATTTTTAATTTTTAATTTTTAATTTTTAATTTTTAATTTTTAATTTTTAATTTTTAATTTTTAATTTTTAATTTTTAATTTTTAATTTTTAATTTTTAATTTTTAATTTTTAATTTTTAATTTTTAATTTTTAATTTTTAATTTTTAATTTTTAATTTTTAATTTTTAATTTTTAATTTTTAATTTTTAATTTTTAATTTTTAATTTTTAATTTTTAATTTTTAATTTTTAATTTTTAATTTTTAATTTTTAATTTTTAATTTTTAATTATTAATTTTTAATTTTTAATTTCTAATTTTTAATTTTTAATTTTAAATTTTTAATTTTTAATTTTTAATTTTTAATTTTTAATTTTTAATTTTTAATTTTTAATTTTTAATTTTTAATTTTTAAATTTTAATTTTTAATTTTTAATTTTTAATTTTTAATTTTTAATTTTTAATTTTTAATTTTTAATTTTTAATTTTTAATTTTTAATTTTTAATTTTTAAATTTTAATTTTTAATTTTTAATTTTTAATTTTTAATTTTTAATTTTTAATTTTTAATTTTTAATTTTTAATTTTTAATTTTTAATTTTTAATTTTTAATTTTTAATTTTTAATTTTTAATTTTTAATTTTTAATTTTTAATTTTTAATTTTTAATTTTTAATTTTTAATTTTTAATTTTTAATTTTTAATTTTTAATTTTTAATTTTTAATTTTTAATTTTTTATTTTTTATTTTTAATTTTTAATTTTTAATTTTTAATTTTTAATTTCTAATTTTTAATTTTTAATTTTTAATTTTTAATTTTTAATTTTTAATTTTTAATTTTTAATTTTTAATTTTAATTTTTAATTTTTAATTTTTAATTTTTAATTTTTAATTTTTAATTTTTAATTTTTAATTTTTAATTTTTAATTTTTAATTTTTAATTTTTAATTTTTAATTTTTAATTTTTAATTTTTAATTTTTAATTTTTAATTTTTAATTTTTAATTTTTAATTTTTAATTTTTAATTTTTAATTTTTAATTTTTAATTTTTAATTTTTAATTTTTAATTTTTAATTTTTAATTTTTAATTTTTAATTTTTAATTTTTAATTTTTAATTTTTAATTTTTAATTTTTAATTTTTAATTTTTAATTTTTAATTTTTAATTTTTAATTTTTAATTTTTAATTTTTAATTTTTAATTTTTAATTTTTAATTTTTAATTTTTAATTTTTAATTTTTAATTTTTAATTTTTAATTTTTAATTTTTAATTTTTAATTTTTAATTTTTAATTTTTAATTTTTAATTTTTAATTTTTAATTTTTAATTTTTAATTTTTAATTTTTAATTTTTAATTTTTAATTTTTAATTTTTAATTTTTAATTTTTAATTTTTAATATTTTTAATTTTTAATTTTTAATTTTTAATTTTTAATTTTTAATTTTTAATTTTTAATTTTTAATTTTTAATTTTTAATTTTTAATTTTTAATTTTTAATTTTTAATTTTTAATTTTTAATTTTTAATTTTTAATTTTTAATTTTTAATTTTTAATTTTTAATTTTTAATTTTTAATTTTTAATTTTTAATTTTTAATTTTTAATTTTTAATTTTTAATTTTTAATTTTTAATTTTTAATTTTTAATTTTTAATTTTTAATTTTTAATTTTTAATTTTTAATTTTTAATTTTTAATTTTTAATTTTTAATTTTTAATTTTTAATTTTTAATTTTTAATTTTTAATTTTTAATTTTTAATTTTTAATTTTTAATTTTTAATTTTTAATTTTTAATTTTTAATTTTTAATTTTTAATTTTTAATTTTTAATTTTTAATTTTTAATTATTAATTTTTAATTTTTAATTTTTAATTTTTAATTTTTAATTTTAAATTTTTAATTTTTAATTTTTAATTTTTAATTTTTAATTTTTAATTTTTAATTTTTAATTTTTAATTTTTAATTTTTAAATTTTAATTTTTAATTTTTAATTTTTAATTTTTAATTTTTAATTTTTAATTTTTAATTTTTAATTTTTAATTTTTAATTTTTAATTTTTAAATTTTAATTTTTAATTTTTAATTTTTAATTTTTAATTTTTAATTTTTAATTTTTAATTTTTAATTTTTAATTTTTAATTTTTAATTTTTAATTTTTAATTTTTAATTTTTAATTTTTAATTTTTAATTTTTAATTTTTAATTTTTAATTTTTAATTTTTAATTTTTAAGGAAAAAGATATCGAAAATCTAGTAAATGAAAACGCTGCACTATTTGGACCAGTATCTGATTGTGGAACTATTGAGACTAATGTTCGTGCAGAGATAAGAACGTCAATCGACGAACCAATCTACACCAAATCATACCCATATCCAAATCACCTTAGGTCTGAAGTGGAAAATCAAATTTCAAAGATGATCGAAGATGGCATAATAAGGCCATCAAAAAGTCCCTATAACTCACCCTTGTGGATTGTAGAAAAAAACCCAAACCCAATGGCGAAAAACAATACAGGATAGTTATAGATTTTAAAAGATTGAACGCGGTAACAATTTCAGATGTGTATCCCATTACCGACATTAATAGTACACTCTCTAACTTGGGAGAAAGCAAGTTCTTTACCACTCTTGACTTGACCTCCGGATTCCATCAAATAAAAATGAGGAATAAAGACATAGAGAAAACTGCCTTCTCCACAAACAACGGTAAATTTGAATTTCTGAGACTGCCTTTTGCACCTGCAATATTCCAGCGAATGATGAACGATGTACTTAATTTTTAATTTTTAATTTTTTATTTTTAATTTTTAATTTTTAATTTTTAATTTTTAATTTTTAATTTTTAATTTATAATTTATAATTTTTAATTTTTAATTTTTAATTTTTAATTTTTAATTTTTAATTCTTAATTTTTAATTTTTAATTTTTAGTTTTTAATTTTTAATTTTTTATTTTTAATTTTTAATTTTTAATTTTTAATTTTTAATTTTTAATTTTTAATTTTTAATTTTTAATTTTTAATTTTTAATTTTTAATTTTTAATTTTTAGTTTTTGTGTTTTCCATTTTTCATTTTTCAATTTTCATTTTCCAATTTCCATTTTTAATTTTTCAATTTTCATTTTCCATTTTCAATTTTTCAATTTTCAATATTCAATTTTCATTTTCCATTTTTCAATTTTCATTTTCAATTTTCCATTTTGCATTTTCCATTTTTCAATTTTCATTTTCCATTTTACATTTTCAATTTTTAATTTTTCAATTTTCATTTGCAATTTTTAATTTTCCATTTTTCAATTTTCATGTTCCATTTTCCATTTTTCATTTTCCAATTTCCATTTTTAATTTTTCAATTTTCATTTTCCATTTTTCAATTTTCATATTTCATTTTTCAGTTTTCATTTTCCATTTTTCATTTTTTCATTTTCATTTTCCATTTTTCATTTTCCATTTTCCGTTTTTAATTTTTCAATTTTTCATTTTTCGTTTTTCGTTTTTCATTTTTCATTTTCCCTTTTCCATTTTTCATTTTTCAATTTTCATTTTCCATTTTCCATTTTCCATTCTTCATTTTTAAATTTTCCATTTTCCATTTTTCAATTCTCATTTTCCATTTTCCATGTTTTAATTTTCATTTTCCATTTTCCATTTTTCAATTTTCATTTTACAATTTACATTTTTCATATTTCATTTTCCATTTTCCATTTTCCATTTTTAATTTTTCAATTTTCAATTTTTAATTTTCATTTGCCATTTTGCATTTTCCAATTTTCAATTTTCATTTTCCATTTTTCATTTTCCATTTTCCATTTTTCACTTTTAATTTTTCAATTTTCAATTTCCATTTTCCATTTGTTATTTTTCATTTTTCTATTTCATTCTCCATTTTCCGTTTTGCATTTTCCATTTTTCAATTTTCTTTTTCCATTTTCCATTTTTCATTTTGCAATTTTCATTTTCCATTTTTCATTTTCCATTTTTCATATTTCAGTTCTCGTTTTGCATTTTCCACATCGTCCCCATTCTGAACAACTGATACTCCCCGTACCGCAATCGGAAACAGACCTACAACAAATAAGGAAACTCCCAGACTGTGTGAGGGATCTTCAAGTTTTCGATGGGAATCCTGTACAGTATATTTCATGGATCCACAATGTGGAATCTATATTAAGGGATTACGAGATTATTAGGCATAAACTAATATACAGGGCAATCTTACAACATATCCGTCAAAAGGTTAGAGGCCCCGCGGACAAAGCTTTAATTTCCTATAATATTTTTGACGATAGTTGGGAAAAGATAAAAAACTGCTTGTCCTTACATTACGCGGACAAAAGGGACATCCAAACATTGGAATACGAACTAAGTGTTATGCGTCAGAGGAACAACACAATTGACGAATTCTATGCGAGAATAAATCAATAATTATCTCTTAAAATAAATAAAATTAAGACAGATAATTATTCGAGTGAAACCTTTGAAGCCCTAATTTCAACATATCGAAATAGAGCTCTGGACGTTTTTATTCGGTTAATAAATGGAGATGTTTCACGAATGCTTGCAATTCAAAAACATAGAACCTTGCCTGAGCCCTATACCTCATGCCTTGAATTTCAAAACTTAAATTTTATACTTCCATTCACCCACGTTATTCTAACACCATTACTTCACCACTTAATAAAATGCATAAAATTCATAAACAAAATTTTTCACAGAGAAATCTAAATCCAAATTAAAAAGTTCGGATTTATAATGCACCGGCCCAACAATATGCACCGAACTTACCACCACCTAGACTTACTCAGCCCAAACCACCCATACCAATGGAGGTGGACCCTTCCGTTAAGACACGTCATATAAACTATATGAACAGGCCTGAGAAGTCTCCCTTACCAAATTCAGCATATTCCTCTAATATTCCACGAAAACAACAACGTCTTTTTAATACTGAAGTTTTAGAAGCTTACGAAGAGTGTCCAAATCAGAATGAAAATTGCGAAATATATGAAGATGACGAGGATGATACTGACTTGACAAATGATGACCAAGATTACGAAGGAGACCAATTAAATTTTATGACGAAAGCCTCTCTAGCTACCTTACGTAGAACTTAACATGAAAACCGGAAAAGCCCTCAAATTTCTAATTGACACTGAGGCTAATAAAAATTTTGTGTCAGAAAAAGTTTGATTTAACTCTGAACCCGTAAATTCCGAATTTAAAATTCAGTCACCAGCAGGTGAAATTCCTATCACTCGAAAAGTAACGGGAAAATTCTTTAAAAGTCTGGGAATAGAAAACAATCTCGTTTTTGTTGTACTTCCTGGACTACAATCATTTGACGGCATTATAGGCGACGATACCCTTAAAGAGCTGGAAGCCATAATAGATAGGAAAAATCACGTTTTACACCTACTCGACAATGTAAAAATTAATCTCAAGGCGATGATTTCTAGGCAGGTTAATAATATTAAATTCATTCAACACGAGGAAAAAGATATCGAAAATCTAGTAAATGAAAAGGCTGCACTATTTGGACCAGTATCTGATTGTGGAACTATTGAGACTAATGTTCGTGCAGAGATAAGAACGTCAATCGACGAACCAATCTACACCAAATCATACCCATATCCAAATCACCTTAGATCTGAAGTGGAAAATCAAATTTCAAAGATGATCGAAGATGGCATAATAAGGCCATCAAAAAGTTCCTATAACTCACCCTTGTGGATTGTAGAAAAAAACCCAAACCCAATGTCGAAAAACAATACAGGATAGTTATAGATTTTAAAAGATTGAACGCGGTAACAATTTCAGATGTGTATCCCATTACCGACATTAATAGTACACTCTCTAACTTGGGAGAAAGCAAGTTCTTTACCACTCTTGACTTGACCTCCGGATTCCATCAAATAAAAATGAGGAATAAAGACATAGAGAAAACTGCCTTCTCCACAAACAACGGTAAATTTGAATTTCTGAGACTGCCTTTTGCACCTGCAATATTCCAGCGAATGATGAACGATGTACTTCACCCATTGTTGGGAAAAGCTTGCTATGTGTACATAGTTTGTGTCATCGTTTTTGGTAAAAACAGAGAGGAACACATACAAAATCTTAAGGAAGTATTTTCTTTACTTGATAAGGCTAATCTGAAAATAAATCTTGAAAAATCTAAATTCTTTAGAACAAGTGTAGAATTTCTTGGCCACATTGTATCCCAGGCCGGTATACAGCCTGATCCCGCTAAGATTATTGCAATACAACGTATTTCTCCGCCAAAGAACCTCAAGGACTTAAAAAGCTTTCTTGGCCTAGCATCTTACTATAGAAGATTTATAAAAGATTTCGCTGAAGTAGCCAAACCTCTAACGAACTTAACGAGAGGATTAAATGCGCAAATTAAAGCCAACCAATCTAAAAAGACTACGGTAACATTGGACAATAAGGCTCTAAAATCATTTAATGATCTAAAGGAACTACTTGTTTCATCAGAAATTTTAATCATTCCAGATTTTGGAAAACCTTTCATTCTCACGACCGATGCGTCAAATTACGCAATAGGAGCCGTCCTATCTCAACGGGAAGTGGGTAAAGATCGGCCTATAATTTATCTTTCAAGATCTCTTAACAAAACAGAAGAAAATTATTCCGCCATCGAAAAAGAAATGTTGGCTATAGTATGGTCTCTTGACAAGCTTCGTTCCTACCTTTGTGGAGCTAAAGAAATAAAAATCCTAACTGATCACCAGCCATTAACATTTGCCTTAAGTAATGCCAACAACAACGCAAAACTTAAAAGATGGAAGGCCAAAATAGAGGAGTATAATTATAAACTAACCTATAAACCCGGAAGACCGAATGTTGTAGCTGACGCGCTTTCTAGGTTACCACCCGAAATCAATACGTTGTCATCATCCGATGATAATTCTCAACACAGTGCCGAAGAAGACAGCACCCTTCTCATACCACACTGTGAAGCTCCAATAAACGTTTTTAGAAACCAAATAATTTTTTTTGACAAAATAGATTCCAACTACGACGAAAACCCACATAAGAACTTTCAGAGGCATTATGTTAAAACAAAAAGGCTCGACAAAAATAAATTGACGCAAATACTAAAGGAAAAATTGAGTCCCACAGTATTAAATGGGATTAAAATTCCTGAAAAAAACCTTGTTTTGTTGCAAGAAGTCTGTAAAAATAATTTCTCTAAATTTCGAATAAGAATCGCACAAAGATTAGTAGAGGATATTAAAACCGACGAACAACAATTTATAGTTATCCAAAATGAGCACAAACGAGCCCATAGAAACTCTGAGGAAAATAAAATTCAAATTTTGGGAAAATATTACTTTCCAAAAATGGGAAAACTAATCAGAGCATTCACTAAATCTTGTGAAGTTTGCAACAAAAACAAATATGATAGACATCCTCCAAACCCCGAATTACAACCAACTCCAATTCCGTCATACCCTACAGAAATATTGCATATTGACATACTGGAAATGCAACGGGAAAAATTTATTACATGTGTCGATAAGTTCTCAAAAGACGCCAATTTCTTTTATATAAAAAATAAATCAGTTTTACACATTCGGGATAGGATGATTAAGTTACTTCACTTTTTTTCTGCGC
Organism: Cordilura impudica; assembly: GCA_963682025.1. NCBI lineage: Eukaryota > Metazoa > Arthropoda > Insecta > Diptera > Scathophagidae > Cordilura > Cordilura impudica. The sequence continues at coordinate 250,233,484 of OY821517.1, forward strand.
CAAAAATACGTGTAATGGATAACGATGGTAGTTTCATTAGCCCTATAGTAATAAACTATATAGAGGGATTGGGAATCAAAACTTATTTCGTACCCCCACAAAAAAGTGAAGTTAACGGTTCTATTGAAAGGGTTCATTCCACAGTTATCGAAATGTTAAGATGTCTCCATGAAGAGTATCCAGATTATACTCTAAAGGAATTAATTAATATAACGGTAGACAGGTACAACAACACGGTACACTCCGTCACAAAGAGGACACCCGCTGATATATTTTTTGGTCGAACTGAGAGAATCAATTATCAAAATCTAGCAAACTTTAAGGAAATAGTTAATAATGATCTAAAGAATGAAATAGTTAGGAATTAGAAAATTCAGCTCTACAGACAGAATGCTAAAAAGAAGAAACCGAAAAAATACAATTCCGGAGATATAGTTTTCAAAAAAAAAAAACAAACAGATTAAGGCAAAAGACAAACCTTTATTCGTAAAACAAATTGTTGGAAAAGATAATAACGTTACAATTACTACCACTGACAACAAGAGAATTCACAAGTCCCATCTCAAGAATTAAAACTTATTTTTCAGATTCATAATATACGGGACAAATGCAACTGTAGATGTCTATGAGTACAACAACCCACTAGTAACAATTAAACAAGGTATTGGGAAAATCAGCACTGGGAATTACAGAATAATACACACTATCAACCTGGAGGAATATCAGAAAATCGTCACAGACATTAAAACAATAGCTCGCTATCAAATAGGAGACACAGGACATTGCGCCTGCAGATAGAGCACCAAATTACAAAAATAGATAACCTTTTGGACCAACTTCATGTCAGAAACTCAACAAAAAATAAAAGATCTATAAATTGGGTCGGATGTGCCTGGAAATGGATAGCAGGTAACCCTGATGCTACTGATTGGGACAAGATTCTCAGCCGAACAGACGACATCATAGATAATAATAACAAACAATACTCCATCAACGAACACCTAATAAATATAACTAATAATCTGCTAGACGATTAAAACAGAATAATAACCGAGGTAAATACGGACGATACTACCAAATACGCACAGACACTCTTTAACAAGCTAGGATTGGTAAAAGATGAAATAGCTCAGTTAGTGATGGCAAGTCAGCTTGCGAAAAGTGTTATAGTGCATTCTCAAATTTTGAACAAGGGTGATATTGCCAACATACACTCTCAAACTGAAACACTCCCTTATAAAAATGAACTACAAGCCCTCCAATTCGCAGGACCTTCAATGGTCATAAAGGATTCCCTTCTCTTATATATCATTTCTCTACCACAGACAGAGGACACTTTGTTCAATAACATAATTCTACGTTCAACAGTCAACAACAACAAAAGACTATATCTTGAATTCACTAACTTGCTTGTATCACATACAAAAAATACGGAATTAAGGGAAAATGCCTAGTAATTGAGGACGTAACAATCTGCAAAGCAGACCAGGTTGAAAAATTAGATTCAAATCATTGTATTGTTAATATACTTAACGGGGGAAATGCAACTTGTGAATACCAAATGGAGAACAAACCAATTACTGAACTTATACTTGAAGGCACAATATTTCTTACAAATTATATCGGAAACATTACGTACACCAACACTTCACAAATCCTAAATGGTACATTTATCATAAATTTTTTTAATGAAACAATCACTCTTAACAACGTCGAATATTCAAATTGGCAAACAACGTCCACACAAATACTCCAGAGTAATCTGACAGAAAAAGAAATCAAAGTAGACTTACAATATCTCCATCATCTTCACTTAAAAAACATTAAGCATTTAGACAATCTCTCATATAAGGGCATAATTTCCATAACTTCCAATTTCGCATTGCTTTTTTTTGGATTCTCAGTAATATTAACAATTAAGTTGTACTCTAAATGTAAGAACCATCAACAGAAAATACGGTTCCCAAGTTCAACCAGCTTCCCTAAATCAAAGTAAATTATCCATAATTTATCAATCAGCGGGACGCTGATGCTTAAAAAGGGGGGAGTTATTATACTCTGGTGAACACACCTAATATATTATGTCGACGCACTAAGTATTTTAGCTTACAAACATTTTTCACTTACCTTTAAAATAGGTCAATAAATATTGGGAAACCAAATTAATAAAATGTGTGTAAGCAAACATTGTGAAGAAAAATAAGTAAATAAAATCAATTGTCATTTGTTGCGAAATAAATTATTACAAATCATAAGCAAAAAGTATTGTAACCTAAATTAAGTAGAATGTAAGCAAAAGCAATTATTGCAAACAAATTTATTGCGAAATACATTTAAGTCAATAAATGTAAACCATAAACAAAAATTATTAAGTAGAATAAGTTATAATAAAAAAATGTTAAGTGCAAGCAAAATTTATTTCAGAAATTTGTATAAAAGAAAGACAAAATAAAGCAAAGTTTAAGTTTAATTAACAGCAGCAAACTATACGCGTTTCAATCGATAATCGAAACCCCATAACTTGTATTGTGGCATTTCTTTATGTTGTTGTACAATTATAATGTTCAACCACTAAACTGTTACAACAAACACACTGGGTTTTATGTTTTTTTTTTAGAGGTATCTACATATTTTTGCTCGTATCTTATCACGATGATGCCCGATTTAGCCAATTTTCAATACCAACCTGCTGGGAATTATGGCAAATGATATTATTGTAGCCTTATCCAGTTAAATGGCTTTTTTTTGTGAATGAGCGTGATTTCAACAGTCAGACGGACAGACGGACATCGCTATATCGACTCGAGCTGTGATAAGGATCAAGAATATATATACTTTATGGGGTCGGAAATTAGTTTTTCGATGCGTTACAAACGGAATGAGAAACCTATATATATCCTCTGCCACTGACGTGTGGAGGGTATAAAAACAAACTCATTTTTATTACAAACACATTAACAAATTTAATAAACGCAACATAGCATTGTATAATTTTATGTATGTGTTAGTAGCAACTTTAAATGCAATTTACTGAAAATAAAGGAAAAAATTTAAAAATCTGTAAATCTGCAAATCGGCTAAAAGGAAATACCTTTCAAATAATTTATGTTTGGTCAAAACCGTGATAAAACGGCAAAATAAAACATCAGTCACAAGAAATCGCCTAGCCTATTAATATTATAGATGACACTCTGGAGACAGGAAATAGTAGATTCTGTTGTTGCCGCCATTAGTTCAATAGTGTTTTGGAATCTGGAATATGCATCAACTACAATTAACCACATTCGGTTACAAAATGGACCTGCAAAATCCAAATGAATTCGGTCCCATGGATGATTTGGAGTTTGCCACGCCGAGTATTTCCTTTTTGGATGACTGGATGATTCGAGACAAATTTCGCAAGTGTCATGTTTTTTCTCAATTATTTTGTCAATAGCTGGAAACCGCACGTAACGTCGAGCCATCTCTTTCATACGGCTTTTGCCCTAATGACCATCGTGTAGCATGTCAACTATTTGTTTTTCTAAAATTTCTGGTACTACAACTCTTAAATATTCGGTTTGCAGGAGCAAGATTCCACTCTGCAACGATAAAGCAAATTTTCGATTAAAATATGGTTCAATATTACCTTGAGATTTCGGAAGGCTTTCCGGCCAACCATGCTGAACGTAGTTACAAACGAGTTTAATCGTTTCATCTTCTTCTGTATGCTTCCTAAGCACTTCCGCATTTAATGGGAACGAATCATATATTGAGTTTACAATTTGAAGCGTGTTTTTCTCGTTTTCGTCAAAATTAAGGTCTTCACCTGCTGGTAGTCTCGCGTTGTCGGCTGACTTCTTGAAATGCATTGTATAGTCATATGCCATAGCTCTATTGCCCAACGTTGTGAGCGATATAACGTGACTATGGGCAGTCTTTTTGAAGAATGAAACAGTGTTGTCAATGCTTTATGGTCTGTTACTAATTCAAAGCGCCTTCCATACAAATATTGATATTTTTTAACTCCAAAAATTACAGCTACCGCTTCCTTTTCTACCTGAGAGTAACGTTTTGTGCTGAATTCAACGTTTTTGATGCGTGTGCTATAGGCCTGTCTATACCATCTAGGCACACCTGTGTAATTATAGCACCTATACCTTTATTTGATGCGTCTACAGCAGTTTGTCGTCATAATGATCAAGTTTTGTGGATTTGATTATGGCATCTTTTAGTTTGATTAATGCTTTTTCCTGCGTTTTTGTCCAATTAAAATTTACATTTTTCTCTCTCAGTTCATTTAATGGCTTTAACGGCTCTGAAAAATTTTCAATAAATTTGTTATAATAGTTTATTTTTTTAATGAATGACGCCAATTTTTGGACATTTTGAGGTCTAGGCATGAGTTTGATCGCTTCCATTCTTCCCTCTGTAGGCATGATGACGTTTTTATCAATTATGTGTCCGATGTACTCAATACGATTCTGATCAAATTTACATTTACTTTGTTTACAATTTAACCCGTAAGCTTTAAGCCTCTTAAAAAGTTCTTCGACATTCTTTAAATGCTCGTCATTTGTGGAACCCGATATGATTATATCGTCCAAATATTCAGAACTGTGGGGAACTCCCGCTATAACTTAATCCATCATGCTTTGAAACACCCCAGGCGCACTAGCCACGCCGAATGTCATTCGTAGAAATTGATATAACCCGAAGGGTGTGTTTATTACTATAAACTTTTTTGGCTCTTCAGATGGTTCCTCTTGTAGGTATGCTTCACTTAATTAAATTTTTATAAAAAATGGTCCACCTTGCAATTTGTGAAAGAGTTCCTCAATTCGAGGAATTGGGTATATATCCACTTCAATTTGCGAATTTATTGTTACTTTGAAATCGTCACAAGTCCTGAGTTTGTCGTTTGATTTTTTCACAACTACGATAGGTGCAGCCCACTCGCTGCTTGTAACTTGTGAAATTTTGGTGTGGTATTTTTTTAAAATTTTATGTCAGCTTTCAAGGATTTGTACCGGCCCAGCTTTGCTGAGAAAATTTCAGAGAAATTCCCAGTCATCTGCCTCAACGATGCGATCAAACTCTCGCGACATGCCTGACCTACATAAGAAGAAGAATGCAAAGAAGAAGATTAAAATTGATTTACTTTATTTTCAGAAGAAGGATAAGATGGAGGACAAGATAATTTAAATTGTAAAATTTCTAACCAATCCAGGCCAATAATATTTGTTGCCTCCACGCAGTCCACCACCAACAACAACAGCTTCCTTTGTACATATTGCCATACCACATCTACCTCTATTGAACCCTTCAACTTTAACAAACTACCACCATACGACTTTAAAATTTTATTTGTACTTTGACATTTAGGTTGCCCCAACTTCACGTATGTAGTGAGCCCAATGAGCGAGCACGATGCCCCTGTATCGACTTGAAACTTGCACATCTGTTTATTTATTTGAAGTTCAATCATATTTTTTTTACACTGTCATTACCTGTCAATGGATTTACTTCACATATATCTGATGACTTGTTGATTACTTTAATGGAACCAATAGCTTCGAACGACAAATTTCTAGAAGCCTCCCTTACGACTTTAACTTCTTCGTTTTTTGAATTTCTTGAACTTACTTTTGACCCTTGACATACTGCAGCAATATGACCATCTTTGGAACATTTTCGACATTTCGTTTTGTTTGTATAATGATAACAATCTTTACGTTGATGTTTGTAGCCACATCCAGGGCATGACTTTGACTATTTTGGTTTTTCAGCTTCAACCTTAATTCGGTTTGCGTCATTTCTTCTTCTTCTCGGGTGATGAACGGCCATAACCTCAGACGTTATTTCATCTCCCTTCAATTGAAGACACGTTTTTGTCGTTGATTCATAAATCGATGCGATTTGTAGCACCTCGTCCAGCGTCGGATTTGGCTTTTGCAAAGCTGCACTATGCACTCTATCATGTGGCGTATGAATTATGATTGTGTCCCTGATATTCAGCTCCAACGATTCATGACATTCATCTTTAGGGCATTGAGACAGACAGAAGTCTCTTGTGTTTTACGTGAGTACCTGTCTCGTTGACATAACTTCACGGTGCTCTGAGCACTGGATCGGAATATGCGCCGACCACCGCCCCATTGTGTAGTGAAACTACACTCTGGTACCAATTCAAGATTTGTGCATTTGGGCAACAAATCCCACTCCTTGGTGGGGAGTCGAGGCCTACCTTACACACCTCTGCTGTTCTAGCGTCACAGCACCCGGTTGAATGCCACTCCACATCGAGCTATGCTCTCCCCGCAATTTGGGTATAAACCACAGCCACCACGATACTCCCCAAGGGGCCGTACCCGCAAGTTAGCTGGAATCTATGATTCCAGGGGCTTCTGACTTCCCGTGGTATATATAAGTTAACTAAAATTTGGTCATCATAAATTATTGTTAAATTGTATTTTTTATACTTACTTGCTTATTCTTTGTTTACTACATTGAACATATTTATTATAAGTTAACTAAAATTTGGTCATCATAAATTATTGTTAAATTGTATTTTTTATACTTACTTGCTTATTCTTTGTTTACTACATTGAACATATTTATTATATTATAAGTTTCGCAATCTTACCGTTTCTTGTTAAAAACTGCTGACGATATGTCTACGGTTGGGAAATAATTATAGGTAGAACAGAAATAACAAAAATTATCAAATGTGCTGACATATTAAATGTAATAAAAGAAAAACAAAATGATTTCATTTTAAATAAAGAAGAACGGCGACTGAATCTTCAGTTGCAGTCAAGAACTCAAAACAACCATAGTTTAATTTACTATAACTGGCGCCCAACGGAAATTATTTAAATCGTGTTAAAATTCAGTTGAAATAAAACGCGTGTCACGTTAAAAAAGAGCACAAGAGGGAACCTTAGTAAAGTAAACGAAAAGGACAAATTCCCATGTGCCGGTGATAAATAAAAAACAAAATATTAAAATCTTTTTAAACAAATTAATTAAAATAAATAGTGAATAAGAAAAACAATTCAAGAAAACATTGTTTGAAAATAAAAATACAAAATATCTCTAATTAAAATTTGGAAAAGCAAAGTGAAGTGACAACGTAACCTTTTTTACAAAACAACAACAGTTTTACATCAAAAATTCATCTGTAACAACAAACAACTCTATAGCAGTTTTTTTCATCAATTCAACGTAAAAAATCATCTGTATCAGACAACAATCTCACCATCAACGATGAAAATATTAACGATCCTGTAAGATAAGTTATATTAAATTTATTTTTATTAATATTATTAAGGTTAACTGCATTTTATCATACTAAATCTATTTTTATTAATACTATTAAAGTTATTTTCTTTTATCATATTAAATTTGTTTTTGTTGGTAAAAAGTAGAAGAAATTTTTTTTTTGTCATTCCCCTTAATAAATCCATTTGTGATTCTGCAAAGTTTTCTTTTCAGCGCTCGATTAATTTAAAAATTTTTCTGAATCCAAAAGTTTTGTGAAAAAAAGAAAAAAACAAAATGTCAAATCCAAACAATATAATAAGACCACCAATACTGAACCAAACCCCACCCCAACCGCAAAATTTGTCTTCAGCATTGGAGGCACAAATAGTAGATCTGGTACGAAGGGCTTACGCCAACGAAGAACGTAGTAGGGCCACAGATCAAATTTTTACAGATCAGGGAATAGACGAACACCATAGGGACTTTACTGACTTAGACAGAATTCCAGATATTGTGAAATGCCTTCGGGATTTTTCCGGGAACCCTACTGAATTCGGCTCTTGGAAAAAGAGTGTCGAAAGGGTATTAAAAATTTACGAACCTCTTAGAGGATCACCCAAATATTTCGGAATACTAAACGTTATCCGAAATAAAGTAACGGGCAATGCAGATATTGCTCTAGAATCCTACAATACCCCATTAAATTGGGATTGTATTTTAAAATGTTTAACAATGCATTACGCGGATAAGCGCGATTTGGGCACATTGGAATACCAAATGTCCTCCATGACGCAGGGCAATAAGTCAATTCAAGACTTCTACGAGGAAGTCTATGCCCATTTATCTTTGATCTTGAATAAAATTTCTTGTATGGATGAGACTGAAGCCTCCATACAACTATTGACAAAGACTTACCGTAATAAGGCTTTGGACACCTTTATAAGGGGTCTCAGAGGAGATTTACCCAGACTGCTGGGAATGAGAGAACCCTCTGATCTGCATGAGGCTCTGCACTTGTGTCTTAAGCTCGAAAATCAACAGTTTAGGACACAATACGCCAACAATACTGCAAGGGTTGCACCTTCAAATACCCAGCGCAGACCAAACAATCTAGACCGGACATTTTATCCACAAATCACACATTTTTCTAATATACCGAACATGGCATATTTTCCCCAGACAAACACACGTCAATGGACACCACAATTTAACAAACCAATGACACCTACGAACTATAACGGACAAACTCATACGTTTTCACCCCAAAACCAAACTCCATATCAACCAAGAACAAATTTACCACCACCTAGACCTATTGGGCTGAAACCTCCGGTCCCAATGGAGGTAGACCATTCTATGCGATCAAGAATGGTAAACTATATGAATCGTCCTACTCCTAATGACAGATTTTCGGGGGTAAGACCCACACCGCAGTCATTCCAAGTTCACCAACCTAATAAAATGCAAAGAATTAATCACGTTGAGGGTGTCGAGGACGGAAACATGGTCAATGAAAAACAGGACGATGTCCCCGATCCTGCGATTTCTGAACACCAGCTGGAAAGCGAGGAGTTACAGGACCCCAATGATTATATTAACGAGTATTTCGCTATGAAAGATCCTGCACAAGACAGCGTATGTGCCGAGTTTTCTGACATTCATTTTTTAGATTAACCGACTCAACGGTACCGTATATTCAATGTAGAACTAGTGATGGAGAAATGCTGAAAATTTTAATCGACACGGGTTCTAACAGAAATTATATTCAACCTTCATTGGTAAAAAACCCAAAAACTAACGAGACTATTTTTCAAGCTAACTCCGTTGGCGGAAAAGTGACTATAACCCATCATACTTTTATTAATCTTTTCGGGATACGATCCGAAAAACTAAAATTCTTCTTATTACCTACATTGAAATCCTTTCACGGCATTCTCGGTAACGACAGTTTGAAAAAACTGAATGCTATTATTTACACCAACCAAGACTCTATGACAATCAGAGATACAATTAAAATACGAATAAGACAAGAAAAATGTCAATCGGTGAACAATTTACAATTAAGAACTGGACATCTAACTGACAAACAAATACAAAAACTTAATTTATTATGCGAAACATACCCCACACTCTTTACAGAACCGAATGAAAGACTGACATTTACAACGACGGTAGAAGCCGAGATTAGAACAATGACGGACGATCCAATTTACTCCAGAAGCTACCCATACCCAATGTCTATGAAAGACGAGGTTGAAAGACAGATTAGGGAATTACTCGATCATGGGATCATAAGACCTTCTCGGTCACCATATAATTCACCTGTATTAGTCGTTCCTAAAAAGCTAGACGCTTCAAATGAAAAAAAGTACAGAATGGTGATAGATTATCGGAAGCTTAACGCTGCCACAATACCAGACAAGTATCCGATACCAGAAATTAATGAAGTTCTTTCTCAACTTGGGAAAAACAAATGGTTTTCTGTGCTTGATCTGAAAAGTGGTTTTCATCAAATTCCACTTAGGGAAAAAGACATCGAAAAGACCGCATTTTTCATCAACAACGGGAAATATGAATTTACCCGTTTACCATTTGAGCTGAAAAATGCCCCTGCCATATTCCAAAGGACTTTGGATGACATACTAAGAGACCATATTGGCAAAATTTGCTACGTCTACATAGACGATATAATCATCTTTGGACAAGACGAAAACTCCCATTTCAACAATGTTGAGACTATCTTCGAAACTTTGCAACGTGCAAATATGAAAGTCCAGTTAGACAAATGCGAATTCCTGAAAAAAGAAGTGGAATATTTGGGTTTTATTGTATCCACAGAGGGTATAAAGACCAATCCAGTTAAGGTCCAAGCCATTAAAAATCTGGAACCCCCAAGGACGATAAAGGAACTCAGATCCTTTTTGGGTTTATCGGGGTTTTACACCCTTTTAAGGGGTGAGGAGGGACGCATGTCAAAATCTGCATCATCCAAGATAACAGTATCTCTGGACAATAAGGCTTTGGAGGCCATTGACAAAATAAAGAACTCATTGACGTCTGATGACGTAATGCTTTCATTTCCGAATTTTAAAAAGGAATTCCAACTGACGACTGACGCATCAAATTATGCACTTGGTGCTGTGCTTGAACAGGACGGAAAACCCATAATCTTCATTTCAAGGACTCTTAGCATAGCTGAAGAGCACTATGCGACTAATGAGAAAGAAATGCTCGCAATAGTATGGGCCCTCAAGGCTTTGAGGGGATATCTTTATGGGTCGGTACCTGTAAAGATACTTACGGATCACCAACCTTTGACATACGCACTTGGGAATAAAAACACGAACAGTAAGTTGAGAAGATGGAAGGCCATCCTCGAGGAATACAACTACGAGATGAAGTACAAGCCAGGTAGCACTAACGTAGTGGCGGACGCATTATCTAGACCTCCACAAAATTCGGAGGTAAATTCAATGACAGCTACTCGACATAGTGATGATAGCTCATCCCAGAGTCTAATCCCGTTTACTGACGCTCCCATTAACGTTTTCAAAAACCAGTTGATAATATCAATTGGGCAAGCACAGACTTACGAATTTGAGATAATATTTCCCACATATCACAGACACACCATTACTGACACAGACTTTACCGAGGGAAAACTGTTGACAATATTGAGAAAATATTTAAATCCATCTGTTACTAATGCAATATTAACTGAGGACGGAATTTTGGGGAAGATTCAGGAGATTTATTCTTTAAATTTTAGTAAATATAGGGTCAGGTACACGAGGACAAGGGTAAAAGACTTAATATCGGACACAGAACAAGAGACGGAAATGATTAACGAACATCGACGAGCACATCGAAATGCCAAGGAGAACAAACTGCAACTTCTTGGAAAATTTTATTTTCCACACATGCAGGCAAAATTGGCAAAGATCGTAAAGCAATGCAGAATTTGTTTAGAGAACAAATACGAACGGCCGAATAAGCCCATCCTAAAGAATACCCCTATACCGCAATATCCGGGACAAATTGTCCACATAGATATTTATCACACCAATAACAGGGTTATACTTACTGCAATGGACAAATTCTCAAAATACGCCAAGGCAAGGATTGTAAAATCAAGAGCCACAGAGGATATAAAAGATCCCTTAAGGGATTTATTAACTTCTTTCGGAATACCGGAAAATATTGTATTGGACAACGAAAAGTCGTTGAACTCATCCTCGATTACTTTCATGCTGGAAGACCAGCTAGGAATAAAGATTTTCAAAACTCCTCCATATAAGAGTACCGTAAATGGACAGGTTGAGAGATTTCATTCTACCCTGACCGAAATAATGAGATGTATGAATGCTGAGAACATGCATTCTTCATTTGAGGACCTTTTGAATGGTTGATTGTTAAGGTACAATCACTCCGTGCATTCTACAACAGGGAGAAAGCCTATTGGAGTATTTTTTGGTAGAATAGTGGCTACAGATCCTGCGTTGTTGGAACAAGACAGACTCAGAAATATTCAACGACTGTCTGAGAAACAAGAGAGGGATTTGGATTACCATAACAAGAAACGGACGGACATTAAGACGTACAAAGTTGGGGATGAGATCTTTGTTAAGGGAAATAAAAGAATAGGGAACAAGTTGACACCGAGATACAAACGGGAAACTGTACAGGAAGATAGAGGGGGGACAGTTTTAACAACTTCAAAACGAATAGTACATAAAAGTTTAATAAAGGGATAAATTTTTTATTTCCAGAACGATGATTGCTCTCGGCCGAACTGAGACACAGATATTGGACTATACGAATGCACAGATTGTTACTTTTGAGACTGGAATGGCGAGACTGGTAACTGGAAATTTCAAACTTGTTCATGTTATTAATTTTAATCAGTACGAATTTGCAATAAACCAATTGGACGACGTTATAAGACGTGACATAACCAGAAAAGACAACGATTTCCTTTTCCTAATTCAGGAAATTCAAACTCTCCGTAACATACTTAGGGACTTGAAACCCAGACGCGAGACTCGATCTATTAACGCATTGGGAACTGCATGGAAATGGGTGGCTGGATCCCCGGATAACGAGGATTTACAGATAATTTCAGATTTGCTTGGTAATTTACTACAAAATAACAATAAACAGGTCATAGTTAATAGAGCAATAGAATCTAAGATTAATGAAATTACTAATATGACAAATGCGGTTCTTAACAGTGTAAAGTCAAGTGACTCTCTTAAAATCGAAGTAATAAAAGATGTTGAAAGAAAATTAAGGATAATTAAAGAAGAATTGAAAAGTATCAGCTATTCTATTCAGTGGGCAAAATCGGGAACCATTAATTCTTTTATATTTTCCGACTTTGAACTTAATATTACAAAAGCATTTTTTGAAAGCCAAAATATGCCTTATTTGAATTTGGTTGAAGCCCAGAATTTGGGGAATTCAAGATTAGCGCGAATCAATCAACTCTTCTTTACATTGTTAACTTACCAAAAACTGAAAAGAAAACTTGTAAGAGTCTACTTGTAAAAACGGTAAGAAAGGGAAAAGTAGCAATTAAATTGAATAGTGAAAATTTTGTAATTTGCGAAAATTCAATTCTAGAGGTTAAATCAAAATGTAAAGCTTTTAACGATGTATCAATTTGTAAAAAAGATCAACTTAAAAATATTACTTATTCTGATTGTCTGCCAAATTTGTTAACTGGATTACCTTCAACATGCCCGATCACCAATAACCAACATATGCCTATGGTAGAGGAAATATTCCCAGGGGTTATGCTATTAAATGGATATAATGGATCCGTTGAGATAGAAAACCAAAAGCTAGATTTAAATGGTACTTTTTTGATCAAATATCACAACGCCACAATTGTCATCAAAAGTAACTCTTATTCCAATGAAGATAAAACCATTACCAGCGGTAGTTCAAGCAACTAACTTTGTGACTAATTTCGAAGAAATGTTATCACTCGAAATGTTAAAAGACCTACACATAAACAATGCGGCTGAAATAAAGGAAATGGCTTACAAATATAAGACTGCTCTCGCAACAAGCTTCGGAATTCCAAGCGTAATAACCTTGGCGGTGATGTTGATAATAATAATAAAGGCAATTATAAAAAGAAGAAAGGGAGTGGAGATAAATATCAAAACCATGCCTGAACAATCACTAGCCGAACAAACTAACTACTGTGCATATCCCTCTGTCGTGGACGCCAGAGTTTAAGAGGGGAAGAGTTAACTAAAATTTGATCATCATAAATTATTGTTAAATTGTATTTTTTATACTTACTTGCTTATTCTTTGTTTACTACATTGAACATATTTATTATAAGTTAACTAAAATTTGGTCATCATAAATTATTGTTAAATTGTATTTTTTATACTTACTTGCTTATTCTTTGTTTACTACATTGAACATATTTATTATAAGTTAACTAAAATTTGGTCATCATAAATTATTGTTAAATTGTATTTTTTATACTTACTTGCTTATTCTTTTTTTACTACATTGAACATATTTATTATATTATAAGTTTCGCAATCCTACCGTTTCTTGTTAAAAACTGCTGACGATATGTCTACGGTTGGGAAATAATTATAGGTAGAACAGAAATAACAAAAATTATCAAATGTGCTGACATATTAAATGTAATAAAAGAAAAACAAAATGATTTCATTTTAAATAAAGAAGAACGGCGACTGTATCTTCAGTTGCAGTCAGGAACTCAAAACAACCATAGTTTAATTTACTATAACTTATATATAGCCTTCGGTCAGACTTCGTAGCAAAGCTACTACCAGTATGGCTCCAAACAGCTATAAACTGGTGCCCATTCGAAGGTCTCAGTCCCACACCCAGACATTCACCCTGTGGGTGAGTGTGTAGGTACACTACTAAGCCCTTCTAGAAGGCCTTGGGTACACATGCATGATCCTGAAACAGGCACTCCTTTGCAGCTCCTCTCAACTCTGCCACCCAATCTGCATAAGATTGGTTGGGTTTCGTTCTAATTGAGTAAAATTTGAACCTAGCCGCAAGCACATGTGTCTTCTCCACGTAGTGGTCATTCAACATCGACACAAAATCATAAAAAGCCTTTTTCACTCACATTTCCGTCACAAATTTTTTTAAGTAATTCAAACGATTCTGTTCTAATCCAGGACAACAAACTTGCACGTTTCACTTCACCTTTGGTAATAGCATTTGCAACAAAATGCTGCTCTATTTGTTGTATGTACGTTGACCACTTTTCCACGTGTTTGTTGAATGTCCTGAACACAGGTACTGTGTTTGTTTGTGTATTTTCTTTATTTAACATTTGTTGCAATGAAGTCATATTGTTCTCAAACGCTTGCTGAAGAAATCGTTGATTTTCCTTTTGAAACGATTTTAACACTTTGGATAACGTTTCCTCGTCTATCATCGCCAGTTGGTAGAATGTAGAGTTGTTGAAAATAAACAATCTATGTATTAGCTTAATTAAACTTATCTTTTATTGGATATATTAAAATTGCGTCATTTATATGCTGTGGCTAACACCAAAAAAGTGAGCGTGTTTTCGCCAAATGTATAATACTTTAAGTTACAATTTCTTGCTTAAATTTCAACCTAGCAAATCTATCAAATGCATATCTGTCAAAGGTTGCCAGATAAGTTATTCCTAACAGGTATCTAATTGAAAATGTTGACATTCATGTTAAAATAGAAATAGCTATTGCAAAGCTAATTAGAACAAAAATTGTGGCGCCATCTACTGTGGCATAGTCTAGTTAGTTTGTTAATGCAAAAGATATGTATTTTTCCTAAAACAAAATATTGCAGAATTTTTATATAAATAAAATAATATACTGATTTATTCCTAACATGTGGTTATTATGGATATACAAATATAAATACATATATGTACATTATTTTTTTATATATGGATGTATGTATATGTAAATATTACATACAAAAATTAAACAAATTAATACATAAAATTTTTTTTTGGTAAATTTACATTGTTTTTTTTTATGTGTAAACATCTATGCGCTCAGGGAGGTAAAATCCAATTTTACAGTACAATCACAAAAACAGCGTAAGGGAAAATCGGTGTGAGGTATATGTAAGTGCATTGGTGTATTGTAAGCAGAACCGCCGAGTTCGCTGTCTGTTTAGCAAAATCACAAATCATTTTAGTTCGTTTTAAATATTCGAGTGTATATTTGCTATTGACCGCTAGGTGTGCTGTGAGTTTGTCATGTTCACAAACTTACAGAGTTCTTTTTGATGTGTAAACATCTAATCTCTAAATCCAAATCCAATCTATATCCAAATCTAAAATCCAATTTCACAATATACTTGTGTTTCACTCTATTATCTGCACTTAAAACATGCAAAAACTTCTTAATTTCATATTTTCTTTATAATTTTATTAAAAGCGCTTAAATTTCTTGAAGAAAAAAGGAAAATAAACCTTTCTCGTCAACTTTTCCTCTTTCCACGTATTTTTTACTTTTCTATTTGCCTACTTCCATAGATTTATTGTCGTCTTCATTTTACTTGACATTTAACACAAACAGAGTTGAAATTCCATTATCTATTGTGAATAGCTGCCTGATACATTAAAACGCTAAATACTAAGAAAACTTCGAAGAAGTCAAAAAAAACATGTGTGTTTTTTTAATTACTATACCTTTTCCAATTGTATTTCAGAAAACATCAATTAAATTTCAGAAAGTGTCAATTTTGTTTCAGAAAACATCAATTGATTTTTAGAAAATATCAATTGAATTTTAGAAAACATCTGTTTCGTGGAGCTCTAGTGAACATTAACTTAAGATGTATTCGTGTCATTGTTCGTCTAAGTGGCTCTAAGTGGGATCGTTTCGAATAGGTATAAATTACTATATGTGAAATTTAATGCTAATCGGAGTTCATCTTCAGCTACCATACAGAACTGAAAAATTTTTTAAATTATATTTTTTCGAAATTTTAAAATTATTATTATTATTTCGGGAACCTGGATCGGCCTCAAATTTCACATATAACATTTATATATGTATGTATAAACAGAGATACGGCTAAGAGCCGAAACTATTTTCGAGCAATTGTTATGTAGTACCACCCTAATATATATACTTTGCTTCACCTTTTGATACAACATTCAAATTTTCTAGATAAATGTAATGTTTATGAAGGTTGTAAATCAATTAGACATGCATATCTTGCATTGACACTCCTTGTTTTTGTGTTTTAATCTTCAATCTCTTTCTTCTCCTTCCAAGATACTAACCACCCATCATGTCAACATTACAAGAAAACGGCAAATATCAGAAAGAGCGGCATTTGGCGCTTGACCGCATTTGAAATCAATTTTCTCAACAACGAAAAAAATTATATAAATTGATAGAAATCTTAACATTGCGTGTTCATGAAAATAAAATAACATAAAATAGATGGCAAATAGTGAAATAGGCAGACACACTACATTCAATAGATACAAACACAAACAGTGACCAAAAAACTTGTACATTTACTAGAAAAGTGTTATATTACGATACGCCATGAAAATATTTAATATAGGAAAGGATAATTATATATATTTTTAATTATTAATTAAATTATCCCGTCACACGTCTTTCGAAAAATATTATGGAATAAAAGTTTTGACAATTATGGTAACATAAGTACCTACATGTAATAATAGCAACACAAAGAAGGTCCAATGAAACACGTATTTTTTTAGTTGCCCAATATCATATTTGGGGGGGTGAAAAAGGTGACAAAAAAATTTCTTTTTATGTTTTGCTTTCAGTTTTTTAAGTATTTATATTTGCACTCATGAAACTAAAATTGTCTCTTTCAGAAAAATCAGTTGAAACCCAAACTATATTAAACATGCTGAAATACGTTCTAACTACACCAGAATTACGAGTTTTTGTTCAAAATTTACATACACTATCAAAGAAATCCACTAAAGTTTTAGGGTTTTATTAAACAACGCGACCATGCATAATCGTGCTTGTTTTTTGTATATTATTGGATATGCCTTGAACATAATGCACAATTCGGCCCTTTTTGAAACTCTTTTTTTTTAACTCATACTCTTTGTCTGTCTGTCTATCTGACATGGGTGGACCCTATTCCCCCTTATCCAATTTATTTGAAACTTGGCCCATTACGGATTAATTTTGGGGTAGTCACAGTCACGCGTGGTCACGCACAGTCACGGAGTGCTCTATATGTCATTTTCCCTCATCCGATCAATCTCAAACTTGGTCCACACACTTGCTGTGTCACAGAGTGATCTAAATGTCATTTCCCCTCATCCGATTGATCTCAAACTTGGTCCATACACTTGGTGTGAAAAAAAGATTCTAGGTTAGTTTATAACAATTCTACATTTCTGGCTATGAGTTTGTCCCAAAAATCACATAAATTTTTCAACAACCTGACAGCAGTTTTCAAATATTGATTAGCTTCAAATTCAAAATTCTTCTTTTCATGTAATGAAATATTTAACCCTTTCGGTACGAGTGGTACACATATGTACCAAACAATTTTAAACATTCTAAAACGGTGTTATTTTCACGTTCTCTGGTTTCCAAGTATACCATTCGGTCTCTTTGAAGATTCTCTTTGTAAATAAACGGTACTTTTTAATATTTCATTGTCAATACGTGCTCAGTTTGTGAATTTCGTTAGCAGAGGCAGACGTCAACCGAACTGATTGAATTTTTTTCGTATTTTGTAATATTTGGAACAATAAAACAAATTCAAATAATAAATTTCGACTTAATAAAGTTCGGTATATATTCGGAAGTTGTTGAAGGATGAATATGAAAGCGATAGTTTGGAAGACTTTTCTGCTTCAAGTAGTGACAATTCTGTACCAAGTGACGATAATGACAGTGTCAAAACTTATGACCAAATAATTTTATTTATTAACTGCATTAATTGTTTTTTTTTCGTTTGAACAAAGACCTCTTATGAATATGACTAAATAAATTGCTTTTTTTTAATTTTATTCAAATCGTTTTTTTTTTATTCTTTATTTGTATTATCTATGTTCTATTGCACGAATGGTACACATTTGTACCACTTGACATGACGGGTGGTATAATGTTGCAACAGCCCCACTTAGTCCCCCCGCCATAGCACCGCCACGTACCCTTAATTGAATAACTGTGGGAGATACGTATAAACATATTAAATACATAAATTAGAAT
This sequence comes from Cordilura impudica, assembly GCA_963682025.1. Classification (NCBI taxonomy): domain Eukaryota; kingdom Metazoa; phylum Arthropoda; class Insecta; order Diptera; family Scathophagidae; genus Cordilura; species Cordilura impudica. The sequence continues at coordinate 250,251,963 of OY821517.1, forward strand.
TGCAATTCGAAAGCGGTACCCGAAAGGGTTAAATGACATAGATTTATTTTTATAAACGTAGTCATAGATCCTCTGATGATCCAAAGATGTATATCGTTGTCTCTAATCTTATTTATCTTTTGCAAATATACTTTATTTATTTTTAGATAAAACATTTACACAATTTTAATAGAATTTCTTTTTAATTTGATTCAAATATTATATATGATTTTTTTATATAAAACTAGTTTTTTTGAGAAAATTTTATGTATCTTTTGCAAATATACTTTATTTATTTTTAGATAAAACATTTACACAATTTTAAGAGGATTTGTTTTTAATTTGATTAAAATAGTGTAAATGATATTTTTATATAAAATTAGTTTTTTTTGGGAAAATTTTGTGTGAAATTTGTTTAAATTTTATTTTTGTTTGAAAAGCTTAATTTTTGCTTGATTCTCAACCAGACTAAAAAATTTGGAAAATCAAGTTCGTTCCAGCCCATGTAGCCACCCTAGGTCCATATTACACGAACTGAATCTATATACATATACATTAGGGTGACAGCCATTTTTTTCAAGACGTGCGGGTCGGATTATTGGGACATTGGATCTAAAACTTTGGTGCGCAAAATTTGAGCCAAATCGGAAAATGCTTTCTGGACGCGCATTGACTTCAAAGTTCAAATATGCATTGTATGTAAAGACTATAAAAAAACCGTTTTTCACAAAAATTTTTAAATTTATAATTGCGTTTCAATTAAATTAATTAATAAACAGGACACTTACAATATTTGGCATTTTTAACCACATATATTTTGTTATTAAGACCTTGAAGTCCAATCGTTGACTTCGGAAAATTTCTTTAACAAAATTTTTGAAAAAGTAAAATTGGAGATTTTGAAATAGTGCTAAAAAATACTTACCGCTTTGACATTAATTTAGAACGGCACAACAATAGACGAGATACAAAATACTTTACATAAGATCATTTTGGGATTAGGAGAATGCAAAAATATTGTTGTTGTAAATTATTTCAATGTCTTTAAAAATGTGAGCTCGATTTTCTTGATCAAATGGTCTGCGTGGCATTTATTGCCAGGGGAACTTGATATAACTTGGCTGTTTTTCAAACGATAATAGATTTTGTTGTTTTATTAGAAAGATAATTTACTCTAAATTATGGTTTATTAATTAATTTAATTGAAACGCAGTGTAGTGTCGCACTACATGTTATTTACTTTGTACTTTTTACTTTGTATATTTATGTTTATCAAGTGTGTATGTATTATATGTTTACATGTTTCGAAATTGTTTTAAAAAATTTTCATAATAAAATTTGTATGTCAATTGAAGAAGTTGGTTTGATTTTTTTTTAAATAAAAATATATTATCAACTTCATTGGCGATCCTGCTTAAAAATATATATACATATATATACTAGTTGATTGTGTGGCGCCTAGGCGCCCGTTCATTTTGACTGTACAAAGAAATTTTTTTTTCCATTTCAGAATTTTCCTATATTTTATATAGTTAAAAAAAATTAATTTTAATGTTTATAAAATTTCTTTAAAAAAAAAATCGAAAAACAGTTGTAAAAAATACAAAACAAAAACTTCGATTTTCAAATGAAGTTTTGTAAAAGGTCCTTTTTTGTATATTTTCGCAAAAGTTTGCCAGTAGCCAACGTTTGCTTTATACTTTCTGCTTCAATACGTAAGGAGTCTTCAATATTATATTTTTTTAAAATGCATCAAAATAATAAAACTTATTCAACTAAAAAAAGTTTTTAAACCTTTCGGGCAAAACAAAAAATACGACGGTTATAACGAACTTAGTCTATAACGAACTAATTTGATCGGTCCCGCCGAGATCGTTATAACCGAACTCCATTTTATTGTAGGAAAAAAAACGTTTAGAGCAAGGTTCCTAAAAGTTTCTTAAGGGGGCGCAAGGTTTTAAAAGTTAATAAAAGTCGTATTTTCATATATTTTTTTTTTTTTTTAAGATATGAATAATGTTGGATTATTTATTTCATATGCACGTTATAGCATAACATTTGAACAATCTTTGAAAAAATTTTCTATTAAAAATGTTAATAAATAAGTCCGTGACAGCGAATCTCCGGAGGCATTGTTGTGAAATAAAAAAATCGAAAAGCGTTTAAAAGGTAATATGTTTCCTGAGGTAGCGACGAAGAGTTTTTTAAATTTTTTTTATTATTTTTTTTTATTTGCAGTATTTTGAAGTGAAAAACAATTTTTGCTATACAATTTCGGGAATTTATTGTTAAAAACTGGGGAAGAAAATGGAATTAAAAAAAACCTTCGTGGTTACCTGATGATTTATGTGTAGATATAGTGTCTAAAATTTCAAAAGAATCGGCCAACTAAATTTTGAGTTATGATGTTCATGGACTTCGAACATTTATTTGCGAGAAAATCGGTTTAAAGTTTTTTAAAACTGATTTATATACTATATACCGTATGAGGCCTGTCGCTGGAAACGCTGTATCTTCTTAAGTTTTGCTCTGATTTACTTAAAATTTTAAAACAACACTCTCGACATGTTGTGCATTCAGGAAGAGAAATGAAAAAAAGGTTTTAAAACCTACCACCCCTTAAGGAAATGCAAACACCAATACACCTACACAAAAAAGAAAAAAATATTTCATATTTCATCATACATGTAAACTGAAAAAAGAGAGCTACATTTTTTACTAAGTTATCTATAAATCCAAAAAAAGAAAAAAATAAGCGCGTATTAGTTTTACTTCAAAAAAAAAAAATTATTATTCCAAATCGCCTTTAATTCTTCCATGATAATTTCAATAAATTATTCAAATTAAAATCTTTAATATACCTATTTACGTAATTTATGTTTGTCTGAATTTTTTGAAAGCATATTATGCAAAAATTAATATTATGAGTGAAAAAAAATTATTTTCCCACCTCTCTTCTGAAATTACAATGTAATTTAATTATGCAAAGTTAGAATAATTTAAATTTTAAACTTAATATTGCACTATTTTTTCAAGTGCTTTTCAACGAAATTATACGTTGGATAACAACAAAATCTACATTGAAGATCTCTTTTTTCTCAAATATTTATCAAAAAGCATACTCTTTGGTAAGTGCTGGCCATCAGAGAACCTGAGCGAAGCACTCATAACAATACAAAACAATTTTGAGATGAAAAACAAAATAGACAAACGGAGAAGTTTAGTTTGATAAAAGAAGTATGTATGCATATCGGACGACGTTAAATGAGAATAAAGAAGAGGAAAAATTGTGTGTGGGTTTGTATCAAATGAGAAAGATTAAATTTTGTTTGTGTATTTCGCATAACTTTGTATGTAGTGCTATGTGTGTGTATTATTTCAGCATTACAGAATCAGTCAGTCAGTCAGTGAGTCAGGGATCAGCGTAAATATATTTAAGATATATATATATATATATATATATATATGGGGGATTTCATGTCAAGTGCACCAACTTTTGAAACCGATGTCTTCCAAGGTTAGTCCTATTAGATAGTAGTTCAGACCCAATTTTTCAACAAGATCGGTCCAGAACTCTCTGAGTTAGAGGGGATCAAAATTTGACATTTTGGCCAAACAGGTGTTTTTTCTCATCCATGTAACTTATTACCTATTGTTCCTAGAAAATTTTCTCCCAAAGAGTTTAGATAGCTATTTCTTCAATATTTCGGAAAAAATACTTAAAAAAAAAAAAATTTGTAGACTTTTTTTTTTTGCTAAATTAAAGCATTTTTTGCCTTTTTTTCAAAAAGGCCATATTTTTTTTTTTTTTATTTTTTTTCATAAGAAAGCTTAGGATTTTTCCTTTAAGAGCTTTTTAGTCGCTTAGTGGGATGGGAGTGGGATATCTATCAAAATAAATGTTTTGTTACTCAAGACAACGGTTTTTCAATTTTTCACAAATGCACTATTTTGAATTTTTTTCTATTTGTGTCTAAAACCTTACAAATAAAACTTATACTGAGAAACTAGACAAACTAAACTTTCCGAAGGTATGTAACATACCTTCATAACATAACAGAAGAAAATGGTTCTCTGTAACCTGAAGGAGTTATTTGCAATATTTCAACCTGAACACGATGATGTTAGAATTGGCTTCACGAAATTAACCCAAATGAGGCCAAAACATTGCGTTTTGGCAGAAAGCAGCGGAACTCACACAGTATACGTTTGAATTTACCATGAAAATGTTAAACTGATGTTGAAGGAAATCAACTTAAAGTATTTAACAGATGATTCGGCAGAAGATTTACACGATTACCGCGATTGCCTTAAATTGACTATGTGTCCTAATGCAACAACTTCTTGCCACTTAGGTGAATGTACCAATTGCCCGAAAACCACATTCATCAAAGAAAATTTAATGAACTCTTTAGATCGAGAATATATAGAGGAGGTCAAATTTGATTCTTGGATTCAGACTGACAGATGCACATTGAAAACAATCATTTTAAATGTGGATGATTTTGTGGAAGAAATGTGTACAGGATTGCTAAACTTGAGAAACTTTGACTTTTTAGTCAAAGAGCAATGGTCATTCTTCAAGGATTTGAATATACATTTGAAGTCTGATGAATTCGTTATTTCATATGATTTCGCAGAAAACTATAAATATGTTCTTCAGGATGCCATACAAGCATTCCACTTCCATAACGACCAAGCAACTATATTCACAGTAGTTATTTACTACATGAAAGATGAAAAGCTGGAACACAAAAGTATGGCAATCATATCCGACGATTTAAAACAGGATACCGTTGCAGTTTATGAGTACCAGAAGAGAATGCTAAAATTTCTAAAATCTAAATTTACAGTAAAGAAGGTATACTACGTTTCGGACGGAGCTCGTCAACATTTTAAAAACAAAGGTAGCTTGGCAAATCTTATGGCCCATGAAAAAGATTTTGGAATGCCAGCTGAGTGGCATTTTCACTCTACTGCTCATGGTAAAGGAGCATGTGATGGTATTGGAGCAAACCTTAAAAGAAATGCAGCGAAGTATAGCCTCCAGTGCTCTCATCAAGATCGCATCTTAGATGCGACTGCTTTATTCCATTTGGCAAAGAGTTATTGTAAAGAAACTAAAATAGTTTTTAGTAGCAAAGAGGATCATCAGGAAACATTGAAAACACTGAAGAGCAGATTCGATGCTGCGGTAACAATCGATGGCACCGCACAATACCATGCTTTTATACCGCTTGTCGATGGAAGACCCAAGTTGAAAAAGTTTTCTGCCTCTATTCAATGCGATTTCTTTCCAAAGACAACAAATAAACCAGCAGCGAAATCAACAGCTCAACCTAGTAAGCCAAGAAAGGATTGACAAAAAAACGCAGTAAATAAAGGCAACAAAAAAGCTGGATGAAAGACTGGGTATTTAAAAATTTACAAGACTTAAATACTTCATCAGCTACAATAAATTAAGTATAAAAATAGTTATGATATAAATGGATCTAATGCAATTAAGATTAAATTTTAATAAATTATTTATCTTTTTATTTTTAATGTTATTATTATTATACATTAATTTAATTATTATTAAAAATAAATAAAAAATAATAATTTTTCAACATTTCTAAAGAAAAAAACGATTTTCTGGGTATTACAGTATCGAGGGTATAAAATTTTAGTTAGGTATGTTATATACCTTTGTCTAGTTTCTCAGTATAAGTTTTATTTGTAAGGTTTTAGACACAAATAGAAAAAAATTCAAAATAGTGCATTTGTGAAAAATTGAAAAACCGTTGTCTTGAGTTACAAAACATTTATTTTGATAGATATATCAAAGCGACCAAAAAGCTCTTAAAGGAAAAATCCTAAGCTTTCTTATGAAAAAAAAATGCCCTTTTTGAAAAAAATAAGCAAAAAATGCTTTAATTTAGCAAAATAAAAGTCTAAATTTTTTTTTTTAAGTATTTTTTTTCCGAAATATTGAAGAAATAGCTATCTAAATTATTTGGGAGAAAATTTTCTAAGAACAATAGGTAATAAGTTACATGGATGAGAAAAAACACCTGTTTGGCCAAAATGTCAAATTTTGATCCCCTCTAACTCATAGAGATCTGGACCGATCTACTTGAAAAATTGTGTCTGAACTACTATCCAATAGGACTACCCTTGGTGCAAATTTCATCCCGATCGGAAGACATTGGTTTCAAAAGTTGGTGCACTTGACATGAAATCCCCCATATATATAAATATGTGTTTAGTTTTATCTAAAATTATTAAATATTCTATTCAAAAAAATCCGCTTATTGAAAAACTACATATTCAATTTTAAAAACTGCATATTCAATCAAAGCTGTCGTCAGATCAAAAATTAAATTATTCAAAAACAAGTAAGAGTGTTAAATATAAATATAAATATAAATATAAATATAAATATAAATATAAATATAAATATAAATATAAATATAAATATAAATATAAATATAAATATAAATATAAATATAAATATAAATATAAATATAAATATAAATATAAATATAAATATAAATATAAATATAAATATAAATATAAATATAAATATAAATATAAATTTAAATATAAATATAAATATAAATATAAATATAAATATAAATATAAATATAAATATAAATATAAATATAAATATAAATATAAATATAAATATAAATATAAATATAAATATAAATATAAATATAAATATAAATATAAATATAAATATAAATATAAATATAAATATAAATATAAATATAAATATAAATATAAATATAAATATAAATATAAATATAAATATAAATATAAATATAAATATAAATATAAATATAAATATAAATATAAATATAAATATAAATATAAATATAAATATAAATATAAATATAAATATAAATATAAATATAAATATAAATATAAATATAAATATAAATATAAATATAAATATAAATATAAATATAAATATAAATATAAATATAAATATAAATATAAATATAAATATAAATATAAATATAAATATAAATATAAATATAAATATAAATATAAATATAAATATAAATATAAATATAAATATAAATATAAATATAAATATAAATATAAATATAAATATAAATATAAATATAAATATAAATATAAATATAAATATAAATATAAATATAAATATAAATATAAATATAAATATAAATATAAATATAAATATAAATATAAATATAAATATAAATATAAATATAAATATAAATATAAATATAAATATAAATATAAATATAAATATAAATATAAATATAAATATAAATATAAATATAAATATAAATATAAATATAAATATAAATATAAATATAAATATAAATATAAATATAAATATAAATATAAATATAAATATAAATATAAATATAAATATAAATATAAATATAAATATAAATATAAATATAAATATAAATATAAATATAAATATAAATATAAATATAAATATAAATATAAATATAAATATAAATATAAATATAAATATAAATATAAATATAAATATAAATATAAATATAAATATAAATATAAATATAAATATAAATATAAATATAAATATAAATATAAATATAAATATAAATATAAATATAAATATAAATATAAATATAAATATAAATATAAATATAAATATAAATATAAATATAAATATAAATATAAATATAAATATAAATATAAATATAAATATAAATATAAATATAAATATAAATATAAATATAAATATAAATATAAATATAAATATAAATATAAATATAAATATAAATATAAATATAAATATAAATATAAATATAAATATAAATATAAATATAAATATAAATATAAATATAAATATAAATATAAATATAAATATAAATATAAATATAAATATAAATATAAATATAAATATAAATATAAATATAAATATAAATATAAATATAAATATAAATATAAATATAAATATAAATATAAATATAAATATAAATATAAATATAAATATAAATATAAATATAAATATAAATATAAATATAAATATAAATATAAATATAAATATAAATATAAATATAAATATAAATATAAATATAAATATAAATATAAATATAAATATAAATATAAATATAAATATAAATATAAATATAAATATAAATATAAATATAAATATAAATATAAATATAAATATAAATATAAATATAAATATAAATATAAATATAAATATAAATATAAATATAAATATAAATATAAATATAAATATAAATATAAATATAAATATAAATATAAATATAAATATAAATATAAATATAAATATAAATATAAATATAAATATAAATATAAATATAAATATAAATATAAATATAAATATAAATATAAATATAAATATAAATATAAATATAAATATAAATATAAATATAAATATAAATATAAATATAAATATAAATATAAATATAAATATAAATATAAATATAAATATAAATATAAATATAAATATAAATATAAATATAAATATAAATATAAATATAAATATAAATATAAATATAAATATAAATATAAATATAAATATAAATATAAATATAAATATAAATATAAATATAAATATAAATATAAATATAAATATAAATATAAATATAAATATAAATATAAATATAAATATAAATATAAATATAAATATAAATATAAATATAAATATAAATATAAATATAAATATAAATATAAATATAAATATAAATATAAATATAAATATAAATATAAATATAAATATAAATATAAATATAAATATAAATATAAATATAAATATAAATATAAATATAAATATAAATATAAATATAAATATAAATATAAATATAAATATAAATATAAATATAAATATAAATATAAATATAAATATAAATATAAATATAAATATAAATATAAATATAAATATAAATATAAATATAAATATAAATATAAATATAAATATAAATATAAATATAAATATAAATATAAATATAAATATAAATATAAATATAAATATAAATATAAATATAAATATAAATATAAATATAAATATAAATATAAATATAAATATAAATATAAATATAAATATAAATATAAATATAAATATAAATATAAATATAAATATAAATATAAATATAAATATAAATATAAATATAAATATAAATATAAATATAAATATAAATATAAATATAAATATAAATATAAATATAAATATAAATATAAATATAAATATAAATATAAATATAAATATAAATATAAATATAAATATAAATATAAATATAAATATAAATATAAATATAAATATAAATATAAATATAAATATAAATATAAATATAAATATAAATATAAATATAAATATAAATATAAATATAAATATAAATATAAATATAAATATAAATATAAATATAAATATAAATATAAATATAAATATAAATATAAATATAAATATAAATATAAATATAAATATAAATATAAATATAAATATAAATATAAATATAAATATAAATATAAATATAAATATAAATATAAATATAAATATAAATATAAATATAAATATAAATATAAATATAAATATAAATATAAATATAAATATAAATATAAATATAAATATAAATATAAATATAAATATAAATATAAATATAAATATAAATATAAATATAAATATAAATATAAATATAAATATAAATATAAATATAAATATAAATATAAATATAAATATAAATATAAATATAAATATAAATATAAATATAAATATAAATATAAATATAAATATAAATATAAATATAAATATAAATATAAATATAAATATAAATATAAATATAAATATAAATATAAATATAAATATAAATATAAATATAAATATAAATATAAATATAAATATAAATATAAATATAAATATAAATATAAATATAAATATAAATATAAATATAAATATAAATATAAATATAAATATAAATATAAATATAAATATAAATATAAATATAAATATAAATATAAATATAAATATAAATATAAATATAAATATAAATATAAATATAAATATAAATATAAATATAAATATAAATATAAATATAAATATAAATATAAATATAAATATAAATATAAATATAAATATAAATATAAATATAAATATAAATATAAATATAAATATAAATATAAATATAAATATAAATATAAATATAAATATAAATATAAATATAAATATAAATATAAATATAAATATAAATATAAATATAAATATAAATATAAATATAAATATAAATATAAATATAAATATAAATATAAATATAAATATAAATATAAATATAAATATAAATATAAATATAAATATAAATATAAATATAAATATAAATATAAATATAAATATAAATATAAATATAAATATAAATATAAATATAAATATAAATATAAATATAAATATAAATATAAATATAAATATAAATATAAATATAAATATAAATATAAATATAAATATAAATATAAATATAAATATAAATATAAATATAAATATAAATATAAATATAAATATAAATATAAATATAAATATAAATATAAATATAAATATAAATATAAATATAAATATAAATATAAATATAAATATAAATATAAATATAAATATAAATATAAATATAAATATAAATATAAATATAAATATAAATATAAATATAAATATAAATATAAATATAAATATAAATATAAATATAAATATAAATATAAATATAAATATAAATATAAATATAAATATAAATATAAATATAAATATAAATATAAATATAAATATAAATATAAATATAAATATAAATATAAATATAAATATAAATATAAATATAAATATAAATATAAATATAAATATAAATATAAATATAAATATAAATATAAATATAAATATAAATATAAATATAAATATAAATATAAATATAAATATAAATATAAATATAAATATAAATATAAATATAAATATAAATATAAATATAAATATAAATATAAATATAAATATAAATATAAATATAAATATAAATATAAATATAAATATAAATATAAATATAAATATAAATATAAATATAAATATAAATATAAATATAAATATAAATATAAATATAAATATAAATATAAATATAAATATAAATATAAATATAAATATAAATATAAATATAAATATAAATATAAATATAAATATAAATATAAATATAAATATAAATATAAATATAAATATAAATATAAATATAAATATAAATATAAATATAAATATAAATATAAATATAAATATAAATATAAATATAAATATAAATATAAATATAAATATAAATATAAATATAAATATAAATATAAATATAAATATAAATATAAATATAAATATAAATATAAATATAAATATAAATATAAATATAAATATAAATATAAATATAAATATAAATATAAATATAAATATAAATATAAATATAAATATAAATATAAATATAAATATAAATATAAATATAAATATAAATATAAATATAAAATATAAATATAAATATAAATATAAATATAAATATAAATATAAATATAAATATAAATATAAATATAAATATAAATATAAATATAAATATAAATATAAATATAAATATAAATATAAATATAAATATAAATATAAATATAAATATAAATATAAATATAAATATAAATATAAATATAAATATAAATATAATATAAATATAAATATAAATATAAATATAAATATAAATATAAATATAAATATAAATATAAATATAAATATAAATATAAATATAAATATAAATATAAATATAAATATAAATATAAATATAAATATAAATATAAATATAAATATAAATATAAATATAAATATAAATATAAATATAAATATAAATATAAATATAAATATAAATATAAATATAAATATAAATATAAATATAAATATAAATATAAATATAAATATAAATATAAATATAAATATAAATATAAATATAAATATAAATATAAATATAAATATAAATATAAATATAAATATAAATATAAATATAAAATAATATAAATATAAATATAAATATAAATATAAATATAAATATAAATATAAATATAAATATAAATATAAATATAAATATAAATATAAATATAAATATAAATATAAATATAAATATAAATATAAATATAAATATAAATATAAATATAAATATAAATATAAATATAAATATAAATATAAATATAAATATAAATATAAATATAAATATAAATATAAATATAAATATAAATATAAATATAATATAAATAATATAAATATAAATATAAATATAAATATAAATATAAATATAAATATAAATATAAATATAAATATAAATATAAATATAAATATAAATATAAATATAAATATAAATATAAATATAAATATAAATATAAATATAAATATAAATATAAATATAAATATAAAATAAATATAATATAAATATAAATATAAATATAAATATAAATATAAATATAAATATAAATATAAATATAAATATAAATATAAATATAAATATAAATATAAATATAAATATAAATATAAATATAAATATAAATATAAATATAAATATAAATATAAATATAAATATAAATATAAATATAAATATAATATAAATATAAATAAATATAAATATAAATATAAATATAAATATAAATATAAATATAAATATAAATATAAATATAAATATAAATATAAATATAAATATAAATATAATATAAATATAAATATAAATATAAATATAAATATAAATATAAATATAAATATAAATATAAATATAAATATAAATATAAATATAAAATATAAATATAAATATAAATATAAATATAAATATAAATATAAATATAAATATAAATATAAAATATAAATATAAATATAAATATAAATATAAATATAAATATAAATATAAATATAAATTAAAATAAATATAAATATAAATATAAATATAAATATAAATATAAATATAAATATAAATATAAATATAAATATAAATATAAATATAAATATAAATATAAATATAAATATAAATATAAATATAAATATAAATATAAATATAAATATAAAATATAAATATAAATATAAATATAAATATAAATATAAATATAAATATAAATATAAATATAAATATAAATATAAATATAAATATAAATATAAATATAAATATAAATATAAAATATAAATATAAATATAAATATAAATATAAATATAAATATAAATATAAATATAAATATAAATATAAATATAAATATAAATATAAATATAAATATAAATATAAATATAATATAAATATAAATATAAATATAAATATAAATATAAATATAAATATAAATATAAATATAAATATAAATATAAATATAAATATAAATATAAATATAAATATAAATATAAATATAAATATAAATATAAATATAAATATAAATATAAATATAAATATAAATATAAATATAAATATAAATATAAATATAAATATAAATATAAATATAAATATAAATATAAATATAAATATAAATATAAATATAAATATAAATATAAATATAAATATAAATATAAATATAAATATAAATATAAATATAAATATAAATATAAATATAAATATAAATATAAATATAAAATATAAATATAAATATAAATATAAATATAAATATAAATATAAATATAAATATAAATATAAATATAAATATAAATATAAATATAAATATAAATATAAATATAAATATAAATATAAATATAAATATAAATATAAATATAAATATAAATATAAATATAAATATAAATATAAATATAAATATAAATATAAATATAAATATAAATATAAATATAAATATAAATATAAATATAAATATAAATATAAATATAAATATAAATATAAATATAAATATAAATATAAATATAAATATAAATATAAATATAAATATAAATATAAATATAAATATAAATATAAATATAAATATAAATATAAAATATAAATATAAATATAAATATAAATATAAATATAAATATAAATATAAATATAAATATAAATATAAATATAAATATAAATATAAATATAAATATAAATATAAATATAAATATAAATATAAATATAAATATAAATATAAATATAAATATAAATATAAATATAAATATAAATATAAATATAAATATAAATATAAATATAAATATAAATATAAATATAAATATAAATATAAATATAAATATAAATATAAATATAAATATAAATATAAATATAAATATAAATATAAATATAAATATAATATAAATATAAATATAAATATAAATATAAATATAAATATAAATATAAATATAAATATAAATATAAATATAAATATAAATATAAATATAAATATAAATATAAATATAAATATAAATATAAATATAAATATAAAATATAAATATAAATATAAATATAAATATAAATATAAATATAAATATAAATATAAATATAAATATAAATATAAATATAAATATAAATATAAATATAAATATAAATATAAATATAAATATAAATATAAATATAAATATAAATATAAATATAAATATAAATATAAATATAAATATAAATATAAATATAAATATAAATATAAATATAAATATAAATATAAATATAAATATAAATATAAATATAAATATAAATATAAATATAAATATAAATATAAATATAAATATAAATATAAATATAAATATAAATATAAATATAAATATAAATATAAATATAAATATAAATATAAATATAAATATAAATATAAATATAAATATAAATATAAATATAAATATAAATATAAATATAAATATAAATATAAATATAAATATAAATATAAATATAAATATAAATATAAATATAAATATAAATATAAATATAAATATAAATATAAATATAAATATAAATATAAATATAAATATAAATATAAATATAAATATAAATATAAATATAAATATAAATATAAATATAAATATAAATATAAATATAAATATAAATATAAATATAAATATAAATATAAATATAAATATAAATATAAATATAAATATAAATATAAATATAAATATAAATATAAATATAAATATAAATATAAATATAAATATAAATATAAATATAAATATAAATATAAATATAAATATAAATATAAATATAAATATAAATATAAATATAAATATAAATATAAATATAAATATAAATATAAATATAAATATAAATATAAATATAAATATAAATATAAATATAAATATAATATAAATATAAATATAAATATAAATATAAATATAAATATAAATATAAATATAAATATAAATATAAATATAAATATAAATATAAATATAAATATAAATATAAATATAAATATAAAATATAAATATAAATATAAATATAAATATAAATATAAATATAAATATAAATATAAATATAAATATAAATATAAATATAAATATAAATATAAATATAAATATAAATATAAATATAAATATAAATATAAATATAAATATAAATATAAATATAAATATAAAAATATAAATATAAATATAAATATAAATATAAATATAAATATAAATATAAATATAAATATAAATATAAATATAAATATAAATATAAAATATAAATATAAATATAAATATAAATATAAATATAAATATAAATATAAATATAAATATAAATATATATAAATATAAATATAAATATAAATATAAATATAAATATAAATATAAATATAAATATAAATATAAATATAAATATAAATATAAATATAAATATAAATATAAATATAAATATAAAATATAAATATAAATATAAATATAAATATAAATATAATATAAATATAAATATAAATATAAATATAAATATAAATATAAATATAAATATAAATATAAATATAAATATAAATATAAATATAAATATAAATATAATATAAATATAAATATAAATATAAGTA